>CM049803.1:7174028-7306712 GCA_027422405.1 Ptychobarbus kaznakovi | reverse complement strand
TTAAAAAAATTTTACTTGAATTTAGCCTATTTCAAGAATAAATTCGTTATTAGGCTATGCAAAATTTTCCATCATGGGCCTATTAGCCTATTATTACTCTCAAAATAAGACAAATGACAAAAAGTAATTACAAAACATATATTTATTGATACGTCAAATAGGCCATCACAAAAAAAATATATATATATTTAAGTGGTAAGTGGTAAGTGGTTATTGGTTTGCAGCCACAGCGTGTCCGCCACCGGCAGATTGTCCAGGGGCATGTTTAAGGTGCTCTCCTATGGCTTTGTAAATCACGTGATCGGTAGCCTTGCTGTCCCACTTTTTGACTGCATCTGCAATGACAAAGAAAAACATCTATTTGTTCAGTTTGTTACTCAAAAGTATTAATTAGAGGGTTGTACACAGATGGTTGGATATAGCCTATAGCCCATGTTTCAGCTGATGTATAGCGCACCATCCATCCAATCACAATATAAGCTCTTTTGATACTTCGTATTTTGTTATTTGTTAATAAATGTGTTATTTGTTTTGTTATTTTGTTAATAAATGCAGTTTTGACTGCATATGATATGCACGTGTGTATAAGGACACCTGTGAATTCTTTAGTTGTTTTTTGGCATACTTTTATTATGTTTTGGATTTGGATAGACACTCTCACATTTTTGTAAAGGTTTAGATTTTATTCTTATTATTATTATTTTATTTATTTATTTTTAAATTGTTCTGTAAAATGTCCATTTATTTTTCTACATTCAAACCTTAACACAAAGATATTATGTTGAAATTTTGTTACAAAGATATTGTGTTACAACAAAAAAAAGTTTAAATAAATTAATAGGAATGGTTCGTCAGAGCTTAATTGATTTGGGTCTGATCTAATTTCAATTTGAATCTTTTGGTTCAGATTTGCCATGGGGTGTGCAGGCACAAACTAACACGGGGTTAGTTGTAACAAAACATGATTTAAACATTTCCACAAATGATTTATAAAGATACTTAAATTTACTAGTTGCTATATTAACACAAAAATTGTGCCAAAATTAAAAAATATTTTGAAGATATTGCTGGATGTTTAACCATAGCAAAAGTAGCCTAAATTTCTGACTATTATTATTTTTTATTATTTTTTATTGACTTAAAATGAGACTGCTATTATTTTAATCTCCGATCTGTTATTGCTTCGCTAACTAGCAGACATTAACCAGTTTTAAATTCCTGTTGCACAGATGGGGAACAGGCCTATGTGCCCCGCTAATATTAAACTATGCTATTCGTTGAGATTAGCTATGTATTTTACACAATACTTTTCATCAATTTTGATTAGAAACCATGCGAAACTAGTGAAATATTGAGATGTGAAGTTTAGAAATGATTATTTCAAGAAATAAGGCTTTCACACCTCCAGTTTTGGGGATTGAAAACCGCATTTAGGCTGCTTAGTATGAGTCTCAAAATGTCCCGTTCACTCAGCAGTTGCGTCTGGAATACTGTCTGTTTTACGGGAGTCAAGCCCGTATTCCTTACAGTAACCATAGCGAGTGATATCAAAGATCTGAAAAAAAACTGATCATCACTTTCAATCGAGTCCAATCGAGCCGCGAGTCTGTCATATCTTAATTAACCGACAGCAGCTTTTCAATTTTGGTGGAGAGTGAAGCATTTGAGTCGCGCGCAGAACACAAAACTGACGGGAGAGAGCGACTCCGGTGGAGACTTTCTAAAACTTTCAGATGACACACAGCTCATTTCTCTGGCACTGTAAGTTACCGAAACCACACGTGAAAACATACAACACACTGTAGACGCGCGTTTACGCGGCAGAGTGGCTCCCTCGTGTCTTGGGCCAGTGTTGTGCCCAATTCTGACCCCTGCCAGATTATTACCCCCCTAGTATTGGTAGGTTTAGGGTTAGGTGTGGGGGAGGGGTTAGGATTAGGGGTGGGGTTAGGATTAGGCAATCATATAGCGATTTCAACAGACGGGTAATAATTTGGCAAGGGGTCGAAAATGGGCACAACACTGGGTTTCCCGATAATGATATTGGTCTTAACGCTTTCTATGAGTAATTTTACACGTTCGCTTTTGTTTCACGTGCGTTTCCCAAAAAGGCACTTAAAACAATCGTACGTAGCCCTGCTTTAAGTGCTACTTAGGAGTCGCTGTCCATTGGTCAAGTGCTGAAATGTCAGTTTATAGAATGGCTCGTAATTATAGTGCACGCCCGTTTATTGAAATGTTAACCTAATGCTGCGTTCCAGACAGCTCGGATAATATAATATAATATCATATAATATAATATAATATAATAGTTTTAAGTATAATATTAATCTACTATATATAATAATATTACATAATATATATATTTATATATTATTATATATATATATATAGTAGATTAATATTTTATATTGAGATTAATATTATACTATATAGTATATAAGCCGCCTGGCGGGTGGTGCAGTGACAACAATCTCTCTCTGAATGTGGAGAAGACGAAGGAGATTGTCGTTGACTTCAGGAGAGTGCACTCTCTGCATGCTCCTCTGACCATCAATGGTGCGACCGTGGAGAGAGTGAGCAGCACAAGTTCCTGGGTGTACACATCACAGAGGACCTCTCCTGGACCAACAACACTGCAGCACTGGCCAAGAAAGCACAACAGCGTCTCTACTTCCTCCGCAAACTCAGAAGAACCAGAGCCCCGGCCCCCATCATGTGCACCTTCTACAGAGGCACCATCGAGAGCATTCTAACTAGCTGCATCAATGTGTGGTATGGCGCCTGCAACGCATCCTGCCGCAAGTCACTTCAACGCACAGTGAGAGCAGCTGAGAAGATCGTTGGTGTCTCTTGCAGGTGATGCCACCCACCCGACACACAGCTTCTTCAGTCTGCTGCCATCAGGGAGGAGACTGCGGAGTCTCCAGGCGAGGACCAGCAGACTGAGGGACAGCTTCATCCACCAGGCTGTCAGGAAGCTGAACTCCCTCCGTCCTTGCCCCCCTCCTCCTCTTACACCACGCACCACTGAACTTTGACCCCCCCGCACACCACACCCCACCCACACACACACACAGACCACACACACACACACACTGTGACAAGCACCAGTCACTTTGTACAGCATTGGACTGACCTCATTCAACTACCTCTTCTGACAGTCTGAATAAAGACTGCTCTCTTTTTGTCACGTTAAATAGAATAGACTTAATAAGCTCTTTGCACTACACCATTCATATTCTGCACTGTCTGTGTATTTCCACTGGTTTGCACTATCTACCATGTGCCTTATGCCAACTTATCTATTTTTTATTATTATTATTTTTTTTTCTACATGTCCTTATTTGTATATTTGTGCGTTCTACTGATAGTGTTTAGTGTTATCTGTATGCACCAGGGAGTAAGAGAGTAATGCAATTTCAATTCTCTGTATGTATGTACGGTACATGTGGCAGAATTGACAATAAAGCTGACTTTGACTTTGACTTTTGACTATAACATCTGTAGAGACGTTATTTCCGGGTCCAATACATGGCTGGTCTTCGTCATTGACATATATATTTTTTTTAGTTCATCCCTATTTTTCCCAGTCTTTGAAGCATGTTTCCTACATTATTTATTTTCTTCGTTTTTTTTTTTTGTTTTTTTTTTGGTTGTCATTTAATTTAAATGTGTATTTCTATTTTTTGTTTTCTGCCATTTTTGTATTAATTAATTTATAAATTCATTTAAAAAACGAGTAATAAATTGTACAATAAAGTACAATCAAAAGCTTTAATTATAATCACATTGCACTTGAATGAAGTTAAAGGTGTAATCTGCTGATTGTCCTGCAGGTGACCCCATTATTCTGTCTTCTTATGATGCACGTAGGGCTTTACGATTACTCCAGAGCACTCGTAGATATACGAAGATTTTCAAGTACTGAGTTACTTAAGTTACGATGCTTTTGGGATACGGTCTGCAAGTCTAAGATGATTCGTGCGATCGTTTTTACGATCAACTTAAGCTTACGATGCTTTTGGGAAACGCAGCCCTGGCTAGTAGCTACTAAATGCAACATGCAATTTAAAAAAAAATTCTACTTTCTTTAGTAATACAATATCATTAATGCCGAGAGTCTTCACAGCAGTGAATAAATACGTAAATGTGCAAGTTTTGTTTATGCGCTTTCATGGTCCAGTGGTAGTAATTTTGTCAAGCATTTCGGAGGTTCCGAGTTCTAATCCATCCTCGTATTTTTTTCTCTCATTAAAACCAAAGCGGTGTTCATCAGTGATTGTATATCAAGAGCAAGGACACGTTTGTGTGCATTTTAAACGGTGATGATGCGTTGAACACCCTGTTCTGATGATGCAAGTGTTGCAACTATGGCAGCTGAGAAGGCCATTCTCTGTGCTTTTTGAAGAATTTTCGGAGCCTGATGAAATCGGTATAAATACGTGTTTGATACTGCAAAATACGCTCGATGTTACAGTCACTGCCCTTGCTGTCCAGAATAAAAGAGAACATCCCAATCGAGTGAAGGGATTTGTGGAAACTGTGGTTCCTGATCCAATATTTGCCTCACATGTGAAAAGATCATTTCAGATGAAGGATAATCCACTTCTTACCTCCGAGACTGTTATTATCTATATGACCGTATTATTATTTTTGTGAGTATTAGACGTATTATTGCTGATCACTGTTGTTGTGCTATGATATTGTAATATTTACCATTATATAATCAGAGGAGCATATACAAGTTTATGAAAGTATCACTCCACAATACAATAGCAAAATATATAAATATGTATAATATTTTTATGTTACATTAATCAGTGTCTAGCACACCTTCCCAAGGAAAGGATATGGACCACAAGACATTACAATCACTACATGATATTTAGACAGACTTATTTAAAGAAGTTCCAGATCTATACTTGTGCTCTTATTATTTCAGTTATTTTGCCTTTAACGAAAATAAACATGTGCAAACAATATACTTGCTCAATTCATCATCATGTTGATATGCTATGTTACTATAAAACTCTTACGACAAACATGTCTTTTAATATCTTCAATTGTTGCGAGCTACAGCGGACACAGTTGTAAACGACTTTACCTGGATCCATTGTGCGAGCTGTCTCTTTAATACCGCGTGGTTTATATACATGTTGCTGTTGATTGGGCTGACATTTCTGACACACCCACCAAACAAGAGAAAACGTATTCTCAAACCCCGTTGCACACCGTTTCCAGGAAACATGTCGTTCAACCCGAAAACCGTAACAAAACGTTGGGCACCGGTGTGAGCCTGAACGTGCCCCCAGGGCCGGATTATCCATAGACTGGATTGGGCGAGTGCCCTAGGGCACCAGCCAATAGGGGGGCAACAAGTGATTAAGATAATGACCAGACCTTTAAAATATTTTTCATGTTTTGTATATATATATATTATTTTGAAGAGATGCAAATGCATAGAAAATGAACAGTTAATGATACAATATATACAGAGAGAATATAAAATATATGCATGCATATAAAGAATTGCGATTGGGTCAGGTCACAGTATTTGCCCCTCCCCCAGTCAGAGTCGAGCATATTTATTCACAAATGGATAGGCAGCATCATTTTAGCGGTTGTGCGAAACGTAAATTAAAAAAGGAGAAAATATCACGACACATAGCCAGGCCCGGATTAACACAGTGTAGTGTCCTAGGGTGACCACATTTAAAGTGCCCCCCCCCCCTTAAAAAAATGAAGACTGTCAAAAATTCAGTAGCACCTACTGATCAATAACAACAATTTGCCTTCCCATTTACAAGGTAATATTTGACTCCTTAAAGTGATTTACAGGGGCATTTTTTATGCTTTTTTTTATTAAAAGTATGTCAATGTGTCAAATGCAAAGATCTATATTTGTAAGCTTTTCCAACATTTCTAATAAAAAAATAGAATAAGAACAGGTAGAATAAGAAGAATAAGTTACCAATCAAAATAAATCAATATTAACAAAATTTGTTTCCACTACAAAGGTGGCACAGAAGAATACGTAAGTGGCATATAGGTAAATTTACAGACATTTACAGAGGCTCAGAGGTGGTTTTAAATTCATAACAATATTGTGAGATTAATGTTTTAAATATAAATTTTTGAATATAGAACTATTGTTTGATTGAAATGATTTAAATAACTGAAATGACACTTTAAACATAAAAATAAAACTGCCAGCAGGTGGCGGCAAGTCACTGATTTGATCACTGAATCATTCATTCAATTGATTCGTTTGAACAGCTGATTCATTCAGGAACAAAGCAAGTGAATGGGTAATTTAATCATTGACTCACTAGATTCATTTAAAAACGCAGGTTCATTCATAAACGAAACAACGCTGTGTTTGAATGGAGATGCGCAGCGGCTCGGCTGTGACTGTTTGAAACTATTTTCATTGACGAAATAGAGCAAAATCAGGCAATATTGTTAAAGTCATAAAATGTACGGCACTTAATATTAACTTATTGTTTATTGAACTGTTGTATTAATTTAATATCACATTTGCAAACTCCCTTAATATTCTTTAAAAGCTGTCACTCACTTCAGTTCATTGCGATCTCACAAAGCTCCATTATAATCAATGAAGCTCTTTACACTGGCACAAAAGAATCTCTTATTTACACCCTGTCTACACTTTGTTATGCATAACTCAGCAATGAACAAAAGTATTTTGAGCAGTGAGTGGATTCTGATTAACATTGCATTTGATACATTACTCAACGCTGCTCAAACACGCAAGTAGAAATCTTTGAAGCTCCCCTCAGCGCAAACACAAATATGCTGATCGAGTTAGTCGCACGAACGTTTCGCACAACCGCTAAAATTATGCTGCCTATCCATTTGTGAATAAATATGCTCGACTCTGACTGGGGGAGGGGCAAATACTGTGACCTGACCCAATCGCAATTCTTTATATGCATGCATATATTTTATATTCTCTCTGTATATATTGTATAATTAACTGTTCATTTTCTATGCATTTGCATCTCTTCAAAATAATATATATATATAATATACAAAACATGAAAAATATTTTAAAGGTCTGGTCATCATCTTAATCACTTGGTGCCCCCCTATTGGCTGGTGCCCTAGGGCACTCGCCCAATCCAGTCTATGGATTATCCGGCCCTGCACATAGCCAGGGCTCTACAATGCCACTGAAAAGTACTGCGTGCGACTATCAAAAAATATTTAGGATCACCAGTGCGACTAACTCGATCAGCATATTTGTGTTTGCGCTGAGGGGAGCTTCAAATATTTCTACTTGCGTGTTTGAGCAGCGTTGAGTAATGTATCGAAAAAGCGCACCGGAGCTCGCTCTCTGGTGGTGTTTGCCGTTGCTAAGCAACCATGAGCCGTGCTCGCCTTGACACGAGAAGGTTTCAACTCACTGCAGCACTGACGTGCGTTGAGTGCGCTTCCCGCGCGTCTACAATTAAATAACGAACTTGCACGCTCAAACATGTATGGCTGTATAAATCCAATTAAGCTACTAGAGGTACTATCAGTAGCATCCATTCAGGTTGTAGCGGTATTTGACAGTTGAGAGAGACGGCCGCTTTCCCGCGAGTGGGCGTGGTTTCAGCGCCGACAGCGGACACGCCCCCAGCGTTTGAGAGCAGAGAGTCCTGCTTATTTTGCAAAGATTTTGAGCGGGTTTTTTATCATTCAAATTTGGCTGGGTGGTTAATAACACATTTTTTCTGTTGTGTTTCAAACTCAGAACACATATTTTAATATCACTTTACACGGACTTTAAGAACATTCCTAAAAATGAGAGAAATCACTGACATTCTTATTTATTTTACTTTCTTCGACTGCAGAAAAAAGTTAGTCTAAAACCATTTAACCTGCAATGTTAACTTGTGAAATAAAAGAAACATCACAACAAGATGTGTAATCAAGCAAACACATGTACGTTGTGGCAACACTGCTGTCTATGTGCTTGCGACATTGTAGCAACGTAGAATTGTAAGAGGCGAAAAAGGCTGTAGCAACGTTGTTGCGTGACATTCAACAACTGCGAGACGACATTTCGACCACATTTGGTTATTTCTTATGCCAGATAATAACCATTACCCTTTATGCAATAAAAATAATTATGTAACCTTTATTAATATTATAAATCATCAATATCTTTCTTTTTAACATTTACAGTAAAGTAATCCATTAAAATCACCTGCCAGCGCACACTTTGAAGATTAAAAAAATGTAGGACTTCCGGGTTAAGCATGGTGCGAGCGGGTGCATGCGAATGTAGCTCCCGACCTCTTTTGCTCATTTGGTCATTATTTTTTTCCATTTATATTCATTACAGTCGATTATCTGGCATATCATCTATTAGTTGACTCTATGTGAAATCACGGATGAACAAAAATGGAGAGTAGAAAGCAACCTCAGTCTAAAATTGGTGACAGAGAAGGCGAGGCTTCGAGCAAGACCGAAGACATGGCACCATTTCCCGAGGATCTTCACTTATATGTGACATATGTGACCATGGAGCACAAAACCAGTCTTAAGTGTAAATCTTTTCTAAATTGAGATTTAGACATCATCTGAAAGCTGAATAAATAATCTTTCCATTGATGTATGGTTTGTTATGATAGGACAATATTTGGCCGATATACAACTATTTGAAAATCTGGAATCTGATGGTGCAAAAAATCTAAAATATTGAGAAAATCGGCTTTAAAGTTGTTCAAATGAAGTTCTTAACAATGCATATTACTAATCAAAAATTATGTTTTTATATATGTACGGTAAGAAATGTACAAAATATCTTCATGGAACATGATCTTTACTTGATATTAGGGCTGGATTGGTAATCGGGCATACCGGGCATTTTCCCGGCGGGCCGACGCACTTTATGGGCCTACAGAATGTTTATTTATTTTTTATTTATTTGTTTTGCCAAGGACCATCACGCAGGGACAGCGAGCAGCCAGTGGCCCATTGGTTTGTCTCCTGTATTGACAGCGTAAACCACCCAATCACAATGCGTTATAGACGGAGCGATTTTGTCCCGCATGAAGAATTGATTTTGCTCCGCCTAAAGAACGCTTCTCTGCAACTTCTTCCTTGCTGGCTTTTCACACGTTTTTACAGCAGCTTTATCAAGAACAGGCTTGCTCTGTGGTGAGCGATGCGGGACAAAGAGCCAGGCAGGAGGAGGAGAGGAGAGCAGTTGAATCGGTAAAGTGCTTGATAGGGACTCGGAATGGAGACTGGCATCTAACCTATCCTAATGTGTGCGCGCGCCATGAGTGTAGAATATGTAAACACTTTTTATTAAAATTTTAATTCGTCCCCCGCGATTTTTTTGCCAAGTCAAGTATGTTCATAGAGGTTTCCATGGGCCAATGCAAATAAATCTACATTTAAATTAAAAAAGACGATACTGTCGAACCTGACGTTTTAGATCACCGTGTCGGAGGACGAGGTTCGCAGGGCACTTAAGAGAGTGAACATCAGGAAAGCGGCTGGACCTGACAGGATTACAGGCCGGGTTCTGAGGTCATGCGCTGATCAGCTTGCTGGTTTGTTCACATATATCTTTAATGAGTCCCTTGCTACCTCTGTGGTTCCCACCCCCTTTAAAAAATCCATCATCATCCCTGTGCCTAAGAACAGTAAACCCTCTTGCCTGAATGACTATCGGCCAGTGGCCCTCACATCAATAGTCATGAAGGTTTTTGAGAGACTTGTTAAGAGCCACATTAGCTCATCCATCCCTGTTACTTTGGACCCTCTTCAGTTTGCCTATCGTCCAAATAGATCCACTGATGATGCCATCTCTCACATACTCCACTCCTCCCTCACTCACATTGACAGCAAAAATGGGAACTTTGCAAGGCTGCTATTCATAGACTATAGCTCAGCTTTCAACACCATAGTCCCCATCAAGCTGACTTCTAAACTCACAGGCCTCGGCCTAAACACTTCACTCTGCGACTGGATTCAAGATTTCCTCACCGGCAGACCTCAAGTGGTGAAAGTCGGCCAGTTCACCTCCAACTCCATCACCCTGAACATAGGAGCCCCACAGGGCTGTGTCCTGAGCCCCCTGCTCTACTCTCTATACACTCACGACTGCGTGTCCTCTCACAGCTCCACTTCTATCATTAAATTTGCTGATGATACTGTGGTTCTGGGCCTCATTAACAACAACGATGAGACCGCATACTTGGATGAGGTAGAGAGACTTACATCATGGTGCCAGGACAACTGTCTCTCTCTGAACGTGAGCAAAACTAAAGAGCTGATCGTAGACTTCAGGAAGAGACAGCAGCGGCCCTACACTCCTCTTATGATCAGTGGGACCCCTGTGGAGAGAGTAAGCAGCTTCAAGTACCTCGGTGTAAACATCTCCGAGGACCTGACTTGGACTACACACATTCAAACACAGGTTAAAAAAGCCAGGCAAAGACTGTACGATCTGCGACAACTGAGGAAATTCAGGGTCTCAGTGTGGTATGGAAACAGCTCCAGTCAAGACTGCAAGGCCTTGCAGAGAGTTGTACGATTAGCTAAACGCATCTCAGGGTCTGCTCTCCCCTCTCTGCAGGACATCTACCTCAAACGCTGCAGAAGCAGATCTGTCAAAATCACCAAAGATTCAAATCACCCTGGTAACTGTCTCTTCACTCTGCTGCCATCTGGTAAGCGCTTCCGCAGCATGATGGCAAACACTGAGAGACTTAGGAGGAGTTTTTTCCCCCAGGCCATCAGACTCCTTAATCCTAAGGGGACAGCTGTATCGCCGGCGATACCAACTCGTTTTTTTAAGACCAGTGCAAAAGACACTAAAAATACTCCGTAGATTTTGGTCATACAGATAAGTGTTATACATCAATTGAAACTTTGAAGTGTCTATTTTTTTTGTGTACACTCACGAATACAACAAAACTTTGTGGTTTTGAAAAAAAAAAAGAAAACAAACAGGATGCGCTCTTTGTCTCAACAAAACTCAAACACACGAAAACTCAATCTCAAAACACGGACATGGGAGTTATATCTATAGAAAGCTGGAAGTGTCTACTTTGAAATGAAGTAAGTCTTATCGAAAACAAACATTCTGTGATGAAGTAATCCGTATGAAACCAACACGATGTTCAGTCTGTCCCGTCTAACTCATTATTTCTAATGCGATCCCGCCCCCTCGCGTTCATATGTAAATAACCACGTGTGCCGCGTGCTCAAGGAGACGCCCAACAACAAACAAAGCCAGATCGTTCCTCGCGCTAACATTACTGTTCGTTTCTGGAAGAAGACACGCTGAATAAAAGCTGGATTTGCCTCAAAATAAGAGCAAGAGTTCATCCAGAAGAGAAGAGCGATCTGATGAGTAAGTAATTTTTCTTTTTTTGCATTAGTTAACGTGTTATTGTGACTCAAACTCAGCAGGGGTTCAGATAAAAAGTTGGCAGCTGGCAGCAGGAAGCGGCTGCCATCGACAGCCGGAAGGCAGTTACTGGCAGCAGGAAGCGGCTGCCATTGACAGCCGGAAGGTAGGAGGGACCTGCCACTCGGTAGCAGCCAATCAGTATCGACCAATGTAGCAGCAACCAATCAGATGTATCTACGACAGACGCTAAACACTTCAGTAATGGCGGCGATTGTTCGAGCGGTAAGTTTGGAAATTTGTGATCGGAGTAATGAATAATTGTTGCGTTGTAAGTTTGAATTTTTAAATTGTATCTTAGTGAACGACAAAGTGTAAAAGTGTGAATTTGCCTACTTTAGTTTAATTGTTCAGTTTAATCTAATTAGTGGTAGAAACGCAGTTTGTGAACCATGTTACATCATATATAATTGTTGCTCTTAGTATGTTAGGGGGCTACCTTCAAATATTGCGTTTACAGTTACGATACACGTTCAACACTAACCATATCTTTTTGTATGTTTAATTTTTCAGGAGAATGTCTGATATCCATTGCCAAATTGATTATTTTTTTCATCTAACAATAACAATTGACCAAACAGTTATTTTAAGAACTACTCTTCTTTCTCTGCCTTCTGTCCCTTATTTCTGTCTTCACCTTTTGTATACCTGACTATCATTTATGACAGGTGAGGCCATTACATTTCCAAAATCTTACTAACATAAGTTAATTTGAACAGAACATGCAAAAACTTATCCATGGGAAAATGTTATTCAACTTATGAAATATATTACCTTTTTATATTTGAATGAGTTTGTGTTGCTGAGGTATGTTATTTTATCTAATACAATGCATGTGCAGGTGTACCACTTGCTTTTGGAATAGATGATGTCTATTCTGGGACAGGCAGTTGTCCCTATTGTACAGCTGATGTGACGTCAAATCCTGAACACTTTCAGGCAAAGCATTTAAAGCATGCCATATATTTTGAGGATAATGGCATCCGTAAGCATTGTATAAACAACATGCATTTTACACGTTTGTTCATGTTGGCTGCACGTTAAAATGTATTAACTTGCTCTTGTCTTTCTAGAAAAATATTGCATTCCTTGCTTTTGTTTGAAATCCCAACAAAGGAAGAGGTGCCATTGGC
Organism: Ptychobarbus kaznakovi; assembly: GCA_027422405.1. NCBI lineage: Eukaryota > Metazoa > Chordata > Actinopteri > Cypriniformes > Cyprinidae > Ptychobarbus > Ptychobarbus kaznakovi. The sequence continues at coordinate 7,294,139 of CM049803.1, read as the reverse complement.
ATTGCCCTAAGTGCCAGCACATCTTGTGTCGTGCCCCCGACTTTAGAAAGCACCTCCATAATCATGGTATGTGTAATGTAATTAGTTAAATCTATTTATTTTGATTTCATTCATGTTGAGATTAACTCCCCTCATCATTTTGTATTGTTTGCAGATTTTGCAGTTATGGACAAAGTTCCCAACAAGCTAGAGGGTATGTACTTTTGATACTGGTATTTATTAATGTTTAATATTTATTGGTCTTTGTCTTCACATTGCCTTTACATATTTAAATATTTTCCTCAGAAGGGCCAACTGAAAACCCAAAGGCAAGGCAGCATGTCAGGCAGGAGCAACCACCTGTCATTTGTATTGACGAGAGAAATGGGGTTTTTGTCACCCCAAAAGATGTCCATGGACCTAGAGTCCCTATTCATGTAAAAAAGCACATTGTCTCAGCGTCTATTGCCTGTGAATCTCCTCTGTGTCGTGATTTTATGAGGATTGGAGTAGAAAGTGGCAATCCAGGCATGGAGTGTGATCACCTTCAGAGGACAAACAGAGCTGTGTGCTATTCTGCACCACCAGCACTAAGGGAGGATTCTTTGCAGTCAATGGTAGACAGTGGCCTGATGTCCAAAACCCGTCAAGATGAATGTTTGCAGCTCAGAAGCAAAAGTATCACTAGTGGTGTTGATTGTGTGTTTCCTATTTTTTGGCACGAGCAAACCTCTGTCAGGTTTATTTATTTTTCTGTGTTTACTGGGGTAAGAGACAACTGGTGTCAGTTTGAAAGGACAAGGGTTTCTTTTGATAGCCATGTGGGCCAGTGGCACTGCCAGTGCCGCAATAAAATGAGAAGCTGTGTGCACAGGTACTTGAGCATGTGGTGGCTGTTTCAAGAGAAGCCGCACCTCCTTTCTTGTCAGACTGACCCAAATGCTGGAGACAGTGATGTGGATGAAAGGGTCAGAGATGTTGCAGAGACAGAAGTGGCTGCACTGGCTTCTACTGACATACAGGGTTGGACAGATTATTTGTGGAGGCGAAAGAGGGTGCCAGAAGACCTTCCAGAGGATTTGTCAACAAAAGAGCGCCAAATCCCAGACTTGTTTGAACCCCTGGAGTCCAACTGTCCTTATTGCCCTGGCCCAACTCCACCAGCTCTGGGGGAGAGGGTGCTAATTACACGGCGTGGGACAGTGTATGGCGTATCCTCTGTGACTCGAGGTTAATTTCAGAAATGTGTATATATCTTACGTATTTTCACATTGTTTTTAACATTAAATATTTTATTCAGTTTCCATGTTCTCCAGGTGTGCCAGTGTATGTGAAGAACTGCCTTGTCTGTAGACGTCCAGTAAGGTTTCAGGAGTATCAGTCTGGATTTCACAATTATGATAACAGGACTTTTTTGACCATTCCTCTCTGTTCTCTTCTGACATCTGGACTCGCAGTTAGTGACAGGAAAACATGACTAGTATTTCCCATGCTTCTACATGTTTATTAATGTGAGGTTTTTTATTATTTTTATTTTTTATAGAATCATATTGCCCTTGGACGTTTTTTGCAAACAATGGAGGATCATGCCAACATCACTGTTCCACACAATCTGATTCGAAAGGCATTTTATCATTTCTCTGCTCTGAGGGAGTACTCTTACAGCTATTCATGCGTCAGATGTGGCCACAGCCCTCCCGTTTTGATTGCAGATGGAAACTGGAAAATTGCTTTTGATTTACCAGGTAAAACAGAGTGTACTGTGTACTCAATACAGAATACACCCTGTAATGTGTGAATTTTGTGTTGCTAATTGTGAATGCAGATAATGACTATCTTTATTTGCTTGGTTGTATATTAGCACATCTGTTTAGGCGGCCAAACTTGGACAATATCAGCGAAGAGGATACTCAAGTTAATGTGAGGACAAGATGGGAGACAATTGAGAAGAAAATGATTTCTTCTGGGTTCTGTGATGGTAAGAGCTGTTTTTGGGGTGGAGTGGGGGTACCCATAGCTAAAATCTTAAATCCTGAAATGAACGTTTATTTTCCCTTTTTTGCATTTTAGGCAACACATTTGCCAATCCTTATGCATGTCCCTTGACATACACTGCCTTTACTCCATGGCTGGGTAATTGCTCTAGGATAAGTGATATTGTTCCAAAGACTGAAGTGTTCAAGGGTCTGTCTCAGAAAGATCGAGCGTTCACCTCAAGCTGTGGATTGGAGATGGATGAAGATACAATTTTACAAGTGCTGGAGTCCAAAACTGTATGTACTGTACTTTTATTCTGCTAATGATGTTTTCTTTGACCATTTGTTTCTTTATTGACGTGACTTTTATATTTAGCCAAAGAGAGAAGCTTTGGTGAAAGCTTGCAAAGCTCTGGGAGTATCACATGTAGGTAGCACCACTGACTTGATAAACAGACTTGAGGAGCTACTGCTTTACAAGGACTTGTACCCCAAGATGTTCATCAAGCTTCAGAAGGCTGGTGGTAAGACCAGATATTTGTTTAATAGCATTTAAATAGTTTTTTTTTTTTCTCTTTTGCCATGATATGTTCTGAGGATGTTGTGTTTTTTTTTTTTTTTTACCATTTCTTGTTTTTTCAAATGTAGGTGGTGTTTTGCACATGACTTGCACACACTCTGTGGTGTACTACCAGTCAGCACTGTGGTGGCAAGAGTCAGCCCGTGACCATGGAGATGCTCTGTTGAGCTTTAAACACCCTCCCACAGTGTTTGTGTCAGATATTGCTGGACGTGTTGCAAGACACGTTAATAATCGCACCAACCAGCGTTTTTTCCAGCCATATGATGGCCGGCTTTGTGCAAATACTGCTGAGCACATCCAGGCTGCAGCAGAAAACTTACTTGAAGTCCGGTTCCCATGGGTGACAAGTGTTGGCTTCTCATCAAGAACAGTCTCTGCAAATGAGGCCACAAATTCTTCTGACAGATTCTCCTCACTGCATCCTGTGACCGGAACCAGTGCAAGATTGTCCTTGTATGATCGCTTCCATCAGAAAAATCAAAGGAGACAAGAGGAGCTTTTGAGGAGTTTGAAATTGGCACCACATTTAGCTGCTCTTGTGAACTCCTCCGTAGCAGAACAGCTAAACCGGGAGTTGTCTTCTAGCAAATACTCGTTGTGTCAAATGAAAGATGAACATTATATGTTCTCTCTTCGACTATACTTTCATGTTCACAACAAAAGAATTAATGACAAATACACCAAAACTTTAAACATGCAAGCAAAGCAAGCTGTCCATATTGGCCTACATGGTAAACTGACATTCAGGAGTGAAGGTAGTTGTTTTAGTGTTTAGTGCCTTTCATATTGCCTAATGCCTTTTAAATTGTCTATAATGACTAGCCATAGACAACTAATCTTCTTCTTTTTGCTTTCTACAGGCAGTGCCACAGCAGTTCCAGAAGGTAAAGTTGATTTGAATTGCTTAGTAATTGTAAATCTCAAGGTTTAGTCTTTTAAGCTTTTTACTCATTATTTGGTGGCCAGTAAGAATAGTGCAGTGTTTTATTACAAACCACCTGATGAAATGAAAGTATAATTATTTTTACTATTTTCCTTTTAATCAACATTACTTCCACATTCCAAACATCTGTATTTTGTAGTTTTAACAAGTTCACGAGAGCCTCGTACTGACTGCTGGGGACGGACAAATATACGTGCCAGGAAGGAGATCCCAGATTTCCAGTTGCAAAACCCACCAAACCCACTGGTATATCTTCACAAGGACTAACATATCCTGTCTTGAGCAAAGCAGAAAAAAAATAATACTGCATTAGTTATAAATGTGAATATTAATATTAAAACATCATCTAATTTTTGATGTTTCTGTCTTGTTTATTTTTAGTTGGATCATGTTTTGGATGAGACCCAATCACCGGAAGAGATCATAGGTGCAGTGGGTACCACAGTGTTGAAAAGATTGGATCTGATGTCTTTAGGATTGAACCAGGAAGTGGAGGCAACAGTTAGTGGATATTTTTGTTACACAACTTTTATTTTAATACATTAAGTAGCTTTTTTTTTTTTACCTAAAACATTCATGATCCTTATGCAATAGGTGGTGAATTGTTGCCTTTCTCAGTTATCCATAATTTCTGGACAAAAGGTAATACAGATATCATTAAACCTGTTTAACAAGTATCTAATATTACATGATATTTGTGCTTTAAGTTGTAAAATGTTTTTTTTTAAACCAGGGCAAGGATGTTCATGCTGTCAATTCTTATGCAGTGGCCACTTGGCAACCACCTCTAAATTGCAATCCATTTCTGTCCCTGCCTGTAAGTGGGTTTTAGAAATTTGTTGTTTCATTTTAATGCACTGCTTTAATGTTATCATAATTAAAGGTGCCATAGGTGATTACATATAAAATGTTCATTTATTGCGTTCGGTCTAAATGAAATGAAAGCATGTGGTCCCTGTCAAGTCAACGTGTTTGCATACTATAGCCTGTTCAAGCAGATGTCATACGTCATTGTTTCATGTATGCTGTGCAGAGTCAGAGCGAGAATGGCTGACACAATTGTTTATTCGTTATTGTGTTACTATTACTCACTGTACTGTTAAGTTTTGACACATGATGTAATACGATAATGTTGTTTCTGATCTGGTCTGTGCACGTTCATGTGTTTTGGAGGAGGTGTGGCTTTGAATGGTGGTTTGCAGGGAGGGTGGGATTGTATGCTTTCAATGATAGTAGGCATTGAAAGGCATTGAATTTCAAAGTTAGCATTTCCCAGATCACCTATTGTATCTTTTAATATTGAACCTTTTAATATTGTGTTTCCCAACAGGCTGATTCTTCATCAAAAGACTGCATAATTTTTCCTCTGTGCAAGTCAAGTCACTGGACCCTGTGTGTAAGTTGTGGTTTTGTTGTCCTCAAATAATAAGCTTTTAATTTTGGAAATGTCTTTTGACAGGTTTTTTTTTTTTTTTTTTAATTCATTTCTTTGGTAATCCTAATTTTTATTCATAATTTTCCCCCCTCTTTATCTAGATAAAGGTTGTATACATAACTAAGCCAAGAAATAACAACCTATATTGTAGAAACTTTGTGTATTCTACAGGTTTTGCTGCCGAAACTTAAAAGGATACACATCCTTGACTCCACTGACCCTAGTGGTTATGGAGATACTGACTGTGTATCCATGTTCAGGTTTACATACTCTGTAATTCTGTACCATGAAGTTTCATGGGAAAAAACTGTTCTGTGTTCCAGTTGAAGTTCTAAGCATGTGAATGCAAACTTTTTTTTTTTTTTTTTTTTTTTTTATAAAAAGGAACTGTTCATTGTTCCTTACAACTTTTAGGCCTGGTTTCACAGACAGGGCTTAGATTAAGCCAGCATTAGGCCGTAGTTAAATTAGAACATTTAATTTGCTTTTATAAACATGCCTTAGAAAAAACATTACTGGTGTGCATCTAGAGACAAAACCATGGCACTGACATATTTTAAGATGCTTTCAGTTAAAATGCTCAAACATGCATTTTAGTCTGGGACCAGCTTAAGCCTTGACTGTGAACCTGTGGGTTAAATTTGTAAATATTAGCCCAGTGGTTCAATTCAACATCTTGTTCTCTGGCTTTAGGTAGGCATAGGCATTAGCTTTAAAAAATAACCTTATTGTCTATACCTACAAAAAGGTTAAGTGGTTCAACAGTAAATTAATCTTTCTCTATATAAAATAACACCCCCCCCCCTTTTTTTTTTTTTTTCTTAAGCTCAATTGCAATAAAGATGATTCCAGGATCTTGGAAGCTTGTTAAAAATAAGGTATTAATTCATGGTGTGTGTGTGTGTGTGTGGTGTGTGTGTGTGTGTGTGTATGTATATATGTATATGTATGCATGTATGTTAAGGAAAATGTTCATTTTCTATTTTGATTTATATTCCAGGATGTTCCTGCACAGTCAGCATCTGTGGATTGCGGTGTATTCATGCTGATGGTATCAAGGGTTTTGTGTCCCCATCACATTCATCTTGGGCATAACCCCACATCCATAACAATTGTCATCAAAAGACATCAGGCTGATCCCAGTGAAAAAAAGATATATATATATATATTAGTCAAATGAACTGTTTGATTTATATTCAAAATTGTTAATGTTTTGTCTGTTTGGCAGTATGCACTGTATATGGCGCTTAACTGGGAGTTTGACTTCACCCAGGTAAGCACTATCCTTTTCTTTTCTATATTGATAAAAGGTATTAATTTTTGACATTTAAACATCCGTTTCCAAATTTGTCTTTTACTTTTCAGCATGATATGGTCCATATCAGGAGGTGGTGGGTGAATCTGATCTTATCCAAAATTAAACATGCAAGGTATATGTGGATATGTGAATAAAATCCATTTTGCATAAGTAATGTTTGGTAATAAATCACGTTTAATTTATTTTTTTTTTTAGAAAGAAGCGGTGCACATCAGCCATGTCAGAAGCATTCAAGGAGGAGACAAAACAGCAGGAGAAAGTGCAGAACATAGGAATCTTGATGGTAGTAGCACATTCAGTATGACAGAAACAGAGACTGAAAGTCTATCTTCACTAACTATTATAGTTGCTTTATGGCAAATGCCTTATAAATGTTAAATATTACCTGCTCCCATAGGATTCACATTCTGTTTTAAGGGAGGTTGGGCTGTGATGTTCAGAAATTGCATTAATTTTTTGGCTTGTTTATAATACCCAATAGTTGCCAGATGCTGTCCTGTCGGAAATTATTCTTCATGTGGTCCTGGAGGAGGGTGATGCTGCATTGTTAAATCTGTCTTTGGTTTGTTCCAAATTCAGAAGTCTTGTGGATACAGACTCATTTCGAAAGAGGGCACACTTCTGCTGGCTTGACAGTATGTATTTTCTTTTACATATTTGATTAAAGATGTTTAAAATTGCGCCATACCATTCAATTTCTCAGTTGCTGTGTCTGAATGTTTATCTTTGTAATAATGCTTTTTTTTATGCTGCTCATTTCAATATACAGGTGTAACAAAATGGAGAACAAAGTCTGAGCCATGCCAGGAATTTTTCAAAATGTACACACTGCAGCCCTGCAGACACTGCAATGAGGTTTACAAAAACTGCTTACCAGGTGTGTACATTATGCATGAAAATGTGATCACTGCTAGGTAGTTTATGACAAAATGCAATGGGAATAATCATTCAAATGGCTGTGCATGCATGTCTACTGTTAATAAGGTAATTTAGGTATTAATATCACCATTTTCTTATGAATCCTTTAGGCTATGTTGGAAGAGGAAAACGAGGAGAGATGCAAGGCTTTTACTCAGAAAACACCCATCCAGGCTTTTGCAGTGATGATTGCAAGATGCTGGAGGAGTAACTCAGTATAACTCAGTTCCAATCTGAAAGTCTTGTAAATACCTCAGGATTGTTGTTAGTGATTCTGATTTCTGGTTAATATTTTTGTTTACTTGCTTACTGGATGTATTTTATACTGTTTACATTGTATAGCACTGACTTTGACAACATACCAAGCCTGTTACAAATTTAACCGCTACTTTATTTAGAGATATAGATAGATAAACAGCTATGTCGTTGTTTCCTGAAAATATAACACAGCAAAAAATGATTTTAAATAAAGGTCATTGATGAGACCTGTCTCTTTTTGTCATTTAGGCAAGCGTGTGCGTCCTATATAATAAATATACAACATACACCTAGTAATAAGTGCCTCTCATAAATTATATATGTTTGTGTGAGTATCTTTCATTATTTCACACAAACATTTGTTGTATACACACAACATGCTTCATACACATTCAGCTGGAATTTAACATTTAACCAAATGATCCGTTTTCTTTGTTTATATTTGATAAACCTTTTTTATCAAATACAATACTGACATTTATACTTATTTAAACAAGTATTAAACATTTATATAACTTATTTTTCTTGGTGCCGCTGGCAGCCTCTTCCGGTTTTTAGCCACAGCTGACGTTCATTTACATCTGATTGGTTGCTGCTACATTGGTCGATACTGATTGGCTGCTACCGAGTGGCAGGTCCCTCCTACCTTCCGGCTGTCAATGGCTGCCGCTTCCTGCTGCCAGTAACTGCCTTCCGGCTGTCGATGGCAGCCGCTTCCTGCTGCCAGCTGCCGATTTTTTGCTGAACCCTCTCTCAGAAGCCATGACTGCATAGGGTGAAGAATGCGTCGATGATGAGACCGCACATTTAGGATGATGGAATTAGAAGACTCCGTACTCCATAGGATGTTACCGGAGCTCCTCCTCAAACAAAATGCCACTCCACCATGCTTGCCACATTTTTGATATCTTTTTTATTATTATTTTTATATTTTTATGAAAAATACAGTCTGGTAAACAGCAAACATCCATCCGCAACAGCGATTTTGGGGGAGGGTTAAAAAACCTCCTTTCACCAGAGTTACAGACACAAAAATTCGTCATTGACTCATGAAAGTCCAGTAAAGTTTGCCGATCAGAGATGAGAACTGCAGTAACTTGCTGTAACAGTAAGCAAGGCAGCATAACGAGGAGACAAACAACAAATAACACAAACGGAGAGAGATGGCTCGCCGTGAAACACGCTGGCTCCATCTTGTTCATCTTCATCTTGTAAAAGGTATAGTGAGGAGACAAAGTAATTGATAGCATAAAAACATAAGAAAAATAAGCATGTAAGATATTTATTGGCTTAAGAATTAATGTATACAGTAGCAATATAATAGAATATATGATTTTGATAAAGTATATGCTGCACAGTAGATAAAATAATATAATTGAAATAAGATAAATTTGCTTTGCCCCACAGTGCATCTGAGTTCAGTGATGAGTGTGGAGGAACTGAACATGCAGCTACCTGAGCCCTGATGGGTTAGAGTTTGGACAGAGTAACAAGTAACATAAATGAACACACATGTATATGTATTCAAGATGAAAATAAGAAATTATCTTAAATAAACATGACTGTGTAACAGCACAGTATGGTGACATGCACACAGGATGCAGTGTGCCAATAAACCAAGAAGCACCCCCCTCATAATAGGGGATAGTTGGGAGACAGTAAATATGGCAAGAACAGGTTTTGCGTGCGTGTGTGTGTTTTCATTAACATTTTTTTAAAGAAGTTTCTTCTGCTCACCAAGCCTGCATTTATTTGATCCAAAATACAGCAAAAGCAGTTTTCTATTAAAATGTAATTTATTCCTGTGATTTCAAAGCTTAATTTTCAGCATCATTACTCCAGTCACATGATCCTTCAGAAATCATTCAAATATTCTGATTTGCTGCACAAAAAACTCTTCTTACTCTTAGTACTTCCTTCGCCAGCTGAGGAAGTTCAACCTGCCACAGGAGCTGTTGATACAGTTCTACTCTGCCATCATTGAATCCGTTCTCTGCATGTCAATAACAGTTTGGTTCAGCTCAGCTACAAAATCTGACCTCAGAAGACTACGGAGGGTAGTCCGGACTGCTGAGCGAATCGTTGGTACAACCCACCCCACTCTCAAAGAACTGTATTTATCCAGAGAAAGCAAAAAGGCTGGCAAAATCACTCTGGACCCCTCACATCCAGCACACTCACTCTTTGAACTATTAACGTCTGGTTGACGCTATAGAGCTCTAAGCACCAGAACGTCCAGACACAGAGACAGTTTCTTTCCCCAAGCAATCCATCTCATGAAAACTTGACATTAAACATGGAACACACAACAATTGTATACATAATTTATTCATCACACATACTTATTTTTCATTTCAAATTTGCACATATCAGACCTGTACACACATAATTGTCTGTTTTATATATTGTGTTTGTGCTATTTTGTACATTGCCTATTTGTATATTATTATTTTATAATCTGTGTCCTGTCCTGTTGCTGTCATTCTGTTGCACTGTGGGGCTTCTGTCACTATAACAAATTACTCGTATGTGTAAACATACCTGGTCAATAAAGCTCATTCTCATTCTCGTTATCATAGAGTTTTGTGAGATCGCGATGAACTAAAGAGAGTGACAGCTTGCAAATGTAATATTGATTTAATATAACTGAAAGAAAAAGTGACTTTTATTGTCTGACTCCAACACTATTGCCTTATTTTGCTCTATTTCGTCAACGGAAATAGTTTCAGACAAAGTCACAGCTGAGCCGCTGCGCATCTCCATTCAAACACAGTGGTGTTTTGTTTATGAATAAACTGCGTTGATTCATTGCACAGTCAATTAATCAATTTACCCATTCATAAAGACAGTCATATGCTTGCTGCCACCTGCTGGCAGTTTTAATACATTTTTTAAGTATCTTTTCTTTTATTTAAATAATTTAATATTTCTATATTCAAAATTGTAAATTTAAAACATTAGCCTCAACATGAATTTATGAATTTAATTGCACTCATGCAGCCTCTGAGCCTCATTAAATATCTGAAAAAACCTACAAGCCACTTTTGTGTTCTTCTGTGCCACCTCTGTAGTAGGCCTACATAGCCTATTTATTTCTTAAATACTGATTTAATTTGATTGGTAACGTATTCTTATTCTACGTCTTATTCTACTTGTTTTTATTCTGTTGTTTTAATAAAAAAGCTTATAAATATATGTATATATATATTTTTTAATTTGACAAAAATTACATACTTTTAATGAACTTAGAAAAATGCCATTACAAAGGTAAAAACAAAATCACATTAAGGAGACAAATATCACCTCATAATAGAAAGGTAAATTTTTTGGTCAGAACCTTTTATTATTGATTAGAAGGTGCTCCTAGATTTTTGACGCACTCCAGCACAAGCGCTCCTAAAAGAAAAAGTAAACATACAGCCCTGGTCTAAACACACGACTGGGTTATGTGAAATATGCCAAGAAAAGGAAACAGTTGATTGTGTGTTGCTATTCCTCCCTATGTATGAACCCTGGACTTAAAACCTTACTGAGGGATGCGAATACTGTAACAGTTGATCATGTACTACTTCATTGTATGAAATACAACAGTGAGAGATGTCACTTTATTCAGTCATTGAAGAGGGTATAACACCATGATTTTACTTTATCAAGTTTATTAAGGAAAACAGCTAATACGATATATTATGGTATTATTACATTTGTAAAATAAACTAAATTAAATAAAATAATATAGTCTTTTTGATTGTTTATTTTATTTTATTTGTTTTGTTTTATTTTAGTGTGTTTATTTGTTTTGCTTGTTTTTTATGTTTTATTTTGTCCTACAAGCAAAATCCTGATCCACCAGGACTCCATTCCAGTCGGTGGCGGCAATGCACCAATTAGTTAGGTTGCCAACCGCCTATAAACACCAAAGAAGAAGAAGAAGAAGAAGAAGAAGAAGAAGAAGAGGCAGAGGCGCGGGAGAGCGAAGGACAAAGAACATGGTTGAAGACATGCAGAAAAAGGACAGTTCTGTTGCTGATTTTTTGTAACGCTTTACAGTCATTTCATAAATTAATACGTAACAAGATGGACTAAAGCTATGTTTGAGCAAGAAATAACTTGTCTTTAGTATTTCAAACAATTATATCTTAAGGATTTAATGAAACGGAACCTGCTCACGAGGGTTTGAGTGAATAAACGGAAGAGCAGCATGAACCGCAAGAAAGACAAGGGCTTTGAGAGCCCACGACCATATAAACTATAAGTATCAAATACACTATTCTGCATGCATGAATATGATTGCAGTTGTGTTTACTTGCCAAATCAGGATATGGTATTAAAATCATAATTTGCCGTCGCATGAATTTAACACTACTGTTTGTTTATCTTTTTACAACCCATCAGGTAGTCTGCATCAACAACTTCAATTTTCAGAGGAAGTCTGTCATTGTGAGTAGTCATTTATTTTCTGAGTCTATGCAGATGAAGCAGAAAATAGGAAATGGGCAGACTTTTAGTTTGAAGTTTGAGACAAGACTTAATTTTTTTTTTAATTATGTAACACTGAACAAATTATAATACAGTCTGGTAATTCTAAATGTCATAAAGCATATTTTTTTTTTTACTTTTAACAAATGTTGTTAAAATATATTTTGATTATGGTATTAATAAATGTGCCAGAATTATTTATATATACAGGTGCTGGTCATATAATTAGAATATCATCAAAAAGTTGATTTATTTCACAAATTCCATTCAAAAAGTGAAACTTGTATAATGTATACATTCATTCCACACAGACTGATATATTTCAAGTGTTTATTTCTTTTAATTTTGATGATTATAAGTGACAACTAATGAAAACCCCAAATTCAGTATCTCAGAAAATTAGAATATTGTGAAAAGGTTCAATATTGAAGACACCTGGTGCCACACTCTAATCAGCTAATTAACTCAAAACACCTGCAAAGGCCTTTAAATGGTCTCTCAGTCTAGTTCTGTAGGCTACACAATCATGGGGAAGACTGCTGACTTGACAGTTGTCCAAAAGACGACCATTGACACCTTGCACAAGGAGGGCAAGACACAAAAGGTCATTTCAAAAGAGGCTGGCTGTTCACAGAGCTCTGTGTCCAAGCACATTAATAGAGAGGCGAAGGGAAGGAAAAGATGTGGTAGAAAAAAGTGTACAAGCAATAGGGATAACCGCACCCTGGACAGGATTGTGAAACAAAACCCATTCAAAAATGTGGGGGAGATTCACAAAAAGTGGACTGCAGCTGGAGTCAGTGCTTCAAGAACCACTACGCACAGACGTATGCAAGACATGGGTTTCAGCTGTCGCATTCCTTGTGTCAAGCCACTCTTGAACAACAGACAGCATCAGAAGCGTCTCGCCTGGGCTAAAGACAAAAAGGACTGGACTGCTGCTGAGTGGTCCAAAGTTATGTTCTCTGATGAATGTAAATTTTGCATTTCCTTTGGAAATAAGGGTCCCAGAGTCTGGAGGAAGAAAGGAGAGGCACAGAATCCACGTTGCTTGAGGTCCAGTGTAAAGTTTCCACAGTCAGTGATGGTTTGGGGTGCCATGTCATCTGCTGGTGTTGGTCCACTGTGTTTTCTGAGGTCCAAGGTCAACACAGCCGTATACCAGGAAGTTTTAGAGCACTTCATGCTTCCTTCTGCTGACCAACTTTATGGAGATGCAGATTAAATTTTCCAACAGGACTTGGCACCTGCACACAGTGCCAAAGCTACCAGTACCTGGTTTAAGGACCATGGTATCCCTGTTCTTAATTGGCCAGCAAACTCGCCTGACCTTAACCCCATAGAAAATCTATTGGGTATTGTGAAGAGGAAGATGCGATATGCCAGACCCAATAATGCAGAAGAGCTGAAGGCCACTATCAGAGCAACCTGGGCTCTCATAACACCTGAGCAGTGCCACAGACTGATCGACTCCATGCCACGCCGCATTGCTGCAGTAATTCAGGCAAAAGGACCCCCAACTAAGTATTGAGTGCTGTACATGCTCATACTTTTCATGTTCATACTTTTCAGTTGGCCAAGATTTCTAAAAATCCTTTCTTTGTATTGGTCTTAAGTAATATTCTAATTTTCTGAGATACTGAATTTGGGTTTTCATTAGTTGTCACTTATAATCATCAAAATTAAAAGAAATAAACACTTGAAATATATCAGTCTGTGTGGAATGAATGTATACATTATACAAGTTTCACTTTTTGAATGGAATTTGTGAAATAAATAAACTTTTTGATGATATTCTAATTATATGACCAGCACCTGTGTATATATATTATGTGTGTGTGCATATACAATGTATATGAAAACAAAACGCATTCATTCTCTTTGAATAGGGTTATGTGGAGCTGACCATCTTTCCAACAGTGATGAACCTGAACCGTATTAAATTGAATAGCAAGCAGTGCCGTATCTACAGGGTGAGAGTGAATGATCTTGAGGCTCCATTCATTTACAACGACCCCACACTGGAGGTCTGCCATCATGAATCCAAGCAGTAAGTTCAGTTATATTCATGTACTTTCTATTTTGCAAAAAATTGACACTTTTAGGTAATATTAAATGAGAGGAATCTTTGTTTCAAAATTTAAACAAAAACTGTCAACAAATGTTTGGGTGATATTTAATTGCAAAAGAAAATAACTTAAGGTCCTTTATGCATTATTTTCATGTTTACGTTTTCACAATCATTTTTGCGTTATTTATTTATATTTTTCTTATTTGAATTATTGTGGAGTGAAATATGACCCACACATTTCTTTTTGATATTCACCTGTGTATATAGGTCAGTATTTGTCATTAGTATTACTATTTTGGTAATCAAGTCTGCTCTTGTCTTCATCTTGCTACATATTTTCTCTGTATCACTGTGTGGTTATCAGGAGGAACCTGAACTATTTCTCCAGTGCTTACACAGCAGCTGTTAGTGCTGTAGATCCAGATGCTGGAAATGGGGAACTTTCCATTAAAGTTCCTTCTGAGCTCTGGAAACAAGGAGATGGTGAGTAGATCAAGTGATATGGAGTTTGCAAACTAAAGTTTTCATGTCTGTTTGAAATAGTTATGGCTCGATTCTTTTGTAATCTAATGGTTTTCTTGATGATTTTATAAAAGCAACAAAGGTGAAGAACTGTGGAATCAAGTATAAGGTGAATCTTGGCCCGGTTACATGTATAATAGCAATGATGAAATAAAAATTAGTTCAAATAAAGTATAAAAAGCAAGAAATCAAATGGTTTTATTTAGTGCTGGGCGGTAAACCGGTTCATACCGAATACCGGTGTTTATTTTTCTTATGATATTCATTTTTAAAATACCGCTATACCGGTATATGTAGTTTAAGCAACGTTCGGAACGCGACACTGTTTGAGACGGGTCTCTTTTCACTGTTTTCACTGAGGACACAGCTGTATGTGTTACTAAGCATGAAAGATCTTAAACTGAAGCTGTAGCACTAGAAGAACGTGAACTCAGCCACAAATATCCACCGCCATCAGCTCACGTGTCTCTCTCTCGCGCACGCACACACACACTATATCCACCGCCCGCTGCCATCAGTTCCCGCGTCTCTCACACACACACACTATATCCACCGCCCACTGCCATCAGGTCCCGCATCTCACACACACACACACACGAGCGCAACTTCAGCACTATATTTAGCAACTTTCAGACCCTTTTATGGTTTGTTTTTCTTCCATAAAAGGTACATACTGACAAACCAAGCGACTTTTCTGGATAAACCTTAGCTATGTTTCAGTTATACGATGTCTCTAGTACTGCCCCAGTGCCAGGCCTGACTCTCCCGGTGCAGTGTCACCTCTCTCGGCGTCTCTTCTGAGCGGTAGAGAAGCAGCGCATTCAGCTTGCCGTACCGCAGCAGACTCGTCAGTAAATGAGTACAAAACAGCGTTTCCATGCACCTGTCGTCGTTAACTGACTGTTTGGAATTATAAATATGAGCATAGTTCGTCTGTTAATATTATGTGCTATTTTTATTTCATTTTTACTCTGACGCAGGCAGTGCGCTGCATGAGACAAAAAATAATAGCCAAAACCACCACATAGCTGCTCTTTAGTTATGCATGTTGATTTTATCAGATTGTGTTGCGATTTGTGACTCCTGGTTAACATGTATTAATGGGTCATGTTTAGTCACTTAATATTGAGTTTTACCATTGTTAGTCAGTCTACCGCAGTATATACTCTCTTAATCAGTAGAAAATGTGGTTAACACCCGGTCATGCATGAAAAAAAAAAAAATACCGTCATAGACCGTGAAACCGGTAAAATTTTGAAAAATACCGTGATATACATTTTTGGTCATACCGCCCAGCACTAGTTTTATTCAATAAAACTGTTAAAATATGTAATTTATTATAAACAATAGAGCTAATGTACATTAAGCATTACAACAAAGACCTGCAGGGGGCGTCGACGGCCGGATTATAATTTTTTTACACATTACTGCACAAACTAATCCTTGTTTAATATTTAACAAGCACCATTTAATTCAAATGTCCACTTAATCTTTAATATTTGTCAATTTCTTTTGGACAGAAATGCTATAGCCACTGTAATTAAATGAATATGTGGACTTCAAAACGTGTAAATTCAGAGTGAGTGTTTGAGTTTTTATTTTGAAATCACAATGTATTGTCCTGTGTTTGCGTAGATTTATAAATGTTCCCAGATGAATGTTATAATAAACCCAAACTCACAACAACATGCAGAGATGGAGTTTGAGACACCCCACATGTAAATGAGAAGTTTCTGTGGAACTACTGTGAGCGGCGCCGCGGTGTGACGCACATACGTAACCTACACGCATGTAAATAATTAAAGAGCATATACTGTGTTAGAACTGCATCTCATATAATTGTGTAATTAAATCATAGCATTTGTGAATTCACAATTATGCTTAATTATGCACAATTAGGGTTTAATATATCATGCAGCCTTATAATAGTCTAATAATGTGTTTTATGGATTCTCGTCCGTGAAATGCGCCACTTCCGGTATTTTGCAGGTTAGTCGACGCAAGCAAAATTAAGTCGATAATTTTTTTTGAATCGACGAATCGTGACAGCCCTAATAATCTGTGCTGTTGTGTGTTTGCAGAGATGAAAGTTATGAAGGTGTACATTGAATTTTCATTGGACCAGCCGAAGGGGGGGTTGCATTTTGTAGTACCTGATGTGGAAGGGAGTATGGCAGAAAGAGCAGCCCATGTTTTCTCCTTTGGCAACCAGAATTCCACACGGTAAGCTGCACACATTCACATGCATGAAATTAAAGATAATGTTATGACAGTGGTTATGGTTAAAAGTTAGGCTACCATCACATAGATTACTGAATTAAGGTGGTTCAGGAAAGTTTTTACAGATTACAATCTTGTTTCTTCTTGTTAATTCTTGTCCAGCTGTGTTTGTCAATTATCTATGATTATCCTGGGGATTTATAGTCCTGTCTGTTCAGTTTGATTTCATCTGGTCTACTCGTTACTCCCCGGTATTCCTGTCTGTGTCTGCCTTGCCTTGTCCTGCCCTGCCTTGTTTGGAGTCATTAAAGACTGTTCATTTGAGTTACATCCTCGTCTGCGTGTTCCTCGATCCTCCCTCGTGTGTGCACCGTGTTTTGTTTTGTTCCTATTTGTCTGTCCTGTGGCTCACCCAAGCCCGCCGTTCGTGGGAGATCGATGCCGCCATCCGTGGCTCTCCCAAACATGCCTTTTGCGGGAGATCGCCGCCGCCGTCCGCAGCTCACCCAAGACCGCTGTTCACGGGAGATCGACACCGCTGTCCGCGGCTCACCCAAGTTTGCCGTCCTCGGGGAAAGCCAACCTGCCGTCCGCGGCTCCCTCAAGTCTACCGTCCGCAGGGAAAGCTGTCCACTGCTCCCTCAAGCACGCCGCCGTCCACGGCTCTCTCAAGTCCGCCGTCCACAGGGAAAGCCAACCCGCCGTCTGCAGCTACCAGAAGCATGCTGCCGTCCGCGGCTTTCTCAAGTCCGCGGGGAAAGCCAACACGCCGTCCGTGGCTCCCTTAAGTCTGCCGTCCACGGGGAAAGCCAGCCAGCCACTGATTCAGGCCCGCCGCTGACTCAAGCCCACCGGCCGCCAGCAAGTTCCAGTGGATCCAGTCCACACATCACGGCCAGGAGTGCCTTGCCATGTCCCTGGAGTCATGGATAGGGTTGGGTACCGAAACCCGGTACCAATATGGCACCGGTACCTATGTAACCGGTATATACCCAAACCGAATCAGAACGCAGATTTCGGTGCCTCATTTCAGTGTCATGCCTGAGCGATTGGTTGAAATATTTGTCCTTTGTTTCTCCGAAACGGACGTAAGAAACATCATCGCACTGCACGTGAAAAATAATTTCCAGACTGAGAAAATGCACGTGACCTCGATTCGGAAAGCTCTAATAATACAAGTCCAACAAATCTTTGTAGTAATGCGAGTGTGCGGTTTTCACATTCAGACTTAAAAGCACAACTCGGGGAATGAGAGCATCCGAGGAGCGCGTGAATGCAGTGATTACACTTGCTCTGACGACCTTCCGTTAACTAGCTAAATTACTACTACTCCATAGGCTAATAATACATCGATTAGCAGTGGATTATAAATATACTTAATTATTATGAAAATACCAGAGATGGCTTGAATAACACGGATAAACTATACATTTGTATTCATGTGTTTATTGTATTTTATCATTCAAAACTTTTATACCTCAGGGCTCTACAGTCGTGGCCAAAAGTTTTGAGAATTACATAAATATTAGTTTTCACAAAGTTTGCTGCTAAACTGCTTTTAGATAGTTGTTTCTGTGATGTACTGAAATATAATTACAAGCACTTCATACGTTTCAAAGGCTTTTATCGACAATTACATGACATTTATACAAAGAGTCAGTATTTGCAGTGTTGGCCGTTCTTTTTCAGGACCTCTGCAATTCGACTGGGCATGCTCTCAATCAACTTCTGGGCCAAATCCTGACTGATAGCAACCCATTCTTTCATAATCACTTTTTGGAGTTTGTCAGAATTAGTGGGTTTTTGTTTGTCCACCCGCCTCTTGAGGATTGACCACCAGTTCTCAATGGGATTAAGATCTGGGGAGTTTCCAGGCCATGGACCCAAAATTTCAACGTTCTGGTCCCCGAGCCACTTAGTTATCACTTTTGCCTTATGGCACGGTGCTCCATCGTGCTGGAAAATGCATTGTTCTTCACCAAACTGTTGTTGGATTGTTGGAAGAAGTTGCTGTTGGAGGGTGTTTTGGTACCATTCTTTATTCATGGCTGTGTTTTTGGGCAGAATTGTGAGTGAGCCCACTCCCTTGGATGAGAAGCAACCCCACACATGAATGGTCTCAGGATGCTTTACTGTTGGCATGACACAGGACTGATGGTAGCGCTCACCTTTTCTTCTCCTGACAAGCCTTTTTCCAGATGCCCCAAACAATCGGAAAGGGGCTTCATCTGAGAATATGACTTTGCCCCAGTCCTCAGCAGTCCATTCACGATACTTTCTGCAGAAGATCAATCTGTCCCTGATGTTTTTTTTGGAGAGAAGTGGCTTCTTTGCTGCCCTTCTTGACACCAGGCCATCTTCCAAAAGTCTTCGCCTCACTGTGCGTGCAGATGC
This sequence comes from Ptychobarbus kaznakovi, assembly GCA_027422405.1. NCBI lineage: Eukaryota > Metazoa > Chordata > Actinopteri > Cypriniformes > Cyprinidae > Ptychobarbus > Ptychobarbus kaznakovi. The sequence continues at coordinate 7,275,046 of CM049803.1, read as the reverse complement.
TCTCACACCTGCCTGCTGCCATTCCTGAGCAAGCTCTGCACTGGTGGCACTCCGATCCCGCAGCTGAATCCTCTTTAGGAGACGATCCTGGCACTTGCTGGACTTTCTTGGACGCCCTGAAGCCTTCTTTACAAGAATTGAACCTCTTTCCTTGAAGTTGCTGATGATCCTATAAATTGTTGATTTAGATGCAATCTTAGTAGCCACAATATCCTTGCCTGTGAAGCCATTTTTATGCAACGCAATGATGGCTGCACGCGTTTCTTTGCAGGTCACCATGGTTAACAATGGAAGAACAAAGATTTCAAGTATCACCCTCCTTTTAACATGTCAAGTCTGCCATTCTAACCCAATCAGCCTGACATAATGATCTCCAGCCTTGTGCTCGTCAACATTCTCACCTGAGTTAACAAGACGATTACTGAAATGATCTCAGCAGGTCCTTTAATGACAGCAATGAAATGCAGTGGAAAGGTTTTTTTGGGATTAAGTTAATTTTCATGGCAAAGAAGGACTATGCAATTCATCTGATCACTCTTCATAACATTCTGGAGTATATGCAAATAGCTATTATAAAAACTTAAGCAGCAACTTTTCCAATTTCCAATATTTATGTAATTCTCAAAACTTTTGGCCACGACTGTAGACTAACTTTTTGCACTGGTTGCACTGGTGCGCCTAACTTTTTTTCTTAGGTGCACCAGCACAAAAGTTAGGTGCACCCAAATTTTCATATAGGCAATATTGACTAGTAAACGATTAACTAACAATCTGGTCAACATAAAGTTATTTATTTGAAGCACAATTCTATAAGAAAGGTAACTTACAGAAAAAGTGTTGGTGCTTAAAGTGCTTAAATTTAAAACATCTCAAGATAAATGAAATAAAAATCTAAATTAAGTGTTTTAAGGGCATCAAACTGAACATCTCATGGCTCAATGTCTTATTGCAGTCACATGCCCCTCGGATGTCCAACTCCTGTAGTTTGGCCTTCTTGATCTTTGACATTGGCTAAACCAGCGGACACACTCTCTCTAGCATCAACATCTTCCAGACTTGGCCCCTCTACACTGATTCTTATCAGATCTTCCACTGTGTCTGAACGAAGGGATGCTCTAGTGCAGTGCTTCTCAACCCCCCTTAAACCTATAAAAAATCTGGCGCCTCCATCCCACCTCAGACTACAAAATCATTTCACTAAACATTATGAAAAAAAAGTATTTAAAGAGGAAAAAAAAACCCTGGTCTGTCTGTGCTCATACTGTATTTTAATTAGGGATGGGTATCGTTAAGGTTTTAACTGTATTACTCCTCTTATCGATCCGGTACTTTAACGGTATTCTTATCTGTACTTTTATTTATATATACACGCACATATATATATACATACATACACACACATATATATATATATACATACATCTATATTTGTATGATATATTAGCAGCTTAATTAACATTGCTTTATATTCTGAAATGTTAAATAAATATTTAATTAAATAAATATAAAACATCAATTTGTAAATGCACCAGTGTGCAGGCATTTTTAGTGTTGTATATACATAAGATACAGTAAGAACATGAACAAAGAAACAAAGTTAAACAAACTGACAAATATACCATTTGTCATACCATAAAACAAATGCACAAATGAAATGAAAAAAACAGTGATTTTGTTTTTGAAAAATTACCATGAATGTCTACTAACATTAAAGTTCAGGTAAGTAATAGCTACAAAAGAAATCTGAAAGTGATCAAATGTAAATGAACACTGCATAGTTTTCACTATATGTATTGATAGATTAATGCTTATTAAAGCTATAACTTTATTCAGATTAAGAGCTGTGAGTGATTTTCTCTTTGCATTTTGTTCTTTGATTAACATTAATGAAGCACCAGTCTGTCACTAAAACAAAATATTGACACACAATTTTCTCCCAACTGTTCTCGTTCACTTTAAGACATGAGCTGTGTTTAAGTGCATACTTTCCAAGCCGGCCGTTTTTACATGCTTTGTGTGTATTTGATCGTTTGGACGCGCCCGAAGCTCAAAGTGTACTTTGCCTGTCAGTTTTAGAGCGCGCCGCACACACACGCGCGCGCAAACACACACACACACACACTTCAGCCTGGGGAACAGCGTCTCTCGTGCGGATTGTACTTTCAACATTTTATTATCAAACATGTCCAGCAATTTAGTAACTGTAAAGACGGCATTTTACAACAATCGACAAACGATTGATCTGATTCTGACGTTAAGTTTTGGTCAGAGAGGAATGAATGCGCGCCGCTGTGAAGGGAATGAAGTTGTGCTAGAAGAAACGCGGCTATAATACTTAGAAGCCAAAATAAAATAAAAACCCATTAAATAAACTTAGTTTAATATAACAGCCACAGGCCTAAAGTGTAAGCATGTTTTAATGGTTATTTCTCTCTTCTGTCATAAACAGGGCTTTCATGTTGCGCGTGCTGAAACTCCTCCACGTGAGCGTGATCTCGCTTCTGATTTGGGAATAGCAAAAATGCATCATAGACAAAAGTTTGGGGTCCACCCTTCACTATCTCTGATTGGTTTAGACCACGATATGAGCCTAATGTGTGTCTGTTGTTGAAGCACAGGGAGACTCAGAGTCGCGGATACTTTTTTTTCTTTTCTCGAACGGCTGGACGCACCAGTGCGACCTCAGATTTTTTTTAGTCGCACCCTTGAGAAATTAGGTCGCACGTGCGACCAAATTGGTCGCACTCTAGAGCCCTGATACCTTCTGTTTACTTATCCATATTCCTGGAGCATCAAGAGTTCGCTACTTCTGTGACTGGATCTGTGGATTTTCTGTGCGAGGGCGCCCTCTAGTGTCCATTATGAATGAAAAAGACATCAACCCCCAGTTTCACAGACAAGGCTTGAACCCAGTCCTAGACTAAAATGTAACTCTTAGCTATTTTAACTGAAATAAACTTGCACTGACTGATCCTAAAATATCAATGCATTTGTTTTGTCTCAGGATGCACCCCAGTAATTTTTTTTCCTGAGCATGTTTATAAAAAATTACTTAAATGTCATAATTGAACTATGATCTAATCCTGGTTTACATTTACATTAAGTCATTTTGCAGATGCTTTTATCCAAAGCGACTTACAATTGGGGAATACATAAAGCGATTAATCTTGAAGAGGCAAACAGACAGAGGAAGTGCTCGTAACACCAAGTCTCCATGGTAAACTCTGTTTAGTGCTAATGGCCAATCCAAATATGAATTGGTAATTTTTTTTTTGATAAGTATCGGTTTAGGCACCGGTATCGAAAAACCCCCAAACGATACCCAACCCTAGTCATGGATTTTTTTTTGTCTTGTTGTGCCCACAGGAATATCTTAATTAATCTTGTCATGTCGGTCTTGTCCACGGAGACTCGTCTGGGGCAGGCGACTCCTCTTGTTGTGGCCGCGGAGTTTATTCCCAGCCGTCTGCCTCCTTGTCGTGGAAGCGGTTGCTGAGGGACCCTGCGAGGGCCCTTGACTCCTTGTCATGCCCAGAGGAAGCTTCAGCTTCCAAGCCTAGCCCAGTTCCTAGGCTTCCTGTTCGTGTGGGCTGCCCTGTCTTGTCTGGTTTGTCTAGCCCTGTTAGGTGTCCTGTCCTGTGTTAAGCCCCGGAGGGCTCCTGATACCCCCTAGCTACCCCATGGATTTTTTTGGGGGGGTTTTAGGACCCCTCCGGCTGTAGTGGCTGGGCCTCCAGAGCTCCCTGCTCCGCCTTGGCTGCCTTCTGTCTGTACCGCTCTGGAGGCCCCCGTCCTATATCCTGTGTGTTTTGAGGGGCCTCCAGAGTGCCCATCCCCCCTCCCCGATGGTACTGTTACGGCGCGGGTCGCGCCTTCCGGGGGGGGGGAGTCATGTCAGTCCTCTGTCGTGTGTATCTTGTGTTCCCGCCTCGGTGTTCCTGTCCTTGTTTACCTTGCTTTGTCCTGCCCTGCCTTGTTTGGAGTCATTAAAGACTGTTCATTTGAGTTACATCCTCGTCTGCGTGTTCCTCGATCCTCCCTCGTGTGTGCACCATGACAGTTTCAGCATTTATCAACTAATAATTTTTTTAAACGATGAATTTATTAATAATAATTATTTATTAATATTAATCGAATTATTATAATATGTGTACATCTGTCTGTATGAGTATAATACCAATTAATTTGTTATTATTTCCTATACTGAATTATTATTGTTTCCAAATCTTCTCCACTAGGTTCTGGTTTCCATGTGTAGACTCATACTCTGAGCTGTGCACATGGAAGCTGGAGTTCACAGTGGATGCCTCCATGGTGGCAGTGTCCTGTGGGGATCTAGTGGAAACAGTCTACACCCACGATATGCGCAAGAAAACCTTTCACTACATGCTGCCCATCCCCACTGCGGCCCCTAACATTTCCCTGGCTGTGGGGCCCTTTGAGATTCTTGTGGACCCTTACATGCATGAGGTGAGAGAAAATGTCATATACTGTAGTTTTTAGATTTAAATCTATAGTTTAGTAGTTTGGAGGTGCATGATATTGGATTTTTCCGATATGCCAATGTTTTTTTTTTTTTGGCCGATACTGATATATTTCCTTTTATTTGGAAACAACACCGAGACTCTCCTGTGTGGAAATTATAAGAAAATTATTTGTTATTTTGGTTAGTTTTTAACAAGAAATAATTTGTTAGAATATAACAAACAATAATGAAGTTATTTAATAATGACAGTACATTGAAGCTTTGAAAATAACTATACATAAACTATATTGTCTTGCAGAGAGCGAGCTTGATACACATTGAGAAGGCTTGTGCGGGCTAGTGCTTTTTAGTGATTACATCGAGCGAAAACTATGAAAAATAAGGCTGTGAAACATGATCAGCTTTGCCCTTTTGGCGGTCACACTGTTTAGATTTGTTTTGGGCAAGTCGATTTGGAGTTATTGTCGTTTATCGCTGAATGTGTCACGAATATCGAAAACTAAACCAACCCCCCTCTCTGTGTAACGTCTGTCTGACGCGCGTGCACGCGCCATTCGGTAAATTAAACTTAACACAGCCGGTCAGGACGGACCTTTAATGCTCGCGTGAATTCGTGACATTTATATATAAGGATATGACCATAAACTGAGCATTTTTTTTGCGCTGAGGACGCACACGCATGCGTCACAGCGCCTGACAGGGCAAGCCATTACACTAATGCATTAACTTAAAGCTCAAAATAAAGAATTATCATGTTTTGGTCAGCTTGGATCACGTACTTCTCCCACGGCATAGCATTCTGTTTCCTCCACTATTTTTAGATGCATTTTGTCCATAGAAATACGTTATTCAGTGCTGTAATTTGAGCAACCGGCTGAAGTTGGACGTGCACTGTGGGCGGACCCGACTAATCGATAATGAGAATCATTGTCGATGATTTTTCATAATCGATTTTATCGATTAGTTGTTGCAGCCCTACATATTACACAATAGGGTTGTGACGGTGAAGAAATTTTCCCACCGGTTAATCGTCGGGTGACACCACCGGTAAAACCAGTATCACCATGGTGGAGGGTCGTTTTGAGTGTTCCCTCTTTTCCTCACGTTCCTTCGGTTTTATATAGCTTGTAAAAGCTCCTTGCGTGATTTACTTTCACTTTTAAATTTACGGCAATTCGGCGTCAAGCAGTTGTTTAGTTTGTTTGGGTTTCACACTGTCCCTCACTTTCCTTTGCTTAAATAGCTTGTAAAAAACACTGTGCACATTTAACTTTTACGCTTTTAAATTAGCGGCAATTCGGCATCAATTGCGTAAATTCAATTCAAGCAACAAAAAAATGCAACACATAGCTTTTATTAACAAAACGAATAAAAATACACCATGTTTTATGCCAAATATAAAATAACAAATCAGTTTAAATAAAATAAAAATCTGCAAATAATGTGGAACCAAATAAATGAGAAACGAATGTTAAAAAACCTTCCATTATCACCTTAGATATATGGCAGGTCAAGAGGCTTTTCAAAATCCCAAATATTTTTACAACAGGTGCTTTTACATTTCGTTTTGAAACTCTTCTGCCATAGTCTTGTCTGTCTCACCAAACTCTTCTTGTCAGTCAGCTCGACTTATTCTCCTCATGTGATAAATAAAATCTGATCTGTGATGCGCGACTCATTTGTTCGGTGTGCTGCATTGAGCAGCCGGGTTTTTAGTTTTAACTGTAGCGTCTGTTCTCTAATTGAACTAAATTATTTTTATAAAAAAATCTAAATGAAGGTGCCGCGGTGGGTAAATGACGTAACTAGTGTTGCGGCTTAACACCGGGATCACTGCCAGCACCGTCTGTCTCAGCAAGCCTATTACACATTAATGTATATATAAAATTATTTAATTGACACGTTTTTGTGCATAATTGTCATGTTTGTTTTATATTTTTTTTATTCATGTAAGCTTTAGCTTCTGACCTTTAAATCAACACATACTCATGAATTTGTGACCTCTATTACTGCTTTATTTAAAGCTGCAGTCCGTAACTTTTGGCACTCTAGCGGTTAATAAAGTTAAAGTTAACTGCGTGCGTCTTGCGGAAGAACACCATAGCCGGAGATGCTTCTCTCTATTTATGTCCAGGACGAATCGTGCAGGTACTGGGCTACTCCACAGTGGTAGCTACCCATAGGGCTGTTGCGATAACCGCAATACCGCACTATTGACGAGCATAACCGCAGAGGAATGCAACAACCACAATATTTATTTTCTTTTCCATAAGGTTACGCCCTTCTCATTTTAAACTTTGTGCATGTGTTCTGAATATTAGTAATGATGACAATGTGTACCATAATGATTTGTACAGTGGCTCAGTTAATTTGCACAACAAGCCTAAACAGACAGCGAATGAGAGAGAGATCGACTGATCGCGTGTGATTACCCGTGTCTGTCCTTCAGGCAGAGTCATGTATATTTGTGAAAACCTGTTGTCATGCGAAATCTGTCTTGGCATCGACACATTGCTGGTCAGCTGAGCCTTTGAAAGTGGCGCTCAAAGTTAAAATGTTTTCAACAGCATGTTTCATTACATATCTTTTTGAATGAATCAGCTATTTGAACGTGCAGTTGAATGATCGGTTAAAGACTCACTCAATGAAACTGCACTGACTGACAGCCCGTCTAGAAAACGCAGGTGAAATATCAACCGAAAAAATACCTTGTCAGTCAGATTCGAGGATCAGAACTAACTGTTATATATATATATATGTGTATTAGGGGTGGCACAGTACACAGATGTCACGGTTCGGTACGCACCTCGGTTTGATATGACTTCGGTACTACAGGAAAAAAAAATCTACTATGCTCTGTTTCTTTTTATTTATTTTGAACAGACAGTAGTTTAAATAAAAAAAATGTCCACCTAGATGTGAAAATACTAATTATTAATACTATTATTATATTATGTATAAAATCTTTGTTTTCATTGTGAGTGTACACAAAATAAAAGCAGACCTTTATCCAGTGATTATTAATAAGACAATATGTTTAAAGTTGATTCTGCTTGTATAAGGAAACGGTTGAAGTGATCACGCTGGAGCACACACACATACTTTTTTATAATTATATATTTAACATTCAAAATTATTACAAAATGTTACAGACACGATCACGTTTCCTAACACACACAAAACTAGGGCTGCAACTAACGATTATTTTGATAATCGATTAGTTGGTCGATTATTATTTCGATTAAACTGATTAAATAAAATAATTTTATTTTATTGACAAAAACACACTATTTCACATTCTACTGAATGCTATGAAAACATACAGTGCTTAATTAAACCACCTGTCATAAAGAGAAAAAAAATATTTTAGGAATCTGTCAAAATTGTTTAAATCTTAAAATGTTATTGTCATTTATTGGGCAAATTACAAACCGAAACAACTAATTAGAATATATAAAAACAAAAATGGCCTCATAACAGCTTGCATTGTTTATGTACTTTTTGACTGTAATTGGGTATCTGAAAAAAAACACTATAAAGTGCTCTGCCTTTCTTTCATAGATAACAGCAATAATTATATTATAGCATTAGAAATAGCCTACTACTGTTACTAAAGAGCTTACGCATTTTGGAGGACTAACCAATACAGAAAGCTAAAACATAGTGCTGGGCGGTATGACCAAAAATGTATAGCACGGTATTTTTCTAAATTTTACCGGTTTCACCGTCTATGACGGTATTTTAATTTTTTTCATGCATGACCGGGTGTTAACCACATTTTCTACTGATTAAGAGAGTAAATACTGCGGTAGACTGACTAACAATGGTAAAACTCCATATTAAGTGAATAAACATGACCCATTAATTCATGTTAACCAGGAGTCACTTATTTATAAATCGCAACATCATCTGATAAAATCAACATGCATAACTAAAGAGCAGCTATGTGGTGGTTTTGGCTATTATATTTTTTGTCTCATGCAGCGCACTGCCTGCGTCTGAGTAAAAATGAAATAAAAATAGCACATAATAGTAACAGACGACCTATGCTCATATTTATAACTCCAAACAGTCAGTTAACGACGACAGATGCATGGAAACGCTGTTTTGTACTCATTTACTGACGAATCTGCTGCGGTACGGCCAGCTGAATGCGCTGCTTCTCTACCGCTCACTGCTCAGAAGAGACGCCGAGAGAGGTGACACTGCACCGGGAGAGTCAGGCCTGGCACTGGGGCAGTACTAGAGACATCGTATAACTGAACCATAGCTAAGGTTTATCCAGAAAAGTCGCTTGGTTTGTCAGTATGTAACTTATGGAAGAAAAAAACAAACCCTAAAAGGGTCTGAAAGTTGCGCTCGTGTGTGTGTGAGACGCGTGACCTGATGGCAGTGGGCGGTGGATATTGTGTGTGTGTGTGTGTGAGACGCGTGACCTGATGGCAGTGGGCGGTGGATATAGTGTGTGTGTGTTTGCATGTGCGCACGCGCGTGTATGTGAGAGAGACGCGGGAACTGATGGCAGCGGGCGGTGGATATAGTGTGTGCGTGCGCGAGAGAGAGACGCGTGAGCTGATGGCGGTGGATATTTGTGGCTGAGTTCACGTTCACGTTAAACGGCAATAACTCCAAATCGAATTGCCCAAAAAAATCTAAACCGTGTGACCGCCAAAAGGGCAAAGCTGATCATGTTTCATGATCATCCTTCTTTTTCATAGTTTTCGCTCGATGTATTAAGCACTAGCCCGCACAAGCCATCTCAATGTGCATCAAGCCGGGAGAGCTCGCTCTCTGCGGAGCTTTCAGTAAGGGACCGTGGGGAAAGTGTAAGTTTTCTTCGTTTTTTGCTATAGCTCACTGGGCGGTGTTTTTGTAATAGATTTTTAGTTAAAGGGCCTATAGACATGTGAGACCAGTGTCAATCAAGAGAGGGGGACAGTGGACATTTTTCACAACCTTCCACTTTACACCTACTGGTAGAAAAGGGAATTGCATGTCAAAAAATAACTTTCTTTTTGGGATAACAGCATGTAATTGTCTGAATATAAATATGAGACGCTCCATAACTGCCTTTTACAGGATAAAGAAATGACAGTAAGACGTGACTGTGATCAAAGTGAACGTGTTCCTGCAGAACATTCCTCTCACATGTTGGTTAACACGGAGTCTTTATCTTTATTATTATTTACATTTTTAAAAGAGATTTAAACTTGCTTAACAAATGTATTAAAACAAATTTATGTAAGGGTTTTTAACAAATTATGTAAGGTTTGTCACTGCTGCTCTAAACTAACAGCATTGGTGATTACCAAAATCATGTTTTTGCTTTCTGTATTGGTTAGTTCTCCAAAATGCGTAAACTTTATTAACAGTAGTAGGCTATTTCTAATGCTATAATATAATTATTGCTGTTATCTATGAAAGAAAGGCAGAACACTTTATAGTGTTTTTTTTTTTCAGATACCAAATTACAGTCAAAAAGTACATAAACAATGCAAGCAAGAATGCAAGCTGTAATGTCTTCTGGTTTTTCGAGTCGTTCGTTCATCTTGAACGAGACTCAAAGGTCCGAGTCAGTAAAATGATCCGAACTTCCCATCACTAGAACTTGCGCGAGCGTATCTGTCCACGCCCTGCACAAGAATAGACCGTGAACAGTTGTTCAGCGCAGCTTCTCACGTGTTGGATGAGAAAAGAAACAGACCAACTTGTGACAAAGCTGAAATGCTTCTTTTTGTAAAGAATAAAACGTATAAACGTCAGTTCTGTACAAGATTATTATTTTTATTTTAGCTTAAAATTACATTGACTTAATTCGATTTAAAAAGCACGAGCTGTAGCATCTTTGTTTTTGCTCGTTGCACTAAACATTATTTGATTTAACATTTTGGAATAATTTATTTATATAGCCTAATTTGGTTTTATTTAGTTTCACTTGTAAATACCTTTTTTCTTTACACCAATTTTAAAAATGTTGATTAAGTAACAACAAATGTTGATTAAGTAACATCTTTGTTTGGACTGTTGAATGTGTGTTGGGTGTGTTGTTTAGATTGTAACTATGCAAATGTTGCCTTTAATTTCACATGATTACTGTTAATGTTTTCATTTAAGGCCAGTTTTATGTAGTTTCAACCCAATTTAAAAACCATCTTGGTCCATCTTCAACTGGGGTGGCAAATGAGAGGCAGAATTTGTAAAGATGCTTGTTTGTTTTTTCTAATAAAATATATTGATAGGCATTTAAAATTAGTTTAATATGCTATATCCATTAAAATAAAAGCTTAAGATCATTTTGAATTTTAATATAAAACTTGTGACACAGCCACTTATGTCTATGTCATATTGAAGTAACACCACAGACGTAATTATAACACCACAGACCTTATAATGCAAGTTACTAAAGGCTCTGTGTTACCAGAAAATACATTAACACCAGAGACAGTAACACCACATACAAATCAGCCTAAATCTAGACTTTTCTAAAATGGAGGCTGCCATCATGATGATTTCAAGATCAGGGGACATTTTGGAAATATCAACAAGTATGTATTTATAATTTTTTTTAATTAAAATATGCCAGATCTGCAAGTTATCAACATAACACCACATACACTAATGACAACACATGAAATTGTCAGATATTTAGCTAACTTTAAAATTTATAAGAAAGAATGTACTCCCCATGCACCCCTCAGATCAACCAGCACCTGCAGTGACCTTTACACACAGGAAGTAGTCCAAATAGAATTCTCCCTTTTCTTAAAGGGGTGACATCCATTGTTGAAACACCACAGACATGAATTTGGGGGGCAACTTTTTTCTTAAATGTATATATTTTTTAAACAATTTAATATTCTACATGTCAAATAAAATCTATATTCACCATATAACCACTTTATTTGTGTTAGAATCTTTCATTTTTCTTGTTGGTTGCTTAAAGGAAAAAAAATCGGTATCGGAATCGGCCACGAAAAATCATGATCGGTGCATCACTAAATAATACTCGGCGATTATCTAATATTACTTTTGCTTAAAATGGCCATCCCTTGTGTGTGTGTGTGTGTGTGTGTGTCTATATATACAGGTGCTGGTCATATAATTCGAATATCATCAAAAAGTTTATTTATTTCACAAATTCCATTCAAAAAGTGAAACTTGTATAATGTATACATTCATTCCACACAGACTGATATATTTCAAGTGTTTATTTATTTTAATTTTGATGATTACAAGTAACAACTAATGAAAAACCCAAATTCAGTATCTCAGAAAATTAGAATATTACTTAAGACCAATACAAAGAAAGGGTTTTTAGAAATCTTGGCCAACTGAAAAGTATGAACATTAGGGCTGTGACGGTGGCAATTTTTTACTACCGCGGTGGAAAATCACCAACAACCGCCGGTGTTGCGGTGGTGGGGAGTGGGGGTTTTATACACATATACATACATATATATTTCAGTGGTGTAACGATGCGTGTATTCGTATTGAACCGTTCGGTACGCATTACAAACCGAACGATTCGTTGGACTAATCCTATATGTAGCAGGAGTCATTGCACTGATCACGTAAAGGGAGGCGCTGTCAGTGCGAGCGGTTCGGGTGAAGAGCCTGGTTTATACTCGCCATGTCAGCATGAGCGCTAACGAACAGCGAGCGGCAAATATGATGCGAATATTGAGGAAATGATAGCGGACAGAGGATTTGGTTTTCACGCTAAAATAATGTAAAAGTCAGTTTCTTAAAACCAGAGAAGGTGAATATGTTGATATTCTTGTAGAAAAAAATGCAAGCATGATCACCGGCAGCCAGTTTAGTTTTTCTTTTTGTTTTCATTTTAAAAAGCTTATCTTTGCTGTTTACCTCACGTTAAGGCTTCCTTTTATTTGTTTATTTTTATTCCTCAGTGTTTGCTAAACTTAATCCGTATATAATACTGTATGCCAAGCCTAATCTTATTCGTTTTTGTTAATAAATGATGCAAGCTGTCATGGTATAGCCTGCTGTTTTATTGTTGTTGTGCTTTTTAATTAAAAATAATAAATAATCCATCTTTTTTGTCTTAAAATGTGAATAGATGCAAGCAAAACAGACAATTAGATTTTCTTGTAAAAGGTGACTACAGGATCGCGAAAGTGAAAGCATCTGAAGTCCGGTTTATAATATAGCAAAAGAGGAATTCCCCTTCATAAAACTCAAATCACAAATAATACTAATGACGAAAAATAACTTTCGTTACCATATAACTATAAACTATGATATAAGTTAATCAGCATGCATTGATTTATCCCATGTTGTAGCAAAAAATAAATACATAAAATGTTGTGCTCGTGAGACCAACTGAGAAAGTTAGTCGCAAAAGAGAAACCAGTGGGAAGAATCAGCCTAGAGCCCTGATTTGGCATTTAAAATTAATGTAGACCTGTTACATTCTTATTTTTATTAGGCCTATTATTATTATTATGAAGGTACTTTTATGATTAAATTAAAGGAAAAAATAATTTGCCTCACAATAATTCTGATTCTGAATAATTACCACATAACTGACGCGCTGCGAAGATAAGATTATATATTTACTCCTCAATTTAAATGTTTTTAAAAAGGGTATTTAAAACTGGTCTATTAGGCTGTAGGCTACCTACAATTAATTATATTCCTATAATTAAAATATTAACTTTGAAGTGCAAAAGCTTTTTTCAAGCACCGACTTTCAAAAACAACCTGTTTAACACTAAATAGCTTACATTTCTTCTCTTTTTTCCAGTATGGACAGGCCACAAGAGAAATATAAATGAAAACAGCTATAGGCTATACTGTTGAAGTAGATTCGTCTCTCTTTGTCTCTTAGAGAATATGCGGCGTCAGATGCCGAGAGCTCCGTCATTACTCAGTCATTCCGTTTTTCCTTTCACTTTTTGAATGAAGACATGAGTTGAGTACAACACACGGCTGGGTGACATGACCAGAGATGGCTCTGGAGATTAGAAGTGTTCGCCCTTTTAACAATATTTCTTTGCCACAAAGCCTACAAATGGCTTCATCCAAATTGATTGGTTCGCCGTTCTCGTTCGGCACGAATCCAAAATGTCCCCAGATCGGCGATGTAATATTTGGTTTTCCAACTAGATCCATGGCTGAATCGCGCCGAAATTCACCAGTCTAACGGAAATTTGTGTATTAACATTAGAGTATGTGTGACGTCACGTGCACCACCGCCGGTGGCAATACACAACCGCGGTGACAACCGACCACCGCCGGTGACGCGGTTGTCACGGCCACCGTCACAGCCCTAATGAACATGAAAAGTATGAGCATGTACAGCACTCAATACTTAGTTGGGGCTCCTTTTGCCTGAATTACTGCAGCAATGCGGCGTGGCATGGAGTCGATCAGTCTGTGGCACTGCTCAGGTGTTATGAGAGCCCAGGTTGCTCTGATAGTGGCCTTCAGCTCTTCTGCATTGTTGGGTCTGGCATATCGCATCTTCCTCTTCACAATACTCCATTGATTTTCTATGGGGATAAGGTCAGGCTAGTTTGCTGGCCAATTAAGAACAGGGATACCATGGTCCTTAAACCAGGTACTGGTAGCTTTGGCACTGTGTGCAGGTGCCAAGTCCTGTTGGAAAATGAAATCTGCATCTCCATAAAGTTGGTCAGCAGCAGGAAGCATGAAGTGCTCTAAAACTTCCTGGTATACGGCTGTGTTGACCTTGGACCTCAGAAAACACAGTGGACCAACACCAGCAGATGACATGGCACCCCAAACCATCACTGACTGTGGAAACTTTACACTGGACCTCAAGCAACGTGGATTCTGTGCCTCTCCTCTCTTCCTCCAGACTCTGGGACCCTGATTTCCAAAGGAAATGCAAAATTTACATTCATCAGAGAACATAACTTTGGACCACTCAGCAGCAGTCCAGTCCTTTTTGTCTTTAGCCCAGGCGAGACGCTTCTGACGCTGTCTGTTGTTCAAGAGTGGCTTGACAAGGAATGCGACAGCTGAAACCCATGTCTTGTATACGTCTGTGCGTAGTGGTTCTTGAAGCACTGACTCCAGCTGCAGTCCACTCTTTGTGAATCTCCCCCACATTTTTGAATGGGTTTTGTTTCACAATCCTGTCCAGGGTGCGGTTATCCCTATTGCTTGTACACTTTTTTCTACCACATCTTTTCCTTCCCTTCGCCTCTCTATTAATGTGCTTGGACACAGAGCTCTGTGAACAGCCAGCCTCTTTTGCAATGACCTTTTGTGTCTTGCCCTCCTTGTGCAAGGTGTCAATGGTCGTCTTTTGGACAACTGTCAAGTCAGCAGTCTTCCCCATGATTGTGTAGCCTACAGAACTAGACTGAGAGACCATTTAAAGGCCTTTGCAGGTGTTTTGAGTTAATTAGCTGATTAGAGTGTGGCACCAGGTGTCTTCAATTGAACCTTTTCACAATATTCTAATTTTCTGAGATACTGAATTTGGGTTTTTCATTAGTTGTCACTTATAATCATCAAAATTAAAAGAAATAAACACTTGAAATATATCAGTCTGTGTGGAATGAATGTATACATTATACAAGTTTCACTTTTTGAATGGAATTTGTGAAAAATCAACTTTTTGATGATATTCTAATTATATGACCAGTACCCGTGTGTATATATATATATATGTATGCATGCTAACAATGTACTAACGATCTTATTGTCAGGTTTATGTTTTGTTATGTGGACCGTTATTTTGTCATTCTCGTCTGTTTACTTCACTTCCTGTTTCAATGCGATTTAGTTTCGGTTTCATTGGTTTATGAATATGACATCGTTACATTGTGTGTGTGTGCGGTAATACCGCATACCGCGCTATTGAGCCACTCAAAATTACAGCAAGGGAAATTCCTTCACCGTGACAGCCCTACCTACCCAAACCTGTCTAAAATAGTTTGTATATAAACACTTATTATAGGTGTACCATAGTGATTCAGGAAAAGCCAAAATCATGCCGATATGTACATTTAAATCTATTATTGGCCGATTCGGATATCGGTCCGATAATATTGGGCATCCATAGTAGCAGGGTACATAGCATGGGTCATTAAAAATTATTAAAAGGTACTGTAAATTAAAAAAAAATTTGAATGTTGTTTTTTTTTTTTTGTCTGGACATTCCCTTCCTTAGGTCTAGGGTTACACAACTAATCAAAATAAAACTGGAATTGTGATTATTGAATCAGAAAAGTGTGATTTTAACCAATTAAATATAGTTGTGTGCGTGTTTCAAGATAGATTTATTTATATAAATGAATTATTTACTGTGATTGCTGTCTTTATATATTAAAGTGCAGTAGTGGACAAAACATTGAATTGGAGACCGAAGGCAATGCTTATTAACATTGTTATTATTGTTGTCGTAACGCTTTAGATTAGGGAATACATATTAACTATTTACTAAGAGTTTTCTGTCAATAAACTCCTTAATTTGCTGCCTGTTGGTTATGAGTATGTTTAGGTATTGGGCAGGGTTAAGGGATCTAGAATATGGTCATGCAGCTTTGTGCTTTATAAGTACTAATAAACAGCCATTATGCTAGTAATATGCATGCTAATAAGCAACTGGTTAGTAGTGAATAGTGTTCCCCAATCGAAAGTGTTACCATTTAAACAAACAAATGGTTTATTATACAATTTATTATAATGGTACACTTGCATTAAATTAAAGAATGTAGTGAGCACTGCTACGAGGGTGTTTCTAATACAGGTACTGAGGTAGTGATAGTAAACATCGGTCTTCTGACTGGCATAATCCATCTCTCTATTTTTTTAATTTTTTGCAACCAACAAGTTTGTTGGTGGATTTTTTTTTCTTTCAATGTTGGAGTAAATGGTATTGCAAAAATATATATTTCCTATAGTCTCCTACATACCTGTACAGACATTTGCCCTGATATAGTTTTCTAAATGTCAAAATGTTTATTTTTGCACAGAAGCCATGGGAATCAAGTTATTTGGTGTGTATACATGAACACAATCCATTCTGTAGCTGATGTACACACTGATGTAGGTCTTGCAAAGGGTGTTAGAAACTATTAATGTTTTACTCAGTTGCATATTCAGTATGGACATTCTTGATATTATCAATTTTAACAAGTTCCCTTTTACAGTTGTTTTTACAGTCCACTAGATGGTCATGTTTTTTTGTGAAATGTGATTTAGAATGTATAATGTCCTGTTGGTGAGTCACACATTAAATCATTCAGATTTACTAGACTGAGAGAATTGAGGAATAAATGCTTATAGATTATATATACTTATTTTTTTTCAGATCTCAATTTTAAGTTATTGCAGCTTTTTGTTTATAATAAACTGCTATGAATCAAATATATCATGTTTTCACAGGTGACTCATTTTTGCCTGCCTCAGCTTCTGCCCCTGCTGAAGCACACCATGTCCTACCTGCATGAGATTTTTGAGTTCTATGAGGAGATCCTTACCTGTCGCTACCCTTATTCTTGCTTCAAGACTGTCTTTGTGGATGAGGCTTATGTGCAGGTCTCATCGTATGCATCCATGAGTATTTTCAGGTATACAAGCAGTTTTTTGAAAGTAAAAATAACTTCCGTTTACTACAGCACTTATTTTTCCAATGTAAAAGTCTTGTTAACACTTTATTTTAAGATGTCCTTGTTACAGATGTTACATGTACTTACTATTGTAATAAAAATTATGCAAAATTACATGCAAGTAACCATAAGCCGGACCATAATCCTAAATGTCATTGCACACGGAGTTTGAAATTTTCACACGTAAAAAAATAAATATGACCACATTGTCAATCACATTTACACACTGTCTCTGAAACTTTTGTCCTTCAAAAAAAAAATTGGGATGAGGTTCGATTTTCTGCATTTTTGCATCCGTAGCATGCATTTGTATAGGAAAGGATGAGGAATATGGAAAAACGCATGCTAAAATTTTGGACTCTGTGTGCACTGACCTTAACCCTAACCATATAATAAGTACATGTAGTTCATATATATTAATCAGTACTTAAATGTATACATTTTCTGTATCAAGGACACCTTAAAATAAAGCGTCACAAGTCTTTACTTTTGACTCCTAAAAACAGTCTCTTGTTGCCATATAATGGCGGAACAATGTAACTAATATCACCATCATGAACACACACCGTTTCTCTATTCTAAACCCTATTATTAAAGGGGTGGTTGACTGTTTTTTTTTTTTTTTCTAGGCTTGATTGTGTTTATGGGGTCCAGTCTAGCATGTGTTCCCTATCGATACTACACTTCGTACTGCGTATTATTTATGATGCTTTGGGAAAAAGTTTTTTTTTTTTTTTTAATACTAAAGCCTTTTTTTTAAATGACTCTGTGTAACTGCACGGCCATTGGTTTGTGCAGTTAGCTGAAATTGAACCAATGGCTCGGCAGCGGAGCTGCACAGCCTATGGCTGGAATGCCTGCCAATATAATCATCATCTGGCTATATAATGCGGGCATTCGCCAAGGCTCCTCGGATTTCTTCTTCTTCAGCGATGACTACAAGATCTTCGCTCTACGAGACTCGAAACCTTCGCCGTTGAACGAGCCATCGCAGTGGATCCAGACCTTACTCTGCTTGGCTGACTCGACACTTCTTAGCAGCCCACAGCGCCTGCAGCAGCTGGACCACGGATTCCCTGCCACTATCCGGCGAGACTCTGTTCAGAATAGTCCTCTATAAGAGCAAATTTCTTTGGCGTTGTTGCAAATTCGCCTTCGAGGGAGTGGCTTATCAATACACTTTCCTCCCCTTTGGGCTGTCCCTGACTCCCCGCACTTTTACAAAGTGCATGGATGCGGCTCTTTTCCTGCTGAGACAGATGGGAATCCACATCCTGAAATACATTGATGACTGGCTCATTTTGGCCCAGTCGGAGGACGAGCTTTTATCTCACAGATTCATGCTCCTCAGCCACTTATAGTGCCTAGGACTCAGGGTCAATTTTGCCAAGTCCCCCAGCCAATGAATTTCGTTCCTGGGAACAGTTATCGACTCACGCCAGAAAGTTCACTGGCCATTCAGCAGCTCGGGGCTTCATTCAAACTCAAAGTCCCTTACCCTCTCAAAGTATTTCAAAGGATGCTGGGCCTCATGGCCTCAGTGTCTTCGGTACTTCAGTTGGGCCTGCTTCACATGCGGCCCCTTCAGTACTGGCTGAAACCTCGAGTTCCTCCACAGGCTTGGTGTCACGGATGCCTCCGTGTCAATGTGAACCAGGCCTGCGTTGCAGCTCTGGCCCCTTACTAAAACAATCAGTGGATGGAACGGGGTGTGCCCCTGGGCATAGTCTACAGAAGGAAGATGGTCTCGACAGACGCCTCCAACTAAGTTTGGGGGAGGGCGCTGTGCGACGGCAAACTGGCTTTCGGCCTCTGGTCGAAAATGGGAGGTCACCTTCACATCAACTGCCTGGAAATGTTGGCAGTATGTTTGGGCCTTCGCACTTTTCTGTTGGACCTAAGGGGGCATCACGTCTTAGTCCGCTCGGACCGTATGATGGTGGTGTCCTATATAAATCGCCAGGGCGGTCTTTCCTCAAGGTGCCTCTTTATTCTAGCGGAGCGCCTCTTGAGGTGGGCTCAGCTCAACTCGCGCTCGCTGAGAACAACGTATGATACACCCTTTAATACGAAGCACGGAAAACCAATCACAAAGAGTAACTTTACTTTTTACATTTAAAAACATGAAATACAGTGGAATGGGGAGAAACCCATCCCGCCATAAAGTTTTGAGACATGTTTTTTCAAAGTGGAACTTACAATAATTTTAAATGGCTTTCTAAATATCCGACTCTTTTGCGAGATGCGAGGGCAACGCTGATAGATGTCCCTCTAGAAAATGCGCAAAATATGCGTTCTGTGTGAATGGCAGGGTTTCAATTTTGACAAACAACATAATCTCTGCATTGATGTTCTCTTTCCCGCTGTATTTCGAATGAACCACGTATCCAATGGATTCGACTGCATTAAAATGCAATGACACCTACATTCATCGCATCTTGTGCGCTACTGATAAGGCTGCATGACAGACACCTAAAATTAAAATGCAACGTTTTGCATTCGAATGTGGATTTTTATTTTAAATTCGAGGAGTATTCGAAATACAAAATTTTGACAGCCCTATCATTCATGTTGTTGATGCTGTTACGTGGCGTAGCAGTGTTTGACTAGGGTCGAGATGTGGGGTGATGACATCATTTCACAAAATGTACGGATTGGCTGTACACATGAAAACGCAAGTGTACTTTTCCGATTTATCCATTCTGTGACCCGGTTTAAAAAAATAGCAGTTTCATGCTCCCAAAACACTGGATCCATCTGGATGCAACGATACAAATTTTTGCGTATACAGCTAAACGCGTCTGGCCTAATATCACACCCTTATCAGCCAATCAGATTCGAGGACCAGAAAGAGCAGTTGTATAAATGTTTGTGTGTGTGTATATATGTGCATATATATATATATAAAATACAGAATTTTATCATGATCTTGTGTTTGTGGTGTTCTTCTCAGTACCAACCTCCTGCACAGTGGCATGATTATAGATCAGACTCCTGTGACCAGGCGCTGTCTGGCTCAAGCTCTGGCCCAGCAGTTTTTTGGATGCTTCATCTCTAGGATGTCCTGGTAAGTAGAAGTTTAATAGTGTAATGTTTGTTGCCAGCCACAAAACTGGATATTGCAGCATTTTTGTTATATGCAATATAATACTTTTCATACATAAACGGTTGCAGGCAGGTACTTTAGGTTTGCAATAAATCCAGTATTTATTTATTGAACCAGTAATGCCTAGAGCAGGTATGTGTGTGTGTGTATATATATATATTAGGGCTGTGATGATAACCGCATTACCGCTTCACAGCGATAATGAGATGCCGACCGCGGTGTTAAGGTCATCACCGCACTTTTTTTCGCGCAACGCGGGAATAAAACACGGTAACGGTCGGTAACTATGGTGTAATTTGAACGGGAGTGGGAGGTCTAACAATATCCCGTTCCCAACATCCTTTCAGAACAGCATATCTGTGCTTTTTTACTCCCTCTTATCGCTCACGCGCTGCACGCACGGACCAGTGCTTCTGTGTCATGCATTTTATTGCGCACAGTGCACAGCATGTGCATAACGGCACCCTGACAGAACAGGCGGGCTATCGATGAGCAGGGCCGGCATGTGCATATAAGCGAGCTAGGCAGTCGCCTGGGCGGCAACACAGTCCGGGCAAAAGGACAGATATTTTTTGTTTATCTTTTAGGCATTCGTTATCACCCCTTAGTTATTCTGAATCTAAATTAACTTTGCTTCATAGTAATGCCGCTCCCGCACCGCCCCCCAACTGAGCATCATCAATAGGCTACTCTACATGCAAAACATCGTAATGTACATTCATAAATGTCTTCAAAACGAATAAAACTATCCAGACATGAATTCCTTTTGCTGCTGGTGCTGTCTGATGAGTTTTAAAGCCAGACACGTGCTGCTGAAAGGTAAGATTATAGCCTTATGTGTGTGAGAGAGAAAGCGCAGGGGAAGTAGTTTGGGTAGTTTTTTTAGGTATGGCTCGATACCACTTTTTCAGAACCGATACCGATCTGATACCAAAAAATCTGAGTATCTGCCGATATCGATCTGATACTTGGCAGTTTTTTTTAGATCCGTGTAGAATTTGTATATCTCAGTGTGTGTTGACCTGCTCATCACTCTTTTGTGTTTTACACACAATCTACTAAATATAGACGACTTTACTGTAAAGAAAAACAACAAATTAATGGATATATAATTATAATCTATGAAAAAAATACTTTTATAAACTAGATTAGTGGATAATTCAGTAGCAAAAGTTACTCTAGAAAAATCACGAGTGGACAATAATTGTATAAAATCTAAAATTAGTGATTTTTTTTTTATATTGGGGAACAAAGAATACAAGTGAATAAGTGTAGGACTAAATCTGGCAAAAAAAATAAATATTGCTCTGTGTTGTTGTAAAATACATTCATGGAAAACAAGTAATATATTTATATAGAAATATACATGCAGTAAAATTAAAATACATTTCTTTTAAACGTACTGTACAGTAATGAGGCAGCACCATATAACAGATGAGACCAACAAGAAAGGCTATTAATAATCTTTCATTGTGCAAAAATATAATACGAAATGATCCAATACAGAGCGACATTAAGCACTTGTGCACAGAATGATACGCTTGAAGCAACACTGAGTCACAGCGCGCAGGCGCAGTGCTCCAGAGTCCGCATAGAGAAGTTCAAAGCACAAAGGAAAGAGATATTAATGCGTAGTGTATTAAATCTGTGCAACAGTTTATTGAGCCTTATCTTTTAACTCTTTTAAATGTCAGTTACTGTGCTTTTGAAGAACCCTTCATAGTGATCTCTACAACAGTATTGTGATCTAACAGACACCTGATAGAAAGTAACCCGATTTAGAAACCGCATGAGACTCTAGCTAGATAAAATCCTTTTCTGCAAAACTATATATTTACTATATTTATTTGCAGATCAAGTATAGAAACAGTGGAGAGTTTTGTCGTCTTGTCTCTAGTAACCGAACGCGGCACGCAGTTTGAAAGCTGAATAGAGAATGAAGGACAGATGCAGCGGAGAGTAGCGTTTACGTGAACTTGACTTAATTTAATGTGAGGTACAGATTAGTGATCGACCGATATTGATTTTTTTTATTACCGATACCAATTATTTGCGTGTTTATGTAACCGATATGCAGAACCGATATTTATTTACTGTTATAAAGTAAATAAATAACAGTGAAGTAGGTCCATTATTCGCTTTGGTTTTTCCTCCTTTCAGTTATCTTAACAACAAAAAACTGTTGAAAATTAAAATTTTCATGTAAAATTTAATCTTCAAATTACAATAAAAACATTTTATTTATAAAAAGCATCATCAGCAACACTGATATTAACAGTAAGCAAAATAATGTCTAATATTTTCAAATGGAGAAAATAAAGGACAGGAGTCATATCAATTTCATTTTAAACTACAGTTTTAGTAGGTTTATAAGCTGTTTAATAGGCTAAATGTGAAGAATAATTCACTGGATAATGTTAATTCACTGAATAATATTCTCTGGAATATTGAAATAAGCTATAACAAACAAAACATTGGATTTTATTGCATTTCTTAACTGGCATGTTTTATCAGAATTATTAAAATGTTTTTGTCATTCTAAATTATGAAAACTGCTGAAAGCACGTTTATCTATGCATTTACACAGAACTATACTCAAACTGTGATCGCTTGCGGAGATAATAAATAAATAATTTCGATAGAGATGTATTTATTTAGATGTTTATTGGGGAAATAATGGTTCTATAGTAAATGTTAATATAATTTAGCGTGTTTCAAACAAGTGAATTTTGTTAAAAGTTACATGCGGTGGCCGTGCTGAAGCATTTCCTGAGCATCAACCGCTGAGTGAACAGGGCCCACACTGCTCCAAGTGTGTGTGTACTTGGATGGGTCAAATGCAGAGAACACATTTCACTGCTGGTTATACTCTATAATTGTGTATGACAAATTTAATTTTTTTAGTTATTTTTTTTACAAAACCGATGTCCGATTATGGTAAAATGCTTAAATTTCTGAAAAAATATCGGTAAACCGATATATCGGTCGATCTCTAGTACAGATTAATATTTATGTAACGGCTTCAGAACACTTGAAATATAGAGCACGAAAAACTTTATGCTGTTTTATGTGTTTGTGGCTTTTGTGGGGCTTAACAATAACACAATATTAGCTATGCAGAATATCGTATTTGGATCGGTCTCATCAGACCGATACCCTGATCCAACAGAAAATGTCAATATCGAAGCGATACCGATCCTGAATATCGGATCGGCGCATACCTCGTTTTTAACCCATATCCTATATGACTGTCGCAGAGTTTGTGTTTGCATTGAGTGCACGCACATATTTTGCCTTCTCTTCGGGTGAGAGCAGTTCCCAGTGCCACTGACTTTTTTAATTATTTGATCAAATATAGGTTTGTTTCATTTAGTCTATAAAACAGTAAACAATTTTATTTTATGCAAAGCAAACCAAGTCACCTAAACGAGCTGCATCAGTCTTTTTGCGACTATTAAAATTTGTATTTTTACTTCTAAAATGCTTGTTAAATGAATTGCAATATAAGAAATGTTGTATACATGTTTAAACGGTGAAATGTTGTATTAAGAACTGTATTTGACGAAAATAAAAGCATTAAGACAAGAAAGAATAAAAAAAACAATGACAAGCTAAAACAAAACAAAACCAACAGCAACTAAATAGAATAATAAAATTAATAATTTTCTAATCAATCTCAGCATGCTTTAATTTGGTGTCGCTTGTGGTTTGCGTCAAGTTTCAATTAAAATTTATTTGGTCTGTGCTCTGGAAGTGTTCTGTTAATTCTGCTAAACTTTAATTACTAAAATTAAAACCGAAACTAACCTGTATTGGGTAGAAAATTTCACAAAATAAAAACTACACTAAAATTAACCAAATTGTAAAAAAATAAAAACCAAACTTACATTTATAGTGAAAATTGAAAGCAATATTAAAATGCAAAGCTATAATAACCCTGACACGAACGTATTTCACTGGAGGAAGAGGATCCGCCAAATGAAATGATCGGCGTTCGGAGGTGCCGATCCGGACCGGGTTTGTTCAGATTAAGCCCTGACTATGAATAGCTGTTTTGCGCTGCTCACCGAGGATTCTCCCAAATCTACCCATGGTCACTTCAGGCTTGTACACTTAATTTGCGTTTGCAGTTTTACTAGTGGTTATTTATTTTACATTGCAGTAGGGGAAAAAATTAATAATCATAAAACATGCACGTGTCTGATTTTATTTTAATGTAGTTCAATAAACAAATTATCCAATCTTTCACATGCATCTTTAAAATTGTATTTGAGTGAAGTGGGGGCGGCACGGCAGGGTTTTGCCTAGAGCCCTGTGGATGAGTGACAGAGCAGAATAAGGATGGAGCAAAGTGTGGATGCACTGTCCTTGAAGGACGTTCAACTGCTACTGCAAAATGGTCAGTTTACTGCGAAGAAACCCACCTCAGGCAAGTCTGACTCGGAACATTCTTCTCAGGGATGTTAAATTGTTTGGTTTCATGAAAAAGAGATGTCATTTTGCAATGTCTAAGCCAACGATTTTGTTCATATTTTGCATATAAATTTAAATAACATGTATTTTTTTTCCCTCTGCAACACTTTTCCTACTGTGTTGACAGCAAAAGGTTAAACGTATTTTGACAAGATTAATAAAAATAACAAATATGCTATTTTTACATTTTTGTACAAACTGGCCTATATTATTATTTTTTTTGTTTGTTTTCTCTCTGCGACACTTATTATTATGTTGACAACAAAATGTAAAACTAATTTGATTCTGGTTCCACAATTCATATTAAACTCAGAAGATATCGAAAAAAACCAACAAAGTTATAGAGATTAATATTATTTTGTTATTATTGTTAATTTAATTTAATTTGCTGTTTTAAGAATAAATTATTATTAGCCATGTTCATTTACAAGCTGCATGCGTTCTTGATCAAGGGTATTCAGGACTCTACTCATTCTTCCCACTGGTCGCACTTTTGGACTAACTTTCTCTGTTTTGTTTTTTTGATACAACATTAGATTAATCAATGCATGCTGATGAACTTTTTATCATATTTTATTGCTATATGTTAACGAAAGTGTTCAACATTCAACCCGTTCTTTTTCATCAGTATTATTTGTCACCTTCTCTGGTTTAAGAAGTGGTCTTTTACTTCAGTTGGTAAACCAAATCCTCCGGTGCGCTTAGTCCGCTGCGTGCACCTTCGCGCTCGTGCTTATGCAGTGAGTGTAGGCTCTACCCACAAAGCGCTAGTGTTGAAAGTGCCTCTCTTCACGTGATCAGTGAAATCGTACTCCTGCTACAGTGTGCTGTGGCTCTGCAGCACGCAGACGCTTTGGAGCAGCAGACCATGCACTTGCACAAGTGCGACCACGTCAAATTTTTTACGGGGTGGGGGGGTCGTGCGATTAACCGCCAAACCGCGATATTTGTTGCTGCTTCACCACGGAAAGAAAAAATCCAATACCGTCATAGCCCTAATATACATTCATACATACATTCATGCATAGTCATGGCAAACAATATTGGCACCCTTGGTAAATCTGATCAAAGCAGGCTGTGAAAATGAATCTGCATTGTTAATCCTTTCGATCTTTTATTTAAAAAAAAACAAAAATCTTACCTTTCATTGGATAATAAGAATTTAAAATGGGGCAAATATCATTATTAAATATTTTTTTCTCAAATACACATTGGCCACAATTAACTGCACGCTTTTATTCAATACTTTTTGAAACCTCCATTTGCAAGTTTAGCGGCTCTAAATTTTATCCTATAATGCCTGATGAGGTTAGAGAACAACTGACAAAAGATCAGAGACCATTCCTTCATCCAGAATCCCTCCAGACTCTTTAGAGTCCCAGCTCCATGTTGGTGGTGCTCTTCAGTTCACCCCACTCATTTTCTATAGGGTTAAGGTCAGAGGACTGGAATGGCCATAGCAGAAGCTTGGATTTGTGCTCAGTGACCCATTTTTGTGTTGTTTTTGAGGTTTGTGTTTGGATTATTGTACGGTTGGAAGATCCAAATGGCCCATTATATGATTTCTAACAGAGTCAGTCACTTATTGATTTTTTTTTATCTGTTGATATTTGATAGAATCCATGATGCCATGTACCTCCAGCAGAAATATAGACCCACAACAAAAAATACAGCAGTATATTTCATTGTACATATGGAGTACTTTTTATCCCTGAATTCACCAAACCCATCCTTAGTGTTTGCTTCTAAAAGCTAATTTTTATTGTTTCATCTGACCATAGCAGCCAGTCCCATTTGAAGTTCCAGTTGTGTCTGATAACTGAATATGCTGGAGTTTGTTTTTGCATGAGCTAGGAGAATCTTTATTGAAACCCTCCCAAACAACATGATGGGGCTGTTTGACAATTTATTTAAGGTTTTTTGACCCCGAGACTCCACTGTTTTCTGCAATTCTCCAGCTGTGGTCCTTGGAGTCCTTAGCCACTCAAACTCTCCTTCTCACCGTGCATTAGGACGATATAGACACACATCCTCTTCCAGGCAGTTTCGTAACATTTTAACGTTTTAACGGAACCATTTTAATGGAACAAATTTTATTACCGTGCGATTAACGCAGCACGTATTTTCTGTTTGACCCGTGGCCCAACCCATAGTTGGAGAAATGGAGATACAAAGTGTAGCAACATTGTAGACCCCTTTAGCGACTTTTTCCCTTCAAAAAAGCGCCCAAACTAGGGCTGAGGGTGGCAGATTTTTACCACCGCGGTGGTAATGGACCAACTACCGCCGGTGGCGTGGTGTTGTGTATGTATATAATTTGAAACGCAAAAATAAATAAATGAGGCTCATTCATCTATAAACAAACGTGTGTTTATTTTAGCACTTACGTAAATGAACACTCATTTGAACACTCAGCCTGATTAATACTAAAATAAATATAAAATAAATAATAATTGAATAGGAAAGTAGCCTTAAATAAAGTTCAATAAAGCCTGTGACCCTGTCTACCTCACGCGAGCGGAACGGCAAGAACCCATTATAATCAGTGATGCTGTCTACACCAGATGCGCAATACAACATGACAAATCCCTCACAGTAAACTGCCTCGTCCTATTTATGACGTACTGACACAGTTCATATGTCCTGTAGTAGACAGACTCAACCTGTTGTTGCGACGCGGTGTCCGGTTTGGATACGGTTCACTGTTCCACCACCAAGCAAGCGGGCGCGTTAACTCCTTGTCTGCTTCACGCGCTGTCTGTGGAATAGGAATCTTTGTGCATGTTGCCACATTTCTTGATAAAATCTTCCATTTACCACTGTCTCGTTTGTATTTGGCCTGTTTGGAGAAAGCCTCACCAATACAAACCTGACCAGCCGGGCGTTTCCAATCACGTGAACTTGAAGACTCCTGTACAAACGCGGATGGGTGACATGAATGGAGATGATTCCGGATCGGCGATTTAGTATTTGCTTTCCCAACAAGGTCCATCGTTCATCACAAAATAAATTTGCTGAATGCAGAATAAACTATTTTCCTGCGCTCAAACCAGCCAATCTAAAGCAAACGCTGTGTATGGTGTTTGAGGTAATTTGTGAATTAGCATAGATTTATGGTCAAAATAAAACAATTTGCAACTGTTACTATTACACATGTTTACAAAACTTTGTACTATACTTGTTATATGGCGCTTTTCCACTGCATGGTACGGCACGGCTCGTTACGGCACAGCACGGCTCAGTTTGGGTCGGTTTGCGTTTCCACTGCAGTTTAGTACCGCTTTAGAGTGGGCGGGATTATTCATGCGTCGTTATAATTGCGCCGCCTCTACTGTGGTGACATCATCATAAACGCGCCACAAACACACAACAAAGGAGCATATCGATGGAATTCTGTTCTTCATTCTCAGCATGTGGATGTTATTAACAACAGTGGACAAGCCTATGAGAATGCTTGGGATTTACCCCCAGCAGCAGAGGCTGTGGTGGCAGTGACACAGGCTGTAGAGGAGGAGGGCAGGGATGTTCGTGCAGGTGTGCTGCGTTACTTGAATAGTTAACAATTCATGTAGAATGTTCTGTGAATTATCAATAAACTTTTGAATAATATTTCAAAATGTTCAATGTTTCCCTTGTTTTTTTAATTTATGTGTTGGTTTTTATAATCGTGGCATTAATCATTTGCCTTTTTCAAGAGGTTCATTACGTGCTCATACAATAATACATTTTTAATATAGTCTGGAGGTACACTTATTCGATCAGATTGTTTTTAATTGAAGCAAAACACAGATACAAAGGTAAAAATATAAACAGAAAACATACTATAAAAATATACAAAGTGCAAAAAAGTATATACATAAGGCTTTTTCATTCCGCGTCGCCCATCAAGCTCTCGCTGGATCCGCTCCTTGGTTATCAACGAGAGGAACGCCTGTATTTCTCAATAGACAACGAAACAGCTATTCTTTGGTTGATACAAAAAGATGTGTTTGTTCAAACAAAAGTTGCGTCCGATCCTTCGCTGGCTGTGCTGATTTAAATCTAGCAGGTCTATGTTGGGTCTCGTGTCGCAAGTTCAGTGACGCAGTAATGATGATTTTCTCTGGCCAATCAGTGATCAGTAGAGTTTACACGACACGTTTTGGTAACGGTACGGATCGCTTGGAACCCCGGCCGAGGTGGTACTAAAAAAGTACCAGGTACAGTACCCAGTGGAAAACCCCCAAAAGTGAACCATGCAGTGGAAAAGCGCCATTAGTTTCTGAGAATCCCAGCTACTGCCGCGCGAGCGTGAGGTTTTGCTCTCCCAGCATGTGCACACACCTCTCTCTGTCTCGGTCTCTCTCTCTCTGTGTGTGTGTGTGTGTGTGTGTGTCAGCTCGTTTCAGCGTACGGCAGCTGAAGAGCAGCACTCTCAGTTAAACACAGATATTATTTTGCTTCTCTAATTTTACATGATGCAAGTATAGCCGAAATCACAGCACAGCTATTGTCATTATCTTATGTGTATTTAATTTCATCAGACGATGGCTCTATTATCGGAATGTGTGCAGATTAACGTCTTTGAAGGGAGAGCTTATGTAGTCTCAATGGGTCGCGTTTCAGTCACTATTTCATATTCATTCCTTTGTCTGGAAACAGAAACATTAAAATATATAAATTAAAAAAAATTTGCTTCATCAATATACAGTATGTGGGTACAGAAAGGCAAATAAGTGTAATAAATAATATAGGTAGGGATGTTCATTTCGGTTATTTTAGAACTGAATTAAATTAGAAAGAATAAGTGTCTGTGACCTGTTAAAAATACTAACATTTCTTTTCCGGGGATTCATTTTACATGCGCAAAAAGCAGCAAACAACAGAACATGAGGATTCACATGGTCATCATAGTATCACATCACGCACCTGCAGCGCTTCTGCGAGCGGAGAAAAATATAATAAAGCTAGGTGCTATATATTATAACGAATAAATATGCCTATAGAAATATATTTTCACTTAAATAATAATTTAAGAAAACAAAAGAAAAACTGTGCAACAAGCAAATGCTGGGTTTAGCCTTTTGGGGAAATTTTTTTGGGGATACTTTTTCAGTGTTTGGGTAGTTTTTGTGTTACTCAGATCCTGGGCCAGAGTAACCCAGCGGTTGGGTTATTTATTGCGGGGATTTTATGTCGTCTTTTGGAGAGAGTAGTTCTAAGCGCCATCGAATTGAAGCATTTCTTCAGTAAATACAGGTTTGTGTACATTTTTATTGATAAAATCGTTTCTGTGCAGTATATCGTTCAATTTTATGCAGAGAAACATACAGATGCGCGTATGAATCGCTAAACAAACGTCGCTCGCGTCGGTCTTGTGATGAAGAGTCTGGTGCTTTGCATAAAATAAATTATTATATTAATAAAGACACAGAATAAAAATACTTTGGGTGTTAAAATATGTCCTCAGAGCTGTTTACTGATTGTTTTTGGGCAGACTGTGAAGGCAATTGCAGTACATTTCATCCATGAGTGAAATGCAGGGGTAGGGCGGCGGTCTTATCCGTGAGCAGTTCCTGTCGAACACGACTCCAGCTCGGGTGCGAGAGCCAGCGCCGTTACGGTGGAAACAGAATTACAGAGAGTGGTCGATTTACTCGTGAATTACGTCTGTTTAATATTTAATCTTTACTTCTAATGTTTGTTAAATGAGATTAAATAGGCAATGTATATAGCTTACATAAAAATGAGATAAGCAATGCTGTAAATGAGAAATAAAGGAAGTTATCACGTAAACCAGTAGTTCTGGAGTATTTTACAAAAGTTAAGAGGATTTAAGTTAATCTGTAAACATTATTTAATGCATAAAGTTTTAAAAAAGATAGTATTAGGCCTATAATACAAATGAATCAACCCATTAGCTGAGTTAAATCAAACCCTTTATGATGTTTTAAATAAACAACCCAATTTACTGGGTAAAATAAACCCCAAATGTGTTCTGTCAACCCAAATATTTTTTTTAACCCAGTGTTTTCTAGAGTATGGAAAAATTAGTACATTTTTGTGCTGTGCAAAATTAAAGCAGACAGCAGAAAGCTGCATCCTATTTTTTGGCTTATTACAAAAAAGCAAAAATTTGTTTTTGTGAATGTACACAAATAAAAGCAAACCTTTTACAATTCCGATTATCTTCATGACTAAGAGGAGTAGTTGCTTCCAATGTTAGAAGGGGGAAAAATCAAGTGATTGCTCCAGCGCCGCATGCACACACAGTTAAGCATTCTACCTTGACAATGCAGCCTGTTCATTATCATTATAAAAAACAGTCAGTCAAACATATGGAAAAAAACACTGCTCCGTTTAAATATGTAGTCAAATCTGTGCTGTTACGCGTCATCACCGTACCGCCGTGAAGTTATGCAAAACATTTTGTTTTACATGGATATTGTAATGTGAGTGAAGTAGGCGTACATAAAAGGTAAATAATATTTTGGCATTCAGTACATTGCAAATATGGGAACATTTGATTTTGTGTTGAACAAGAGACCCATCATTGGTTTCAGTTTAATTTTAGCCTAAATTAATTCGTTTTTTTGTCGTTTGTAGCTATAGCTTCTTATTTTTAATTCATGTTCTTTTCTAAATAGCCTACTGTTAATTTATTTTTTTTTTTTTTGTGGAGTGAGTGGAACTAAAATAGCCTAGCTATGTTTACAGTTTTTATTATAATGTGTGTAATTCGCATCAGCCTATTTCTGAATGAAATAATACAATCTTCAAAAATAATAAAAGATGAAAGTCTTTGTTTTCATCTTTCTCTGCTGAAAGTCCACACTGCCAAATCATCATTTTCCACAACAAAATCAACTGCGCTCCAGACACACGTAATCTCTTCAGAACATTCAATTCTCTCCTCTGTCCCCCTCCACCACCTCCCACCACTTCTATAATAGTTGATGACTTCGCCACTTTCTTCACAGAAAAAACTAGAACAATTAGTATTCAGTTCTCACCTCCACACACACAGGACCTCCAATCAACCACATCCACTGCTCAAACTCCCATCTTCTCCTTCGGTCCCCTCACTGAAGCAGAAGTATCCAAACTTCTCCTCTCCAGCCATCCTACAACGTGTCCTCTATACCCAATCCCCACACACCTTCTCCAAGCAATCTCTCCCACACTCTTATCAGCACTCACACACATCATCAACACATCCCTCCTCACAGGCACTTTCCCCACGGCATTCAAGCAGGCTCGGGAAACCCACTGCTCAAAAAAACCTACATTAAACACTTCTCTTATAGAAAACTACAGACCTATCTCTCTCCTTCCATTCATAGCGAAAACGCTCGAACGAGTTGTTTTCAATCAGGTATCATTGTTTCTTTCAAAGAACAACAAACTGGACGCTACCCAGTCAGGTTTCAGGAGTGGCCATTCAACTGAGACTCCGCTTCTCTCAGTCACTGAAGCCCTTGAATTGCAAAAGCTGATTCCAAATCATCAGTCCCCATTCTGCTGGATCTATCTACTGCTTTTGACACTGTCAATAATCAGATAATCCTGTCCACCCTCTCATCACTGGACATCACAGAGATTACACTTCGCTGGTTTGAATCCTATCTCACTGGTAGGTATTTCGAGGTTGCCTGGGGAGGGGAGGTATCCAATGCATATCAACTGGTCACTGGGGTTCCTCAGGGGTCAGTTCTTGGACCACTCCTCTTCTCCACATACACTACATCACTGGGTCCCATCATACAAGCACATGGTTTCTCCTACCATTGCTATGCTGATGACACACTGCTGTATCTCTCATTTCGACCTGATGATCCAACAGTAGCTGCACGGATCTCAGGCTGCCTGGCGGACATCTCGGCATGGATGAAAGAACATCACCTACAGCTCAACCTGGCAAAGACTGAGCTTCTTGTCTTCCCTGTCACTCCGACTCTAAAGCATGATTTCACCATCCAGCTAGGTTCTTCTACAATTACCCCATCAAGCTCAGTCAGAAATCTTGGTGTAATCTTTGACGACCAGCTGACCTTCAAAGACCACATTGGAAAGACTGCTCGATCTTGCAGATTTGCATTACACAACATCAGAAAGATCAGGCCCTTTCTAACAGAGCATAGTGCACATCTTCTTGTCCAGGCCCTTGTCATTTCTAGGCTGGACTACTGCAATGTTCTTCTGGCTTGACTTCCATCAAGCACAATCAAACCTCTAAAAGTTATTCAGAATGCAGCGGCATGACTGGTCTTCAACAAGGCAAAAAATTGCCCATGTTACACCTCTCTTTATCTCCTTGCACTGGCTACAGGTTGCAGCTCGCATCAAGTTCAGAACATTGATGCTTGCATATAGAACAACCACAGGCTCAGCACCCGCCTACTTCCACTCACTGATGACAATCTACATCCCCTCCAGAAGTCTGAGGTCCGCTAGCGAGCGACGCCTCGTGGTACCATCACAGAGAGGCTCAAAATCACTTTCCAGAACATTCTCGTTCACCACTCCTGGCTGGTGGAATGACCTTCCTACCCTTATCCAGAATGCTGGATCCCTGTCAACCTTCAAGCAACAACTGAAAACTCATCTCTTTCGACACTACTTGACTTCATTCTAAATAATAATAATAAAAAAAAAACCTTTTTATTTATTCCTTCTCTTGCTAGCTTGTACTTATTTGAACAATGCCTGAGACTTGGTATTACGAGCACTTCCTTTGTCATATAAGTGATTTATTTGACCACTAAAAAATACAATAAGAATAGTTGGAGTAATAAGAAAGAAAGAGGGAAAAAAATAGCTTTAAATGTAGTACATACTCTGCTTGCCAGACATACACTGATATTGCCAGACATTCACACAAATTGTTCATAATAGTCAGTAATCACACACTGATGTGCGAGGTAATACAAATGATAATCATACAGATATGGGCCATATAGTCCATAATGGCCGATCAGCATTCATACTGATAGCAGTCATTCAGTCGGAGTAATCATAGCTGATTATCAGCCACACAGATGCTAATCATACAGATATAGCCACAAAACACAAATACGCATATATATATATATATATAACTAAATTGGTTGATTTTTTTTTTCCAAAAAGATGACCGGCGGGTCACAGCATGCATCACAGCCGTCGCAAGAGTGCCAGAATTCCAAAACAATTTTCCGCGCCTTTTCACTTTTTTGGGGGGGATGGTCTCATTCTGTGTACCTCTGTATGCTACAAAACCATGTGGTTTTTTACAACCAAGACACGTTTTTTTTGAGCATGAGTTATTCCATAACGGATACAAACAATGACTCTCCCTGAAGAAATGAGATGTAAACAAATGAATATTCATCCATATAACAATGTTATTGTTTCGTTGGACTAAAGTTCTCTATGCGATGTTGTTCCATGGACCCTTATCTAACTACAGCAGTGGATGCGTTTGTGACTCAATATTACACAAAGCTGGTTTGTACTGCTTTTTTATTATGGATGTTTTGATGTGTTACTGCTTACACAAATTTAGCAAATACATTCCTTATAAGCTTTCCATCGAAAAACAGTGATCTATCGTCGATGCTTGAGGGCTTAGACCAGGGATAGGCAACGTCGGTACTGGAGTGCCGATGTCCTGCAGAGTTTAGCTCCAACCCTGAAAAAAAACTCACCTGCCTGTAGCCCTAGTAATTCTGAAGACCTTGATTAGCTTGTTCAGGTGTGTTTGATTAGGGTTAGAGCTTAACTCTACAGCGGCACTCCAGGACCGACGTTGCCTACCCATGGCTTGGACCTTCAGAATGATATATAGTTTGTCAAGATAAATCTAGTCACGTTTCATTTAATCTATTCGTAAACAATGACATGTGCAAACAGTGCGCCGGCGTCCTGGTAAAAAAAACACTGCATTAATGTACGATTAAAATAATAACATTTGTCTTGTTTATTAATTAATGCATTAACGCGATAATAACGAGTTAATTTGCCCGGCCCTTTATTATATATTATATATATAAAACTGTAAATTTTTTTATTTTGAATTGCAGGTCTGATGAGTGGGTTTTGAAGGGAATTTCTGGATACATTTATGGCCTCTACCTGAAGAAAACCTTTGGGGTCAATGAGTATCGTCACTGGATTAAGGAGGTATAAATTAAAGTGATAGACAAAGGAGAGCCAATGCTTCTGTCAAACGGCCATATGCATATGTTTATATGCTCAAACATAATTTTTTTAATTGTTGAACTGGTTGTCTCATTCTTCTAACCAACAGGAACTGGACAAGATTGTGGAGTATGAGCTAAAGATGGGTGGAGTCCTGCTACATCCCACATTCTCTGGAGGGAAAGAAAAAGACAAGTAAATCTCACCTCTATCACGGCTTATAATTTATGCACACTTATCCAAACTTGTACAAAAGATGATGTTTTGGAGGAAGATAATGTCTGTTTTCCTTTCAGTCCAACACCCCACCTGCACTTTTCCATCAGACACCCCCACACATTGTCCTGGGAATATTACAAGATGTTCCAATGCAAAGCCCACCTGGTCATGAGGCTTATTGAAAACAGAATAAGCATGGAGTTTATGTTGCAGGTATATGAACTACAACATGTCTCATTTAGGAAAGGAAGTGGTATATTGGTTTTTGAGGTGATCTGTGTACTGGTGCAGGTTCATCTCAAAACCATATTTATGGACCACCCACATTGACACACATTTGTATTATCCTTGTGGCTAATTATAAGCTGATGAGATACTGTAATCTCAGCCTGAGTTCAATCAACAAGGCTTCCACGGAGCATTAAAAAGCATTAAAAGTCATAAAATGTATTTCTACGGGCATTACATTTTTTTAGATGGTTTTGAATAAAACCGATACCAGTTTATTTTGAATATAGCGCCTTCATAATTAAGAACTTTTTAATGTGCTGTTGCAAAATATGTTTTGGTGTGATAAACCAAAAATACATTTTTGGTAATCGCCTCCGGTCGGTGCGAAATAGCCGTACCGCCGGATGTTTAGACAGCGGCGGACTGGAGTAAAACTAAGAACAGAAAACGTTAATTTTGAAAAGTCAAAGAAATTATGTAGTGTAATTGAGCGAGAATGATTCTGTTTTTATTACATTCGGCGTAAATGACGATTGATAATGAATGTATTGACCGTAACAAGGTGGCACATGTTGAAGCTCGTGCAGACGGTGTGTGTGAGAATCTCGTGGAGAAATCAAAATAAATAAGCGCAACCGCACAGACAACTCATAGAACAAACATACTGTGGTAAGAATAGAGTTTTTATATTTATACCATATGATGTAGCCTAGTTAAGAAACACGAGACAACAACAGTGTCGATTCCCGAATATCAGCACGATTGCAGATTTGACATTTTATTTTATTCACTCTATAAATGAGTAATAATCATTCACTGATCTTGAGCAGCACACAGCGGTGTTTCGTTACTGAATGACATCATTTGAATCAATGATTCAGTGATCCATTCGTAAAGACAGCACTTGCTTGATTCTTGAATGAATCAGCCATCTGAATGAATCGCTTGAACTAATGATTTAAATGTACATTAATTAACAGTCACTTGATGCCACCTACAGGCGGGTTACACTCATATTTTAAAGTATCATTGCATCTTTTCCAACTTTTCATATTCGTATTTTAAAAATGATTTAAAACGCTAAGCTCATAACATTATTCATGCAGTTGTAATTTTGCAATGTAAATGTAAATTCATTTATGAAATGTAAGAATTTAATATTAAATAATGCAAACATTTTTATTAGATTAGGAATAAAAATAAATAAATTGCCCTTTTAGTAAAAAAACAACAACTTGGAAATCAATTTAATATAACAAATGTGCTGATTTAATTAAGAACTGATATAGAAGTGATAGTTTAAATTATGTAGATTCTCTCACATATCCAAGATTACAATCGTTGCATTGTCAAATTGAATAGTTAATTTAAAACAGGCTTATAACTGGTCAAAGTTTGGTATCATTAAGATTTTTTTATATTTTTGAAAGAAGTCTCTTATGCTTACTAGGGCTGTCAAATTGGCTGAAAAACTAAATTACATTTTTTTACTAAAATATTATAAAAAATTCGAATTATATTCTAATTCAAAAGGCATAAATTCAGTTAGGGAAAAAAAAAGCTTTTGGCTTCTCTCGTGAGGGAGCATCGAGCTAAATATTGCCAAATGCACATTTCTTCAAAGTAGGGCTGGGCAATATGAGCAAAAATTAGTAAATCTGTATTTGTTGGCTGATTTGCGGTGTGTATATATATATATATATATAAGTATTTTTTATTTGGATTAAACAAATAAAGTGAATGCCGTGTAGGCATATATAATGTGTAAAAAGGGTTAAAATCACATTCAATTATAACATTGCGATCTAAAAACAAAAATAATGCTTTTAAAGCAAAGTTAAGTTTACTAAACTAAAAAATGAAAAATATAAAACAGCACAGACTAGCTAATTGAGTAAAAAGGCTATTTTGATTACCCCACTACAGTCACTTTATAGTTAGTGCTATCATACAAATACACTTACTTGTAGGTTTAAAATGTCCAACTACAAACATTTTAGCAAATTGTATATTTTAGTCCTATTTCATTTGCGCTCTGTCTGTTTGACGCACATGCGGGCGGAGGCTCATGTTCAAAACCAAGTCTTAGGTTTAGCGGAGAATTGCAGAAGCTCGTGCACGTCTGACTGCAAAATGGTAATATTTCCATGGCTTTCTAACATTTACAGATGGAGAATATACTTATGAAATATAAGTTATGCATTTAGGAAAAGAGCACATAGCTCAAATAGCATGTCTCTGTCAGCGGCACACGCAGCCTTTCTGTCGGAGCCGCTTTAAACTCAAAGATTTATCATTGCTGATACACATAATTTATTAACATTTAATCATATGATCACAAGGTTCGTGTTTACGCTGTTAATATGCACGTTCACTAGCAAGCTAATTTCTAAATCTAGTAATAATGTTTTTTTTTTAAGTTGAATTTACATGAATTTTACATGGCTTTGGACTCTCTTGTGTGAGACGTGAGTGCAACGATTATAGATGTCCCTCTAGAAAATGCAATAAATATGCGTTTCAGTTTTAAGGTAAACAACATCATCTCCACATTGATGTTCTCTTTTTCCGCAATATTCTGAATGTGCAGCACCGCATCGAGTGGGTTCAACTGGACAGGCTAAAAAAAAGCATTAAAGTGCTTGACACCTCGTCATCACATTTTGTGCCAAGCTGCCTGATGGGCACCTAAAATTCGAATGCAGCGTTTTGCATTCGAATGTTGATTTTTATTTTAAATTCGACGAATATTCAAAAAATGTTTGACAGCCCTAATACTTACTAAGGCTACATTTCTTCTTCTTTTTCACCATATCTATATGCAGTTTATTGCACTTCAATGTGGGCTCTTGCATGAATCAACGCTAAATGCCACCTGTCTCGATCTTGCACAATTCTCATTAGAGCTTGTGGTCCAGCATCATATCTCGTCAGCACTGATGACATCCTGTTATTCTTGGACGTCCTCTTTTTGCGGTACCTTCTACTCTTCCATGCAATGTGATATTTGCAGTCCTGTTTTTATCCATGCAAAGTACAAGACCAAACCACTGGTGTTGTCTTTCATGAACTTTTTGCATGATCGTTTCTGTCTGATTAAGAGCTTTTCTGATGTCATCGTTTCTCATCTTGTCTATGATGCGAACTCCAAGTATTTTTCTAAGTGCTGCCATCTCAAATACAAGTAGTTTTGTATCTACCTAAGTGTCCAAGTGTCATGCGGGAGTATGAGGGATCTGTACAATCTCATTTTGGTCTCGTTCTTGATGTTTTTGTTTTTCCAGGTGTTGTTCAGATCGCTCATCACTTTCAAGGCCGTGGCAGTTCTTATTCTAATGTCTGTAGAGCAGTTACAGTTTGCAGAGTTGTTCCAAGATACTTCTTTCCACATAATCTTTCCACATGTTGCAGTTCCTTCCCCCTAAGCAACAGTTCTTCCTTTATTCCATTTGTTTAGATTTTGTACTTCGCAGCATCCACTCCGTTTTGGAGTCACTTACGGTGTACAGCATAAATGAGTACACCCCCTCTGAATAAATATAAAATATGCATTTTCTTAATGATCACTAATATAATTAATGGAAAGATGGTAAAATTTAAATGTATTAAACATATACTTCATAAAAAACAACAAAATATATGCCAATATTTTCTGTAAGATAAGTAAATTAGCCAATTTTGTTTAAATGAAAGATTGCAGAAATGAGTACACCCTAGATTTAATTCAGCAAATGTATAATATTCTAGTACTAAGTATGTCCTTAGAACTTTAAGTATACTGCTCTGATCCTCCTTGGCACTGAGTGTACAAGTTAATCACAAATGTTCACATCTGTCCTGTTTAACTCCTGGAGGACAACCTCCTTGAATGCTCTGGTCTTTAATGGGGAGTTTTGCTCAGCTCATCTCTACAGAATCCCCCACAGCTGCCCAAGAGCGTTAAGATTGAGTGAAATACATGTCCACTGAAGGATTTTCACCTTGGGAGAATGAATATCATTTGTCATGCTGAAAAAATGCCCAATAATGCAGGAAATGAGGGGAGGGTAGCATCTTCTGTTTCAAGTTTTTGTATTACGTTACACTTGTGTGAATTCATGGCAGTATTGATTGAAGCACAACTCCCTCACACCTTCATCCCTATATAAAAGCTTTACTACCACTGAACGTCACTGTGGGTACCAAGCACTTCTCACTGTACTCCTCCTCTAGCAACACCAGACTCTTTTGGATGTGTTTGGATTAGAGGTCTGCTACCCGACCCGAGCCCGTGGTTCCTGAAATACTTTTGGGTTTCGGGTCGGGTTCAGGTTAATGTTTAATGGATAGATTCGGGCTCGGCTCGGGTTTGTAGCTAAATCAAAACTATATGCAGAGGCTACGCTGCTTTCATAGACGCACGCACACATTATTGCACACAGATATCAGAGATCACGCAGCGCACAAACAGCACGGCAACTTGTATTAGTAAAATAGCTTCGATATGCTACTGACTCGCAACGTTATATTTCTCTGCAATGAGGGGGTAAAATCGCTGTTTTTGAAGAAACTAAGCCTCATTGCTTGTAGAGAGAGACGCGCAGACGCAGGTTCACATGCACGTGCAACTTTCAACCCTCTCTCTCTCACTAATTCAAATCCGTATTTTCCAACCTCTGAGGGACGGCCCATGAGATTCGCGTAAATCAGAGTTGTTCGTTTTTTGTTTTTTTCGCAAATGGCCTTCAGCTATTACCTAATTTAACTGTGAAAAGAGTGTTTTCTAAAACAATGGACGGAATGATCCTGAGAGCGCTGAGCTCACGGCGCCATCTGCAGGACAGTTCAAAACGTTCAAATGATTCAAAGCGTCAAACGCAAGCAGAATCAGTGCTGAAATTCGTTACTAGACCCGTTGATGTTTTATGTATGGCGGTGAGAATTTGAGATTGCTAGTGCGGTCATAAAACTTTTAAAAGTTGTGATGTAACTATATACCAAGCTGTAGTGTGACACGCTACATGTCTGGGTTTACTTTCAATTTACTGTTAGCTAGCTGCGCTGCTATTGGTATGAGCCACTTTAATTTGCATTTTGAGAACGCAACATTCGTCATTAGAAGCGTTAATAAATCTGCTGTTGTTTACAGAGAGAAGTTTTTTCACATGATCTTCAGAAAACATTCTAATGTGCTGATTTGCTGCTCAAGAAACATTTCTCATTATTATCAATGTTAAAAACAGTTTTGCTGCTTAATATTTTTGTGGAAACAATGATACCACTCAAACATTTGTATAAGATTTAAAAAGAGAGAAATTATTAATTTCATTCATGCATGAATGTGATAAAGTGAGTGAAGACATTTAAAATGATTTCTATTTTTAATAAATGCACTAACAAATGTAATTAATATATTAGATAAATGCAAATAAATGCTGTTCATTAAAATGTATATTTATTAAAAAATCCTGAAAAATAAAGTGCATCACCATTTCCACACAAAATATGAAGCAGCAAAATTGTTTTCAGCAATGATAATAATCAGACATGTTTCTTGAGTCAAATAAATTGTAATGATTCCTAAAAGATCATGCGACACTGAAAACTGGAGAATAACATTACATTTTATAATATATTAAAATAGTTTTTTTGTAATTATATTTTACAATATTGCTGTTTTTTCTTCAATCAAATAAATTCAGCCTTGATGAGCAGAAGATATTTATTTCAGAATCCTTAATTGTAATGTTTCTAAACTTTTGGCAGGTACTTTAATAATAACAATTCTATATACTTTACTATAATATGTTATAGTTCTTTATTAAGTTGGCTTGGGAAAGCCAACTTACTGTTGTAGCTTTTAAACGTATTATTATTATTCTTCTGAGACTAAATTTCTACTCCTCCTAGAGCTTTAACTCGACAAACTCCAAACTCGCACCATATCTTTGAACTATTCTGACTCGAGTTGCTATATCTTTTCTAAGCGATTGGCTGTACGATAATCGTACAATTCGCGAAAAATCGGACGAATAATCGCATAGACAATGCATGGCGGCGAACTTCGGCGGGTTGTAGCGCAGAGCGAGAATTTCGTAGAAACTTGTGAATCACAACATTCGAAGAGGCTATCAAGCTGAGCGAGAACATATCCCGCAGTGGGGTATAAGTTTTACCCCTGGGGCGCAAGAGCCCCCCAAAATTTCCCCGTAGACTTAACATGGTGAGGGACGGCCCATGAAACACTATTGTAATTCACATAGAAATTTTGCTTTGAACATAACTCTGCATCACAATGTCATAGAGACATGGGGGTAGGCTCATTTGACTCAGACAACCAATCAGACTCTCAGGATTGTTGTGAAGCTGTCAAGCCACACCCTAGCAACCATTTAGGGCACCCTAGCAACTGATCCCATAGACTGCCATTATAAAAGCCCAGATGGATATCTTTGGATCACAGTATCGTAGAGACATGGGGGTGGGTGTTTTAGACTCAGGACAGCAAACAACCAATCATGAACCATCACTTGCACTTCCTAGCCACACCCTAGCAACCATTATTGATGACCCTAGTAACCCAAATCAAAGAGGTGTATCTTCAAATCTCAATGTCATAGAGATATGGGGGTACATCTATCTATCTATCTATCTCTATCTATCTATCTGTTGACTCTATCTATCTATCTATCTATCTATCTATATCTATCTATCTGTTGACTCTATCTATCTATCTATCTATCTATCTGTTGACTCTATCTACTCTATCTACTCATCTATCTATCTATCATCCATCTATCTGTTGACGCTTTCTATCCATCTATCCATCTATCTATTGACTCTATCTATCTATCCATCGATCCATCGACTCTATCTATCGATCCATCGACTCTATCTATCGATCTATCTATCTTAGTAACATGCTAATCATGCTAGTCACATGCTAATCATGTTAGCAATGTGCTAGTCACTTGCTAATCATGTTAGCAACATGCTAGTCATTTGCTAATCATAATAACAACATGCTAATCATGCTAGCATGCATGCTAATCATGTTAAAATAATGTTAGCAAATGCTAGTCACTTGCAAATCATACTAGCAACAAGCTAATCATGCTAAAAACATGCTATCATCATGCTAGTCACATGCTAATCGTGTTAAAAACATGTTAGCAACATGCTAGTCACATGCTAATCATGTCAGCAACATGCTAATCATGCTAGCAACATGCTAATCATGTCAGCAACATGCTAGTCACTTGCTAATCATGTTAAAAACATGCTAGTAACTTGCTTATCATGTTAGCAACATGTCAGCAACATGCTAAACATGCTAGCAACATGCTAATCATGCTAAAAACATGCTAGCAACATGCTAATCATGTTAAAAACATGCTAGCAACGTGTTAGTCACATGCTAATCATGTTAAAAACATGCTAGCAACGTGTTAGTCACATGCTAATCATGCTAGCAAACATGCTAGACACATGCTAATCATGCTCGCATTATGCTAGCAACATGCTAGTCACTTGCTAATCATGCTAGCAAGGTGTTAGCAAACATGCTAATCATGCTAAAATAATGCTAGCAACATGCTAGTCACTATCTATCAATATATCTACCTATCTATCTACTGACTTTATCTATCTATCGACTCTTTCTATCTATCTATCTTTTTTATGTAAACTTTGTACTTAAAACTGCTAGCTTTTAAAACTAAGTCTATAATACATCAGACTTTCTCAAGCCAACTTCAAAGTTTGTTCACAAACTTTTTTATCTAGTTATAATATATCATATTACAGGTGCATATCAATAAATTAGAATGTCGTGGAAAAGTTAATTTATTTCAATAATTCAACTCAAATTGTGAAACTCGTGTATTAAATTAATTCAATGCACACAGATTGAAGTAGTTTAAGTCTTTGGTTCTTTTAATTGTGATGATTTTGGCTCATATTTAACAAAAACCCACCAAATTCACTATCTCAACAAATTCGAATATGGTGACATGCTAATCAACTCAAAACACCTGCAAAGGTTTCCTGAGCCTTCAAAATGGTCTTTCAGTTTGGTTCACTAGGCTACACAATCATGGGGAAGACTGCTGATCTGACAGTTGTCCAGAAGACAATCATTGACACCCTTCACAAGGAGGGTAAGCCACAAACATGCATTGCCAAAGAAGCTGGCTTTTCACAGAGTGCTGCATCCAAGCATGTTAAAAGGGAGTTGAGTGGAAGGAAAAAGTGTGGAAGAAAAAGATGCACAACCAACCGAGAGAACCGCAGCCTTATGAGGATTGTCAAGCAAAATAGATTTTTGAAAAATAATTTGGGTTAACTTCACAAGGAATGGACTGAGGCTGGGGTCAAGGCATCAAGAGCCACCACACACAGACATGTCAAGGAATTTGGCTTAAGTTGTCGTCAGCTGCGTCTTACCTGGGCTAAGGAGAAGAACTAGACTGTTGCCCAGTGGTCCAAAGTCCTCTTTTCAGATGAGAGCAAGTTTTGTATTTAATTTGGAAACCAAGGTCCTAGAGTCTGGAGGAAGGGTGGAGAAGTTCATAGCCCAAGTTGCTTGAAGTCCAGTGTTAAGTTTCCACAGTCTGTGATGATTTGGGGTGCAATGTCATCTGCTGGTGTTGGTCCATTGTGTTTTTTGAAAACCAACGTCACTGCACCCGTTTACCAAGAAATTTTGGAGCACTTCATGCCTCCTGCTGCTGACCAGCTTTTTAAAGATGCTGATTTCATTTTCCAGCAGGATTTGGCACCTGCCCACACTGCCAAAAGCACCAAAAATTGGTTAAATGACCATGGTGTTGGTGTGCTTGACTGGCCAGCAAACTCACCAGACCTGAACCCTATAGAGAATCTATGGGGTATTGTCAAGAGAAACAAGAAACCAAAAAATGCAGATGAGCTGAAGGCCACTGTCAAAGAAACATGGGCTTCCATACCACCTCCGCAGTGCCACAAACTGATCACCTCCATGCCACGCTGAATTGAGGCAGTAATTAAAGCAAAAGGAGCCCCTACCAAGTATTGAGTACATATACAGTAAATAAACATACTTTCCAGAAGGCCAACAATTTAATAAAAATGTTTTTTTTATTGGTCTTATGAAGTATTCTCATTTGTTGAGATAGTGAATTGGTGGGTTTTTGTTAAATGTGAGCCAAAATCATTACAATTAAAAGAACTAA
Source organism: Ptychobarbus kaznakovi (assembly GCA_027422405.1). Lineage (NCBI taxonomy): Eukaryota > Metazoa > Chordata > Actinopteri > Cypriniformes > Cyprinidae > Ptychobarbus > Ptychobarbus kaznakovi. The sequence continues at coordinate 7,230,574 of CM049803.1, read as the reverse complement.
AGACTTAAACTACTTCAGTCTGTGTACATTGAATTTATTTACTACACGAGTTTCAAAATTTGAGTTGAATTACTGAAATAAATGAACTTTTCCAAGACATTCTAATTTATTGAGATGCACCTGTATATTGTTGTCATGATTAAGTGCTGCTTTTTATCTTTTGCATGACAATATTATGTATTCTTACAGTATAAGATATATCTTTTAATGTGTTAAAATATATATTTGTCATAAGTGCTGGGGGTGTGGCTTGTGGGCGTGGTCAGATTTTCCTTTTTTGTCTTTAGCTGATCACATGCCTGTTTGAAAGTAGGCCTACACCTCCTTGATATTTCTTTTCTTCCCCCGAATACAAGAGCTTATGCCCAGCATGTTCTAATATGCCTTGTTTAATTCTACGTAGCTCAGAAAGATCTATGACATCTCATCTAAACCACTTGTTAAGGTGGTCGACAAGTAATTCAAGGCTTCCATCCTTCCAAAGTGTCCTTACGTTCCATATGCCAATTACTACCATGTGTCAATTAGCCTTTCCACATCCTTGTTCCTTCCCTGTAACCAATTTTTCAAAGTAGGTCCCAGGGTTGCCCTAGACCTATGACGGGGCGCTTGTTAGTCCAGGTGACTGCCAAGCTGGCATTTTTCTGTATTTAGTTGTCTATTCATGTTTGTTTCTTTTTTAGTTATTTCCAGTGGCGTACCGTGGGGTTTCAGTTATTCTCTTTTGTCTGCAAACGTTCACCTTGATAAAGCCGTTTTTAGTAGATAGCCAACAAGTTTTGGTGTAGGCGCTGATGACTGCAACTGTCATTTTCTTTTCATTGAGTTTCACTTTTGTTCCTTGGAAATCCTTGACTAAAGGGGCGGTTTAACGCTGGGGGTAGCACTTGGTACATTGCTAGCCCCAGAGGGCGGGCTGTCATTGAATGTCAACATTTGATTGGCTGATGATTCTTTCAGGAATGCTCGTAACAAATCAGATGTGACATCTTTCAACAAAAGGGTAGTACTATCTGTAGTGCTGGCCTCAGACTTTATGTAGTATATTCCAGTTCAACCTCAACGAAACTAACCATAGGTTATTTTATGCACTTTACACAAATGAAAATGATACCTAAATAATCAATAAACATTTTTTTCACACAATTGTATTTTTTATATGCCAGCAGAGAAGGCCCTGACGGCCCACCACTGGTTATTTCACAAGGTGGTTCCACACTCCTCTCCTCGCTAGCTAGTTCTCTAGCATAGGTAATGCCGTTGACCTCATTGTTAGGTTCATACGCTGTTTAGATGGCTTATAGCTATCAAGGGGATTACCACACCCTACTCACAACTAGTGAGCTAGACCATTTACTTAACCGGCGCCGGTTCCTTGCAGTTCAGGCACGTCTCTTTTGTCTCTTCGTGCCACTCGGTTTAACGTCATGGGACGAGGACGGAGCTGGATTTGATAAAAAAATAAAAATAAAAACAGTAATATTGTAAAATGATATATGATCATATGTCTTGATTTGCTGCTCAGGAGGATGCATTTCTGACTATCAATATAGGAAACAGTTGTGCTTATTCGTTTTTTTTTTTATAAATACTTTTATTCTATAAAGACCAATTAAATGTATCAAAAGTGACAGTAAAGACATTTATTTTACAAAAGATTTTTTCAAATAAATACTGATTTATTTGAAATATTATGTATGCTGGTATTTATGATAAAATTCTAATGTATCATGATTTACACCAATATAAAGCAGAAATATTTTTTTCAATCGTGATAATAATAAGAACCGTTATTAATGATTGAGCACCAATAATCATAACAGAGCAGCAAATCAGCATATTAGAATGATTTCTGAAGGATCACGTGACACTAAAGACTGGAGTAATGATGGTGATAATTCAGCTTTGATCACAGGAATAAATTAAATTTTAACACATTCACATAGAAAACATTTATTTTAAATGTAAATAATATTTCTCAATATTACTCTTAGTGCATCCTTGGTGAGCAGAAGATAGTGTGTGACTGGTAGTGTGTGTAGTAAAACAACAACAACCAAAAAATATATATGTATCGTGCATGGCATTACAATTTTTTTTTTATGGCATTAAAAAGCATTAAATTAGATTTGATGATACCTGCAGAAACCCCAATCAAATCTCTCATCAGGTGTTTAACAAGCTCTTGAGTCTGGCCAGCACAGCATCATCCCAGAAATATCAGTCTCACATGTGGAGCCAGATGCTGGTGTCCACCTCTGGATTCCTCAAGTCAATTTCCAACGTGTCAGGAAAGGACATCGGACCCCTCATCAAGCAATGGGTGTATCCTTTAAATCCACTATGTGGAATAAAGTTATTTTTCTTGATTAGTTTTTTTGCTTTGTTTTTGTGGTTTACTTGTTTCGGGTTGGTCGGTTACTGCATTCTGCGACCAAATATATATATATTTTTTAATAGCTGTTGGTTAATTCGTTATTGTGGTAATTATTGTAGTACAGTGATATTACAGTTAAAGGAGCCATGACGTGCCTTTTTTTAATCATTGATGTTCTGTAGAACAGTAAAGAAGATTTTAGCGTGGTCATCAGTGATTCATAAAATTCATTCCAGCAGCTGCCTGTATTTGAGAATAAAAAAAGCATATCAAGGTAAACCAAATTAGTACATGTGGCTCCTGACAATGTATTGAGCTCTTACGATGCAAAACGATCTCAATATATTGTCACGTGCCACAGGTATTAATTTTGTGTTCTTTATATGCTGCTTTTCTTGTTTTATTCTCCAAGATATAGCTGATGAACTTTTATCATAGTTTATAGCTATATGGTAACGAAAGTGTTCAACATTCAACCCGTTCTTTTTCATCAGTATTATGTTTTAAATTTTGTGAACAGGAATTACTCTTTTCGTGTGTTTTCACTTTGAAATTCACGATCTTGGTGTCACGTTTTACAAGAAAATATAATTGTGTTTTGCTTATCTATACACCTTTCACTTTTTATGACTAAAACAAAAGATGGATTAATTGTTATTCTTAATTAAAAAGCACAACTACACAAAAACAGTAGGCTGCAATGACAAACTGTCTTCCATAATGTTTTTTAATGAAAACAAATAAGACGATGCATTGCATATTACACATCACATGCTGTATTATATACAGACTAATAAATAATAAACAGAATGTTTAGCCAACACTGAGGAATCAAATAAATAATAATATAAAAAAAATTAAGGAAAGTCTCCATAGCGTAACGTGAGGTAAACGGAAAAGATAACAAGCTTTAAAAAAAAAAGTACAACTAAACTGGCTGTAACTGACAGGACTTGCATGGTTTTTTTTTCTACATGAATACCAACATGTTCACCTTCTCTGGTTTAAGAAGCGATAATTTACTTTAGTTTGAAAACCAAATCCTCCGTTGCGCTCCATCCGCGGTGCGCACCTTCACGCTCGTGCTGACACAGTGAGTATAATAAACCTTTACGCTCGTTCTGAGGCAGCGAGCATAAACCAGGCTCTATCCATGAAGCGCTAATGCTGAAAGAGCCTCTCTTCTCGTGATCAGTGAAATCTGACTCCTGCTACAATGTGGCGTGGCTCTGCAGCACGCTGTATGAATCAGACGCATTGGAGCAGTGCAGACCATGCACTTGCACAAGTGCTACCACGTCAAATTTTTACTCGCACACTCAAAAAATGGTCGCAAATGTGACAGTCTAGAGCCCTGCAATATGCTAGTAATATGCACACTATTAAGCAACTAGTTGATAATGAGAATTGGTCCCTAAACTAAAGTGTTACCTAAATTTATGTTGTGCTTAATTTAGGAAGTTTGAGCTCAAGCATATTGCAGTTTAATATACTATTTCCTTTGACTCAACCTCAGAGACCAGAGTGGGGTGGTTAAATTTTTTGGAAGTTTTGCCTTCAACAGGAAAAGAAATGTTTTGGAACTTGAGATCCGTCAGGACTACACATCATCTGGCACACAAAAATATGTGGTGAGTGACCGCAGTGCGAAAATCAGATGGACAATTGTGTGTGAGAATGTATGGATGGATAAAAGAAAGATTCATAGGGGTAGTGAAAGTGCTAAACTAGTCTTCTAAGTGGTCCAACAAATATTATGTGCACATTGAAAGCTTACACATGCTTTTGTTTTTTGTTAGGGCCCTATTAAAGTGACAGTGCAGGAACTGGATGGATCATTTAACCACACATTGCAGATAGAGGAGAACAGTCTCAAACATGACATTCCTTGCCATTCCAAAAGCAGAAGGTAGGACACATGCTTTCAGAACAAAATTCATGCCTGAATCCAAGCAGTAGTTCCTGTTAATAGTATACCATTTAAAATTGTCGTCCAGCACTTGGCATGATTTAGGTTTGTAAGATTTTATTTATTCTCTCTTTGTTAACTATTTTGAAGAGATTTTTAACAAGATACATTTGTAGAATTTTTTGAGAAAAAAAAAATGTAAAAAGCTAATTAGATCTGCAACTAACGATTGTTTTAATAATTGATTAGTTGGCCTTTTTTTTTGATTAATCAGATTAATCAGGTTTTTTTTATTGACAAAATACTAGTGTTGTCAAAGTTAACGCAAATTCATTTTAACAGCACTAATTTTATTAACGCAGCGTGCATTTTCTATTTGACCCACGGCCCAACCCATAGTTGGAGAGATGGAGATGCACAGTGTTGCCAACTTAGCAACATTGCAGATCCCATTAGCGACTTTTTTCCCTTCAAAAAAGCGCCCAAACCTTATTTATTCTCCGAGAATCGCCGCTACTGCCATGCGAGCGTGAGGTCTTGCTGTCCCAGCACGCACACACCTCTCTCTCTCTCTCTCTCTCTCTGTGTGTGTGTGTGTGTGTGTGTCAGCTCGGTTCAGCGTGCGGCAGCTGAGGAGCAGCACTCTGTTAAACACAGATATTATGTTGCTTCTCTAATTTTACATGACGCAAGTATAGCCGAAATCACAGCACAGCTATTGTCATTATCTTATATGTATTTTATTTTATCAGACGACTGTGCGATTATCAGGATTTTTGTACAGATTTACATCTTGGAAGAGAGAGCTGGTTCTGTAGTCTCAATGGGTCGCGTTTCAGTCACTATTTCATATTCATTCCGTTGTCTGACAACAGAAACCGTCAAATATATCAATGAAAACAGTTTTATTGAAAATGTAGCTGAATCAAAATACAGTATGTGGGCACATGCTGTCCTTCAAACAGACTAGCCAACTTAATGCTATAAACATTGTATGCTGAATATATCTATATATATGCTATATATTATGTGCAAAAGAGTTATAAAGCACAGTTTAAATGTGACTCGTGCTGGCAAAATGAGTCGGAATGTGCATGGGCTAATTTTGAGCTACAAAAAAAAAAAGTGAAAATGTCGATTTTGATCTAATTTTAGGTTTTCACAAAAATGAGTTAATTAAGCCCTTGTCTAGCAATCCCCGTGCTCCAAATAGTAATTAAACATCTAAAATGATCTTTATTTTATCTTTATTATCTGACTGACATATGAATCACGCACATAAAGGCACTTCCACCAGCGTGCGATCCCGATAAATATACACACAGACTGTATACACAAAATTATTGTATTTAAGTAGGCTATTTACACAAACATAATTGGTTGTTTTGGGAACTGTTTGGGAAAGCATCTGAAGTGTATAATTATATTAGATCTGTGCTGTACAGTAGGACTAATTTTATATGCCGTCTGTCTTAGGACTGTCGCGATTCGCCGATTTTAGTTGACTAGTCGATTTTTTAAATCGTCGACTTCATTTTGCTTGCATCGATTAACCTGCAAAATACCGGAAGTGGCGCATTTCACAGACGAGAATCCATAAAACACATTATTAGACTATTTTCCAAGGCTGCATGATATATTAAACCCATTTAAAATCATTGTGAATTCACAAATGCTATGATTTAATTAATTCTATGCGATGCAGGTCTAATATAGTATATGCGCTTTAATTATTTACATGCGTGTAGGTTAAGTACGTGCGTCACACAGCGGCTCCATTCACAGTTTCCACGTTTCATTAACAGTCCCCTAGGTTGTTTTCATAACCAAAAAATACCATGATATTTTCACTTCGTGTCATTTTGTAGGCTATATGTTTAAATCAGTGGTTCTCTACCATTTTTTCGACCGGGCAGCACTATGGTCCAAGTGCAAGTCTCACGGGCCGCACGCATGTCATTTACATATTAGTCACCAAGACAAACAACGAGATTTATAATATTATGTATAGCCTAAATATTATGATATCTAAACGATTGCATTTATTTAAATAAATAAATAATTCTACTCACCATTAATAAAACACCTTATGCTGTCGGGAGCTGACCAATTACATTTACCTGCTGGTTATGTTCGGTATAATTATGTATGTGATGAATAAAAATCTTAAATCTTGAGAAATTCTGCTGGAAAGGAGTAGCAGCACAATAAAGTTGTGATTGTAATTTACAGTCTGTAAGACGCGCGGAAGCGTGACTCGACACGCAACATTGCAGAAAAGTTCACAAATGTAGCCTATGTTGATCCAAATATGGAGAGCATTTTCGATTTTAATAATCTAAGGTTCTCTCCAGAGATGTTTTGACACATTTTCTGTAATCAGCATTATATTATGATTTCTGAAGATCATGTGACACTGAAGACAGAGTAATAATGCTGAAAATGCAGCTTTGCTTCACAGGAATAAATTATATTTTAAAATATATTAAAATAGAAAACTTTTATTTTAAATTGCAATAATATTTCAAATAGATACAGCATTGATGAGCATAAGAAACTTCTTTAAAAAAACTTAATCCCAAACTTTTGAACTGCAGTGTATTATACTGTACAAAAATGTTTTCTCAGGTAACCTAAAATGTACATAATTTAGTTAAAATCAAGGGTCAAATAAAATAAAAATAGCATATTAAAGTTAAAGGTTTCACACTTTTTTGTGAGCGCAGCACAGGTCTGGTATAAAGAATGTTTTTGCTCAGGTGACCGAAATGTCCGCCCGATAGAGAAGTTTTGCTCAGCAAGAAAGGAAATTACTGGGAACATTGCTTGTGACAGTCCCATCGACTGCCAAGAAAATACCACTGTTGAGATTCAGAAAAGAATCGCCAGGGTAGTCCATCTGCCATCAGTGGTTCAATCTGAATTTTAGGAAGCGACAAGTATACTTTTTGTTAAGAAAATAAAAATTACTTTTTTCAACAATTCGTCGTCTCTCTGTCTCTCCTCATCAGCGTAGTGCCATTTTCGATAATACCTATCAAACGCATGCAGCGTACGCTCTTCTGCATCCGCCTCAACACAAGGATACGCTATTTTCATTCAAATCAAAACGTAAATATAAGTAGAATACGCATCCTTGCATTGAGGCGTTGTGCGCGTTCGATGGGTACTATCCAAAATGGCGCTACGCTGACGAGGAGAGACAGAAAGGAGACTAATTGTTGAAAGTCTTTTTTTTTCGTACAAAAAGTATTCTCGTCACTTCATAAAATTCAGATTGAACCACTGATGGCAGATGGACTACCCTGGTGATGCTTTTCATTCTTTTCTGAACCTCGACAGTGGTAGTTACTTGGCAGTCAATGGGACAGTCACAAGCCTCCTGGTTTTTATCTAAAATATCTTAAATTGTGTTCCGAAGACGAACAAAGCTTTTATGAAGTTGTAACGACATGCAGGTAAGTGAATAATGACAACATTTTAATTTTGGGGTGGAGCAAACCTTTAACATCCAATAACGGTATTTCAGCTAGATTAATATTTTTTCACTCTCTATTGCCCAGTCTGTTTGAAGTGCTGCCACTCGTTCAGTTAATTCTGAAGTTTAACGCAAATTGTCAGGACGAGCCTTCATGCAAAAAATACACTTGCGTAAATATGAACATTTACAGGTTACACGACCTAAAATGAAAGTTTTGCGCTGAGGAATCATAGCACACATTAAACACGCATCTGTCAAAGCGCCTGACAGGACGAGCTATGTTAAACATTATGCTTATGCATTAGCTTGAAGTTTAAAGCATTCACATGTTTTGGGCAGCTTGGATCCATGCACCTTTCCCGAAGCAGCTCACTCTGTTTCTTCCATTATTAGATTCATTTATATTAATTTCATTCATAGAAATGCGTTATTCAGTGGTAAAATTTGATGCGACTGGCTGTTGTTTTACGTGCACGGTGGACAGACGCGACTAATCAATAAAGACTTTTGGCATTAAACACAAATAAACAAACAATGATTTCTCTGCTAGGAACAAGAAGAAGAAAATCCCTCTGATGAATGGAGAGGAAGTTGACATGGACTTGTCAGCCATGGAGTAAGCTGTTTTTATATATTTTTTTTATTTATTACATACAGATCAGTGAATCTTCCAACTTTTAAATGTGTAATACTTAGGAATTCAGGTACATTTGAGTAACATTTACGATTAATCCCATTGAGCAAATTTTGTCTAATAGTTGTAATTGTTTCAGCAGTATATCTCACTGTTAAACATGCACACTATTGAAATATTTTGCACAAACAAGAGACAAAGAGGTTATTTCTCACTGGTCCCCTAATGTTGTCTGCCCCTTTCTTCTTTGATACAATTTTTTTGTTTCACCTGACCATCTTTAGACTATTTCCTGTTTATTCAGTCGTACAACTCTCTGACTTCTTGCTATAGTGTATTTCAGACTGGATGCTTAAACAGTGAAATCAGTACAGAAGCTATGTAGAGTGTAAACAGTATGAGCTCATTTTGTTTTCACAACATTTGTAGTGTGCAGCTGAACTGCACGTATTTTGTCTGGCCAGAGGAGAATGACAGAATTTCGACACACTTTCTCCCCGTCTAAATACTGTAAAGCTGATGTAAAGCCACTCATCATTATAAAACAAGCTGATACAAAGCTGCTTTGACATAATTTGCATTGTTAAAAGCGCTATACAAATAATAGTGACTTGACGTATATATATAAAAATCAAGAGTAGGTAAGACGAGTGTCTTCCGTTGTATTTCTTTATTCAGGTGTGTTCCTCTAATCACTAGCTGGTTAAAAACAAACCACCATGGCTGATTCCTTTTGACCCTTTCTCATAAAACACTGACTGTCCTCTTTATATTGTTTTTTTTTATTTTTATGACAACATGACTGGGAATTCTATTGTAGTGGACATACAGTGGGGCAAATATGTATTTGATACACTGCCAATTTTTCAAGTTTTCCCACTTACAAAGAATGGAGAGATCTGTAATTTTCATCGTAGGTACACCTCAACTGTGAGAGTCACATTGTATAATTTTTAAATACTTCCATTTTATTGCATGAAATAAGTATTTGATCACCTACCAACCAGCAAGAATTCTGGCTCTCACAAACCTGTTACTTTGTCTTTAAGAAGCCCTCCTATCCTCCACTCATTACCTATATTAATTGCACCTGTTTGAACTCATTCCCTGTATAAAAGACAACTATGAGCATTTGAGCATTTGTCCGATTGAGCAATCAATCAGACTCCAACCTCTCCATTATTGGCAAGACCAAAGAGCTGTCTAAGGACACTAGGGACAAAATTGTTGACCTGCACAAGGCTGGGATGGGCTGGGCTGGGATTAGAAAATGGAAGAAATTCAAGATGACTGTCAATCCCCCTCGGACTGGGGCTCCATGCAAGATCTCGCCTCGTGGAGTATCAATGATTCTAAGAAAGGTGAGGGATCAGCTTAGAACTACACGGGAGGACCTGGTCAATGCCCTGAAGAGAGCTGGGACCACAGTCTCAACGGTTACCATTAGTAACCCACTACGCCGTCATGGATTAAAATCCTGCAGCGCGCGCAAGGTCCCCCTGCTCAAGCCAGCACATTTTCAATCCCGTCTGAAGTTTGCCAAAGACCATCTGGATGATCAAGAGGAGGCATGGGAGAAGGTCATGTAGTCAGATGAGACCAAAATAAAACTTTTTGGTATAAACTCCACTCGCCGTATTTAGAAGGATGAGTACAATCCCAAGAACACCATCCAAACCGTGAAGCATGGGGGTGGAATCATCATGCTTTGGGGGTGCTTTTCTGCAAAGGGGACAGGTTGACTGCACCGTATTGAGGGGAGGATGGATGGGACCATGTATCGCAAGATTTTGGCCAACAACCTCCTTCCCTCAGTAAGAACATTGAAGATGGGTCGTGGCTGGGTAGCATTGAAGATGGGTCGTGGCTGTGTAGCATTGAAGATGGGTCGTGGCTGGGTCTTCCAGCATGACAATGACCCCAAACACACAGCAAGGGCAACTAAGGAGTGGCTCCGTAAGAAGCATTTCAAGGTCCTGGAGTGGCCTAGCCAGTCTCCAGACCTGAACCCAATAGAAAATCTATGGAGGGACCTGTATGGAGGAGTGGGCCAAAATCCCTGCTGCAGTGTGTATGCAAACCTGGTCAAGAACTACAGGAAACATCTGACCTCTGTAATTGTAAACAAAGGTTTCTATTTTTCTATTGTATCAAATACTTATTTCATGCAGTAAAATATAAATTAATTATTTAAAAATCATACAATGTGATTTTCTGGATTTTTTTTAAAGATTCTGTCTCTCACAGTTTCACCTACGATGAAAATTACAGATCTCTCCATTCTTTGTAAGTGGGAAACCTTGACAAATCGGCAGTGTATCAAATACAAATACTTACAAACCACTGTATGTGTAAAACCCCCTTTTTTGGGATTTAATTGTTGGATCTTAAACTTGCATGAATCTGATACATTGAAAAATTAGTTTGTGCGTAATATTATGTAGATTTGTGATCGATGTTAGGTGACTAGTGTGGTTGTCTCTCAAATGTCAGAGCAGGCCAGGGTAGCCACAGGGAGCTAGAGAGATCAGCTAATCTTTTCAGTAGCATCGGGGTGAGCTTGAGCAGTTGAGTTGGGTCGATAGACAATGCCGATGGCTGACAGACATCACAATGTTGAGCTGGCATCGTGATTCCTGTCCCCTACCCCCTTTCCAACAATCCGCCGCATCCCAATAGGTGTATTCGACTTGAAGCGGCACTGCACAGAATGATCAGTGTATGACATCAAATATGTAGTATTACGAAAGCATAAGGAGTCGTCTGCTCTCTTATGGCTCTCGCGGTACTTTGATGTCACAAAATGATCGCTCTGTGCATCGCCGCTTCAAGTCGAACACACCTAGTACCGTGTTCGGAAAGGAAATTACGCACTACCGAACCCCTAAAGGGAATAAAGATGAGATTGGAGGAAAAATATATATTTCAATACTTTCTCTCGCAATTACATTGTTGGATAATTATACTGTATATAAATTGCGGGCATTAGGGGGCCGCTATATGCTATACCCATCCTTCGGATGAGACGTTAAACCGAGGTCCTAACTCAAAAATCCCAGGATGTCCTTCGAAAAAGAATAGGGGTGTAACCTCTGTATCTTGGCCAAATTTCCCAATTGGTCTCTAACCATCATGGCCTTCTAATCATCCCCATACACTGATTGGCTTCATCACTGATCGTCTCCTCTCCACCAAGCTGGTGTGTGGTGGGCATTCTGGCACAATATGGTTGCCGTCGCTTCATCCAGGTGAAAGCTGCACACTGGTGGTGGTTGTGGAGATTCCCCCCTTTCATGTAAAGCGCTTTAAGTACCCAGAAAAGCACTATATAAATGTAACATATTATTATTATTATAAATATGCGGGTCATTGAAACCGCTTTTGAATGCATGCTCTCATTTTACTTTCACTTTCGAGTAGGGTTGGGAATCAAAATAGATTCCGATTCCAGAATCGGATACCTAAGGTCAGGAATTGGATACTTGTTGTCAAATTAAAATTTCGATTCCGCCTATCGATTCCTATGCACTTTTTTTTTCTTTATCTGTGAGGACAGGTGTGACCTAGCAATCTGCTAGGACCTTGCTCGCTAATCTAAGCGCTCCAACGTTTGGCTGCATTTGCGATCAGAAGCCAAAAAAGCTAAGTATAATATCTGATAGCTAAACATGTTCCAAGAGAGGAGTCACCACCAACATGACATTAATTTAATAGATCGTTAAAGATTGCGAACATGATTCAAACACCAACGTGATTCTATTCCTAAATTAAAATGATTTGTCTGTTTCATTCCTCAACCTTTGAGGTGTGCGATCACAATGTTGTGATCACTTGGTTCATCCGTGCAGCAGTGGCGGAGCCAGGGGGTGGCCGTGGCCACTGCAGTTTTTGTCCCTTTTCTTGACAAGAATTGCCTTTATTAAGACGCGGAACCGGTGTATTTTTTTGCATCCACATCCAACGATACTTTTCAGACGTGCACTGCAGCTTTGCCTCAGCACTAGGCACGAGTCAAATGAGTGCGGAAAAGGTATACCAGCCAAATGAGCTTCAGTAGAACAATGAGTTTGCTGTTTGGCTATATGTCAGTAAAAAAAACTTTCCTGTCCTGTCAGCTGTCACTGTGCTCACGGCGCACACTCTGATCGCGTCATCATAAAAAAGCGCACAAGAAACTATGAGCATATGACGTGAAATTACCAAAAAAGGCGATTAAAGCTGCAAACTGTGTATGTATGTATGCATTACATTTCAGAACGTCTCTCAAATGCATACTAAAATATAGGCTCTTGTGCAATTCCAGATCACAATAAGGCGCAAGCTGATATGTATTTTAATTTGTAATTTAATGCACAAGTAAATGTGAGCAAAGTGCACTTATACTAGAAAACATGCGCTATTTTTCGCTATACAAACGAAAATGAAACCATTTAAATGCATAAAACAACTCAATTTACAATCTGTCTTCCGGCCTTTTTCACATTCTTATCACTAACATGTCTCATCCATGAGTATGTAATTTTAGAGAACAAGTTTTTTGGGGCTTTTGAGAGCCAGAATCAAACTGACAGAGCAATTAAGCTATAGTGAGCCCCTTTATTAAAATACCTGGAGGTGAGGAATAATACAAAAATTGTCATATTCACTCAGTATTACTTGATATAATAATTTACAAATATCTCAATTAAAATTAAGTAGAAATTAATTGTATTCAGCTGTGTTTTAGGCACTAAAATGGTCTTAATACGTTATAGTCAACCACATTTTTATATTGAAATAATGTAGATTTCTGTGCCACCCCAGGCTGGTTGCTGTCCCCTCCCTGGCCACCCCTATGAAAACATCCTGGCTCCACCACTGCCATGCAGCAAACGATCACAAATGTTATTTAAACATTTAAACCTGCATTCTCGCTGCCATTGACCTAAAGAGAGCAGCTGTCATATATATGAATGAAACAGCTTCACAGTCTTTTCAACCACACAGTATCATTAAATTTACAGAAGCACTGTTATACATGTTTATTGTTCAGATATAAACTCTGATATGTACTGTAGCGATTAAAATAGAGTAAATCTCCTTTTGAAAGTAATTTGATACTTCAAATTAAGATTTATCGATTACATTGCTACGCCAGTGGGTGGCAAAAAGTGTCTGATTAAAATGTATTTTGTCTTTGAATCATACAAGAGATTCGTTCAAGGATGCCGATTCATCCAGTAATGAAACAAGTGCATCTTGAGTGAGTAATTCATAAATGACGTGATTTTGTTTAGTTCAAAATCATGAAAAAAAAATTCTGTTTATCCAGAATCATGCAGCTCTATTTTGCACACAAACAGCTCTTAAAGAGTTTTTATGTCGCCTGTTGATTTTTTTTTTATGGTATTCAGCTCCAATAAATGGTTTGCTAAAAAGAGACACAGGATAAATGTTTGATATCATTATTTAATCACATTGGAATCAAAACTGGGAATCGAAAAGAATCGGAATCGATAAGCGGAATCGGAATCAGAATTGATAAAATTCAAACGATACCCAACCCTACTTTCGAGATTCGCAATCACATGTTCTCTATATACTACGGAGCAGCATTACTTACCACACATTCGCCTTTGTCCTCGGTCATCTCTACCTACTCTCTTTATGTGGTAAGTTACATTTTATATACCAGTAATGTAACGGACTACCGCTAGCAAGCAGCTAACCATGTCCCTTAAGTGGCTCCGTAGAACGCTTTATTTTCTGTGCTTTTCTGAATACGGATTTATGCTTCAGGCACACCCTAAAGCCCAAGTTATACTTCTGCATCGAACCTACGCCATAGCCTACGCAGAGACGCACAGGCCTATGCAGTAGCCTACGCCATACCTGATGTGCACCTCTCCAAAAATCTAACAGCGCATCAATTATACGCGGACCGCAAGCGCTGTGAAGCGCACGTCCTTGTGGAGATTGAAAGTATGCCATCTTCTCTTGTTTAGTTGTCTCCTTTTTGTAGTTTTAAATAATGATTTCATATTTAATTGCCGCCGTCACTGCTTCTCCGACGAGCCGCTTCTTCTTCGGCTTTGGCCATGGTACTGCGGGTTACACCAGCAACATGCCAGTGGACACTGCAGACTAGCGGTCCGCATGTGTACAGCACGTCGACGCGGATGAAGATGCAGAAGTATACATGAAAACGACGCACAGCTTACGGCGTAGAGGCTACCGCGTAGGTCCGACGCGGAAGTATAAATAAGCCTTAACCCTGCCCTTCTATCCCCCAACCCCCCCATCATCCATCGCAATGTTACACAGTAGAAATAGTCCGATGCCAATTTCAAATTTAGCAATGATTAAGCAGGTTATTGTGGAATCTACCTTTTATGCTTTCAGACCAGTCTCCATTTTTTTATGATATCCATAGTCAGAATTTAAAATCCATGGTCTTTCTAGGTCCTTCCGAGTTTCATCAAAATCATGGCGAGCTTGATTCATTTTAACATTGTGCCTACAGTTAACCCTTTTCTTCTGTTGTAATGTCTCAGTGCTGACTCTCCTCTGCTATGGATTCGAATTGATCCGGACATGTCCATCCTACGGAAGGTGGAGTTTGAACAGGCAGATTTCATGTGGCAGTACCAGTTGCGGTTTGAGAGGGATGTGGTGGCCCAGGAGGAGGCTATCTCAGCGCTGGAAATATTTCCCACACCACCCTCTCGACTTGCTCTCACTGATATTTTAGAACAAGACCAGTGCTTTTATAAAGTCCGCATACAGGCCTGCTTCTGTCTGGCTAAGGTAAAAAAATGCTACCTTACATACAAAATATGCAGCATAATTAGTTAAATTAGCAGTAAGATGGTAATGTATCTCATACACTACCAATCAAAAGTTTAGGGTAAGGGAGATTTTTTTTTATAAAAAAATGATATTAATACTTTCAATCAGATGCAATAAATTGATCAAAAGTGACTGTTTCTGTTTTTCAGAATTTTAAATACATGTTATTTTGATATATTCATTGAAGAATCATAGGGGGAAAAATGCATCATGGTTTCCACAAAAACATAACCATAACTACGGTGGCCGAGAAGTGCAAAACAAATGACAGTTCTGAAAACAAAAAATATCAAATTGCAAATGCAAATCTAAAAACCAAAATAATTCAGAAAACACAACAACAATTTCGAAAACAATGAAAAATTCTAAAACAAAATAAGTCAGAAAACAAAATGACAAATCCGAAAAACCGGAAGAGGTAGGTATAGTTTGAGACAGTGCCATTGGTTTGAGAATAGATTACTTACCGTTGACTGGACGAGACCTCTGTCAATCAAGATATTCAGGAAGGACAGCAGAAAGTAGGTAGAAAGTTTGGAGATAGTATTAAAGTAGCTCAGTTTAAATGTATTGTATGAATAAAAAATATATGCATGTACATTTATAACACTATACTCTGTATTATATTACATTTGAATCAGAATTCAAAAAACTAGTTAACGCTAATGCGAGGGTGTTTCTACAGCATCTATGGGAGTAACGCTAAATTTGACAGTTCTCTCTTCTGACTGTCATTATCATTATCTCTCTTTTTCTTTTTATAAGTCGTGAAAACACTATTGTGGGTTTTTCTTTTGCTATTTGAGCAAATGGGAATGCAAAAAAAAAAGAAAACAGGCAGAGGTGCGTTAAATTAGGATTAGTTTTGTGTGGAGCGAAGAAAATTTAAAGGGGAGAATATAAATAAAAAATATTAAGAATTGAACAGTCTGTTTATTAGGAAAATTAAACAAATTTAGTTATATACAGGTGCATTTCAATAAATTAGAATGTCGTGGAAAAGTTAATTTATTTCAGTAATTCAACTCAAATTGTGAAACTCGTGTATTAAATAAATTAAAGTCACACACACTGAAGTAATTTAAGTCTTCTTTTAATCGTGATGATTTTGGCTCACATTTTTTATTAAATTAATGTAGCCTTACTAAGTATAAGAGCATTACTGAGAAACTGAGCATTTTATTTCCCCAAAAAAATTGTATCTACCCCAAACCTTTGAACTGTTGTGTATTTTCCTCATATAGGATTTTCCTGATAAAGGAAACTCTTTTCTCCAGACTTGTGCTTGCCAGTTGACCATGTTTAAATTTTTGTTAATGTTAATCTCAGTATGTTATCCCAAATACAGGTTATCGTATTGCAAAAACACAGACTACAGTTAGCAAGTGATGTAGGCCTAAATTATCACAGAAAAACAAGTGACAAGAGTGTAGTATATCATACGTTTTGTATTGAGATTTTATTCAAGTGAAACACAACTTCATCCTCTATATTTTTTTAAAAGTTGTATTGTTTATTTTACCATGACAGTAATTGAAGTAGCTTTTTAAAACTCTAAAGCAAAACAAAAGTGGCGATGTGGTAATTTGACATTATTAAGGTCACTTATGACTAATGATATTATTAAGGTCAGTTAATAATCTACATCACCTTTAACACTATATTGTTTATTCATGCATTTTGAATTAGCAGTTGAGTTTCCATATTGTTTGAAATTATATTGCTTGCTTTTTTGGGAGGCATTAACTGTTGACCTGTGTTAGATTGCTAATTCCATGATGAGCACCTGGACTGGCCCCCCAGCCATGAAGTCTCTTTTTACACGCATGTTCTGCTGCAAAAGCTGCCCGAATATTGTCAAGACCAACAACTTCATCAATTTTCAGAGCTACTTCCTGCAAAAGGTAATACCTTTTTTATAATTGGATAATATACGATTTTAATTATAGCCTAGTTAGATAAGAAGTTAATTTTTATCCTCAACAAAAAAGTATCATGGACAAACTTTGGACCATAAGACAGGACCCAGTGATTCATGTCTGAAATGAAATATGTAAGACAAACAAGCTCCTCCACAGTAGATAATAATAATAAAAATTCTAGATATCGGCCCGGCATGTAAAGGTGCTGTAGAGGTCCCTCAATGAGCACTACTCTGGTGCCTGGATGTTAAATAACAATTGTTGTTAGTCATTAGCACACAATAAGTAATTCATAAGAATTATTCTCATTGTACTTTGGATTTTTATCATTCTTATTGTGCTAGAGAATTATTGGAAACTCATTCCCTGCCATATCAGGCATTTGGCATTAACACTGTTTTAACAAGGCCCACAGCATCACCAACAAAGATCTAACTCGCATCTTCCGCAAACTTTTTACTCTGTTGCTATCTCAGTGGATATATTGCAGATTATGAGTCAACACATGACTGTCAAAACCCTGACACCTATTTCCATTTCAAGGAAGAGGGCTGAACATTATTGTTAATCTTTTGCACCACAGCTGTTGCTAGAATGACTAAAGTAGACTTGACTATTCTTTTCATGTAGACTATGCCTGTGGCCATGGCTCTGCTCAGAGATGTTCAGAACCTTTGTCCCAAAGAGGTCCTCAACTTTATACTGACCTCATCAAATACAATGACAACCGGAAGAACAAGGTAATAGAGCAAAGAAAATTGGTTTGTAGAATAGAAATGAGCATTTTAATGAAAGGTAGAAGGCTACATGCTACAAGTGTCCCAATTGATCTAAACCTCCAAGCTCATGTTGTTGTTTTTTATACATTGCTGTCTTTATTTACATAAATTACTTGTCAAAGGTAACATCACAGAACTTGTAATTTATTTATTTTTTTTACTGCAGTTTTCTGATAATTACTATCGTGCTGAGCTGATTGATGCCCTGACAAATTCACTGACTCCTGCCATCAGCATTAACAACGAGGTGCGCACAGTGGACAACTTAAACACAGATGTTCGCCTGATCTTGGAGGAAATCACACGCTTTCTTAACATGGAAAAACTGCTGCCGAGCTACTGTAACACCATAACTGTCAGGTGTGTGATCTCTTTTACATGCATGTGATTTGTGGAAATTTAGATGGGTCTAGGGCTGAACGATTTTGGAAAATAATCTAATTGCGATAACCAAAACCAATATTGCTATTTAATATGCTTTTTTTTTTTTTAAGGCTCTTTATATTCTGTATTATTCAACAAAGACAAGCAATAAATTAGGGCTGCAGCAATTAGTCGACGTCATCGATTACGTCGATTATAAAAATGCGTCGATTAGCATGGAGTGCGTCGATGCGTCGCACCTTTAGCCACGCCCATTGCGCGAGCCTGCAATTATCCCAACTTAAGACTGTTTTTCTGCCATGTTTAACACAAACAAGGCTCTAGAGCAGTAGTTAAAGGATAGTATGGCAACACTTCTCTTCATAGAGTGTTCATAGAGCATTATATTAACATACGACCGTCAGAACCGCATGTATATAGCCGAACTGATGCCTTTACATTGTCAGGGTTCACAACCGCATTCAAAGCTGCGCTGAATGAACGGAACAGCATGGGACATCGAGTTGCCTATATAATCATGACGGGTTTAATGCACTCATAGAGACTGAGAAGGAGAAATTATTTGCATTCATCTTAAACCGGAGCTGCTGTCAGTGCTGTGTGTGTGTGTGCGCGCGATCGCGAGAGGTCTCAGACACGTGCACCAAATGCGCTCTCTGCACTCGCCAACAAAGCATTTAAAGTCATTGTTAGTTGTTTAACTGTGTGATGGATAGGACAAGTCTCGACTGGGCTCATTTATTTAACAATGGGCTCAGCTGTGATAAAACTTTCCGGTGTTATGACGCCATTTTTGATTCTGTTGCTCTAGTGTCCTGAATGCGGTTGTGACTTCAGCTGTTCATTCATATACAGATATGTATTCAAGCAGATGTTTTAATCTGCTGAATAAATAAAACCTTTCAAGTTTCTCACATGTAAGCAACTGCTGTTAGTCCCAAACAGAACTGTGAATGCAGCCATAATGTGCATTTATATTGACTGTATAACTGCTCTGTAATTCTCTTTCTTTCTTTCTTTCTTTCTTTCTTTTTCTTTCTTTCTTCTTTATTTCTTCCTTTTTTTCGTTTTTGTTAATTATTTATTTAATTTTTGGTATACATATTTAAATTTTCTTTCATTTAAAATTTTCATTAATTATTTATTGTTATTTCCTTTTCTCTCTCGTTATTATATTTATTGTTTCTTTCTTTCTTTCTTTTTTCGTTTTTATTATTTTTTATTTATTTTATTTTGTTATTAATTATTTATTGTTATTTCCTTTTCTCTCTCGTTATTATATTTATTGTTTCTTTCTTTCTTTCTTTTTTCGTTTTTATTATTTTTTATTTATTTTATTTTGTTATTAATTATTTATTGTTATATCCTTTTCTCTCTTCTTGTTATTATCTTTATTTATTTATGGTTATTTTCTTTCTTTTTTGTTATTAGTATTATTAACTTTTTGTAAAGTATTAATTGTGAGAACTTTTGAATAAAATAAGATTAATAGCAGAAGTTACTGTTATTATTTATTGATAGTTTAACTAAAGAATTCATCAACTGATGAGAAAATAATACATAGATTAATCAAAAAATTATCAATAGATTAGTCGACTAATCAAAAAATTAATCGATAGATTAGTCAACAATAAAAATAATCGTTAGCTGCAGCCCTACAATAAATAATTGTATAGTATGCAGTGTTGGGCACGTTACTTTAAAAAAGCAATTAGTTATATTACTATTTACTCCTCACAAAAACTAACTGAGTTACATCATTATAAAATAAATTAATTACCTGGTAAAGTAACTATTGTTATTTAAAAATCAAATTTCAAATAACTTGGATGCCCCAATATTAAATATGTTAAATTAATAAAATGGTCACTAAATAGAATAAATTATTATTTTAAAACATTGTACACCAATCTACACTATTTTAATGTTTCTGTGGGACAATGTGACAGACACCTATCGAATTCAATAGATTATTTTAAATATTATCAACTAGGGCTGCAACAACAAATCGATAAAATCAATTATTATCGATAATGAAAATCATTGACAACGATTCTCATTATCGATTAGTCGGGTCTGCCCACAGTTCACATCCAACTTCAGCCAATTGCGTCAAATTACAGCACTGAATAACGCATTTCTATGGACAACATTTCCATCACACGCTTAAGGGAATTCTGCCAATCACAATGCACTGGATAGCTGACCAATCAGAGCACACCTCACTTCTCAGAAAGATGAGCTTTGCAAAAATCAATGCGTTTAAAAAAGGCGGAGCATAGAGGAGCAACAATAATGTACATTATGTGGAAAATTAGTTTTTTTTTTAACCACAAACCACGTAAACACATTGCATTACACCAAATACACTAGGGCTGGCCTCCCCCGCCCACCTTTCTGAAAATCGGATCTCTCTTCCATTCTGCTCCTGCCTGCTTATAGGCAGAAACTGAAACGAGAAGCACCCGCCCTCAGGACAATTCAATGCTGGTCGGACCAATCGGATGTGGACTGGGACATGTTCCGGGCAGCGTCTGATGACGACATAGAGGCGTATTCAGATACTGTAACGTGTTTCAACAGGAAGTGTATAGAGGACGTAGTACCGACAAAACCAATCTGCATCTACCCCAACCGAAAACCGTGGATTAACAGCGATGTTTGAGCAGCCTTGTCAGCGCGTACATCTGCCTTTAAATCCGGAAACACTGACGATCGAAAACAATCCAGTTACGATCTCAGAAAATCCATCAAAGCTGCCAAACGACAATATAAAAACAAAGTTGAAGAACAATTCAACACCAAAAATGCAAGTAGCATGTGGCAGGGCATCAACAACATCACAGGGTTTAAAGGGAACAAACCAGCTAATGTGAACACTCTCTGCCGGACGTACTTAATAATTTTTATGCTCGGTTCGAGGCTGATAACACCGCCCACACAGAGAGCGCTCCCGCGGCTGCTGCAGAAGAGTTGAGTCCACTCTCCATTTCTTTCGCGGATGTAACCCGATCCTTCAAACGGGTGAACATCCGCAAAGCTGTGGGTCCGGATGGCATCCCAGGCCATGTGCTCAGAGCATGCGCATTCCAACTAGCTAATGCACATCCATGGCATTGCATAGCTTATGTATAATCTGTTGCACCTTTGCATATTTGTATATTTGTATACATAATGTAGAATGTGTACATAGGGTATATAATGTGTATTGATAACTGTAAGTATGTCTAATAGTACACTGTGTACTGAGTATATGTATGTGTATTTTGCACATTGTCATCTGTATAAGTCTGTAAGTATGTACTGTCTATATGTAATTTTTTTCTGCCCTGTATGGAGCACGCTCTCAAGAATTTCTCTCACCAAGGCAAATGTGCTGTGGTGATGTGACAAAATACAATTTATTTGATTAAATTGATTTTATCGATTAACTCGAATGTGTAGTGTAGATCTGAATGGGCTCAGCCCTCCCTCCACGCGTTGTTGGGCCGATAGTTGACAGGTGTGTTCGACTTGAAGCAGCGCTGCGCAGAATTATCACTGTGTGACATCAAAGTACCACAAAGTACTCGCTGTACTTTGTCACACAGTGATCATTCTGTGCAGTGCTGCTTCAAGTTGAACACACCTCAGGGTTTTTATTGCATAGAGAATTATGAGGCAGCCGCCTCCACCAAATTTTCAAAAACTCAGGCAGGCAGTCAGTGCATCAATGAACAGCGTCCATTAGAGCTTTTAGTTCATATTAGCAGAAATACTGATATTTTTATATAAGTTTACTTGATATTTCTTTACACAGAATCATAATTTCTATTCAATATCCACTTATTTACGCGATCTGATGAGCATTAACTCAAATTACGTGATCACCTCTGTATGAGTGAATGAATGAAAGAGTTTCATTTAGTGAAGCGCGCGTGATGCTCGCGTTGACTTCAGCATCTGCCGTCTAACTAAATGAGGACATACATGAACAACATCTCCAGACCAGAACGGATCTGAGAGTCATTTCATGAGCATTTTACCGTTTGATTTAAGTAAAACTAGCGTCATCACATATACACCCAGAACTGTGAAGGTATTCACGGCAACCCATCAAAAAAAAAGTTTGTTAAAACATGGAAGAAACTGCGGCAGAAATATATTAATATTGTTCAGCAGAATGTACATACTGCTACTACTAAGCTACTATTAAAATTATTAAAACTTTATCTTTTTAAGTAATGATCACACAACATCCCTTTGTTTGCCAAAATAATTAAATACAATTTTATTTTCAATAATTTATAATTTAAATAATAATAATAATTTAAAGATAAATGAAATTAAGGTTTTATGCCTTCATTTGATAACCAGATACAGAACACAGAATTTTTTAGAAAAAAGTCAACATTTCATAAGGCTATTTTAAGAATAAATTTGAAAAAACTTTTTTAAATTCTGTCATTAAAATTTAGTTAAATTTATTCTTTCAAAATTACTTTATAGTATTTAATAAAATAAATAATTATTACAAAGTATTTTCGGTTTTCGACCAAGCTCATCCAGAATTCTATTTGGCCCAGAATTTTCATTTCAGTGCATCCCTACCATTTACTGTAACTACATACAGAGCACTGTTTGCAACCACATGCTCCTTTAAAGGATTACACACACACACACACACACACACCAGTATGCAGAGAGACATTTACGAGGGTTTATTCTCCAAATAACTTTAAATTCATGTTGCTGAAAAATGTGTTAATGTTATGTGTATGGACTCTTGTTTTTGTTCCACATTAGCTTCCTGTCCACTAATTTTTGCCTCTCACAAAAGCCACAATTCTTCTAGGAAGACAGTAAAAGCTTATGTCATGCTTGAGCTTTAGTTAGGATCAAAGGTGGAAGTTAAGTTGCACAATGTTTGGGTTTTATAATTTTTTTAATACTATTATTTAGATTTATGTCTTAGTTTTAGATTGTACTATATTTACCTTATTTGCATTTTGAAAGTAATATGGCAATTAAATGCACTAAATGGGTTTAGTTTTCAGTTATTAATATATGCTATTTCAGCAATAACATTTTTTTTTTCTAAAAAGGAAACAAATTACTTGTTCACTTTAAGAGACTTGTCTTATTTTCTCTTTTTTATTTAGGATTGCGCTTTAAAAATAAAAAGTAGTTCTTATTCGATTAATCGATTACATTTTCGGCAGCTACAGCCCTAGTATTGAGGCAATTCGGTCGGTGCCTAAAAAGTATCGAACTCGATACCCAGCCCTAACAAATGCTATAGCTAAATCACATAAAATACTGTAATTATATCCCATTTCTTTAATACATTTGTTAATAATATAATACAATTCAATATGAATACCCACATTTCTGAAACAATATCATGGTGCAGTTATTGTTACTACAGTAAATCCATGATAAATTATGGCGATCTGTTGATTAAGCCTTCTGCTTGTATCGTTATGCACAGTGTTTCTGCTGTTTGGATCTGGATCTCAGAGCGCTGTTTAGTGCTCGCGTGACTGAGATGACTTGTCAGTGCGTTAATGCATCTGCTCTAGTAAGCTCATGCTGTGCTGCCATTTGAAATTTGAGCCGAGTGGATAAATGGTTTGTGTGATGCGGTTCAAATGACTAGCTCTGTTTCGTTATGCTTTTGAATGAATGAATTAAGCATTTATATAGCGCTTTATTGTGTTTTCGCAATGTCGGCTGCCCACTGCTCCACTTGGATGGGTTAAATGCAGAGAACACATTTCACTCCTCATTATACTCTGTATAATTGTGTATGTAATATTTGGACTAATTTACAGATTTTCTCTCACTTAAACAACTCTCAAAATAAAGTGCTCTCTTACTGGAAAGAGGAAGATATAGTTAACTTAAAATTAGTTGCTTTATGTAACAAAACAGATATAATTTCCCAGAAATTCCCACTGTTTATAAATGGTCATTTCTTCCCCTAACCTTATTAAATGGGTCATCTTTCACATCAAATACTTACGGTTTCAATTAATTATGTTCGAATAATAAGAAACTGTAGAGTTGTTACCATTCAAATGACGTCAGTATTAACAAAGTATATTTCCACTGCTGAGGAAACAGCTGTATCTGAAGTGGTATTAGATGCATTTACACTGCACAGTTTAATATGCATAAATAATTGTATAAGATTAATGTTTTACTTATTTTTGGGAAAAAAATGCAATACTTTTAAATATGACTAAACCACCAGTAGGCGGCAGCAAATGTCTGTTTTAATGAGCGAGTCATTTATTAATTCATTCAACAGATTAATTCAAATGGCTGATTCATTCAGAAACGAGTCAGTTGGCTGTCCTTATGAATGGGCCACTGAATCAATTGACTCACTCGATTCATTCAAAAACGTGGATTCGTTCGGAAACGAAACACCGCTGTGTGTTGCTCAGAGAAACACAACAGTTCTGCTGTGGCTTTGATCGCAACTATATTTGTCGGCAAAATTGAGCAAAAACAGTCAATATTTTGTCTAAAATCTAAGTCACTTAATTTCAACCTCTTGTTTATTGAAA
The DNA here is from genome assembly GCA_027422405.1 of Ptychobarbus kaznakovi. Classification (NCBI taxonomy): domain Eukaryota; kingdom Metazoa; phylum Chordata; class Actinopteri; order Cypriniformes; family Cyprinidae; genus Ptychobarbus; species Ptychobarbus kaznakovi. The sequence continues at coordinate 7,205,706 of CM049803.1, read as the reverse complement.
TACTACTGTATAAAATCAGTGAGTGTCACATTGCAATCGTGCTGATATTTAAAATAGCCAGGTAGTTACCAGGTAGTTCTCTCTTCAAAAAGTTAGCAGGGGGACATTACTGGGTTATCCGTTGTGGCCAGTGGAATGGCAATCTGCTTGCAGCACGAGGCAGTGTCACGTGTTGCTTGCAGACGTGCCTGTATATTAATCGGCCTAATTTGTAGCACAATCGGCCGATGCCGATCAATAAAAAAGATGCCAAAAATTGCCCGATCGGCCGGCCGATCAATCGGTCGACCTTTACAACTAATGTGAACTCATATATAATTATAGCCCACATGACACTTGGCAATAAAACGGAAATAAAAGCTTGGCCTTTTTCACTAAACAAAAATCAAAACGCTAGGCGCATATGTCAACAATGACGGAAACACAATCATGCATCATACTTGAAGAGTTAACGTAAAGAAATACAAATAATTAAATGGAAAAAACAAGAACTTATCCTTACCTGAATGTAAATGTGGACTGTAAGTCATATCCTGAAATTGCTAGTGGCTATTCTGCTTCTTGCTTCACTGCTGCAATCTAGGCGCGTTTCTCAGAAATCTAAACCCTTTAATTTCAAATTATTCATAAATTAATGTTATTTCCAGCCCAGAGGAAGCACCCAATCACCGAGCAACAAGGATCTCAATTTTAGTTTTGACACTTTAAACAGCAGGATTAAATAAATGAATCGCAATCCCACGGTGCATCAAGCACCTGCCGCCATTGTTTTTAATGCGCTCAAACACTAACCGGAAACGTCCAAGGAACAAAGACGTCAATTCTTTATACCGCCGAATATCCGTTGAAATTATCCATATTTCTAGCACAGTCTTGATGTTTTAAACCAAACTTTTATTTTGACGGGTTGCCGTGAATGCCTTTAAATTTCTTTGTGTGCATATGATATGATGCTGTTTTTACTCAAATTAAAAAATTGTAAAATGTTCAGGATTTGACTATTAGAGCAGTTTTGGAGATGTTCATGTATTTCTGTCCTCATTTAGTGAGACGGCAGATGCGTTTTAGTACGAGTAGTGAGGCTTTCACTAATGAATATTTGGGGAATTGAGTAATCTGTCATTTGTTATGGTGATCGAGTAATCGGCTAATTATAGGGCCCTATGCAGAAATCACAGATGGAATCGTGGAATCCAATTATAAAGATTTATTTTACTGTATGTTTTTGGATAGATAAAGCAAAAGTAGGTAAGTACACTTAAATCAAAATGTGATATGGACTAGTGCCTGTGAATATTAAGCTATTATTAGCTACTATTTAAATATGAATTCTGCATGTTCTGCACGTCTTTGTATGAATTAATTGCACAGGCATGCGGTTTCGTTTACTACAAATACTGAAGCGCGCATGACACTCGCTGTGTTTTCAGCCTCTGCTGCTTCAATATACGAGTATGAACTTGGTCTATAGAACTGCTCTGAGAGACACTTAATTAGCATTTTAACATTTCTTTTGAGAAAAACTATTGTCTTATCAAAGGCTACAAACAGAAACTTGAAGGTCTTCACAGCAACTCATCAAAATAAAAGTTCGGGTTAACAAAGAAACTGCGACAGAAATCAGAAATATTATCATAAATCATATTACTTAATGTAATGATAGTATTACTACTACTAATACAATTATAATCAAAACATTATTTTAAGTGGTATTTACCAGAAATATTATTTACGATTATTTATCAAAACGTGTAAACTCAGAGTGAGGATTTGAGCTTTTATTTTGAAATCCGATGAACAGTACATATTGAAAAAGATTTCAAAAGAAAGTTTGCGTAGGTTTATAAATTATTTCCTTTACAAATCTGAGGAAATGGCTGACGTTGCACTCCCCAATGAACGTTATAAACCCAAACTCACAACAATATGCAGAGATGGAGTTTGAGATGCTCCACACAACTGTAAATGATAACGAAGCTGCGCTGACATGCACGCACGTACTGTGACTTATGTAACCTACATGCATGTAAATAATTAAAGCGCATATTAAACCTGCATTGTATATTTTTATTTAATTGAATCATAGCGTTTGTGAATTCACAATAACATTATGCTTAATTATGATTTTTAAATGGGTTTAATATATCATGTTGCCTTAGAAAACCGTCTAATAATACGTTTCATGGATTCTTGTCAGTGAAATGCGCCACTTCCGGTATTTTGCCGGTTAGTCGACGAGAACAAAATGAAATCAACGATTTTTTAAATCAAATACTCGAATAGAATTGACAAAACGCCACAGCCCTAACGAGTAGTAAACAAAAACAAGTTTCTGTGCCATACATTCATACAGAGACATGCAGGATTTATTTTTAAATAGTCTTTTTGCGGCTTAATATTTACAGATCATAGTCCATATCATGTTTCGTTTTAGGTGTAATTACCTACTTTGGATTAATTAATCCAAACTTTGACAAATTCCGTGACATTCCACATTAAACTGTAAATTCAATTTTTATAACTGGATTTCGTGATTCCGTCTGCGTTTTTTGCATCGCGGAAATAAAAGGGCCCTACACTAATAATCCTTAGTAAAACAATACTTGTGATTTATGTTTATAATGTTTTATTTTGTTTTATCAGAACTTATATTTTAAGGTACACTGTATATAGCTTGGCACTCTAGAGAGTTTACTAAACAAAACTACATGCATCTTATGGAAGAGCAATCTAGCCTGAGCTGCTGCTTTGTGTTTACTGTATGTATATGACGAGTGACACGGGAACTGGACTACTCTTGCTGTGGTTTGTCTGAATAATAAATGCTTATAGGCATGCCGTAGTGATTCAAGATAAGGCAAAATACATTTTGAAGATGGATATGATATAACAAAAATGTTATATAGTGTACCTTTCAGATTTTTCAAAAAAGCCACCCTTTGCCAGATTTAATTTCTGCTTTGTCTTGGTACTCTTTTTAACCAAAATATTGATGCATTCATTATCTCAGTGACTGGCGAGTTGTCCATTAAATGATCCAGTCAAATTATCATTTTAGTTTTGGAAAAAAAGAATGTAAGCATAATTATTTATTATATTATAAATATTTGTTTTTGTCAATTCTGTGCTGTAGTTGCTTACGGGCCATCCGCACACTACAGAAGAACGGCCACATCCCCAGTGACCCCAGCCTGTTCAAGTCCTACGCTCAGTATGGCCACTTTGTGGATGTGAGGATTGCTGCACTGGAGGCTGTAATAGACTATACCAGAGGTACATACTTTATTTTGTAACCACAAATTTTCTCTCTGTCTGTCTTTTTCCATGTTAGGAAAACTTAGCCCATTTAGTTGGTCTGGTATTTTTTTATCTTTCAACTAGTGTGCCTTTTATAGAGGCTGTATGGCAACTGTTCTTCCCACACAAATGGTCTCATTGTCAGTAAGGTAAACCAACCTTCATGTTCATAAATACAGCAGTAAATATCCTAGACGGAGCATTAGCTCAGACCTTAAGGAGCTAATATAGGGTGTTCATGAAAGTTTATACACGGGAAATAATGTTGAAAAGCCAGCTCGATCATTGTTTAACCCTCAAGCAACCCTTGGGACAATGCGTTTTTTTTTTATATATATATATATATATATATATATAGTTTCCTTATTCTAGGTGGTACAAGATTTGGCTACTTTTCCTGTTTTCCACCTGAACACACACACACACAATAAAAAATGAATTCTATTCCACAAAGTTAAATGGTTGAAAAACAAACATCTTAATTTGTTCTTCGTGGACAAAAGTGGGCACCTATAGGAAATTAATAGGGAATATTATAATTCAGGGCCCATATTCACAAAACATTTTATCTTACCACTAAGAGTTCTCCTAAATAGCAGTAAAAGTTTTTAGCTAGGAGTTTTCTCTTAAAACATATTCACAGAGCTGCTGAGACAAACTTTTACTAAGGAATAGAGAGAAGTCTTAAGCTAAGATTAAGAGCGGGGTTGACCTCGTTGCTATGGATGATGTCAAGAATCTTTAGACAAGATTCAATTCCATTCTTTATGCTTATTTAAAATAGTTTCAAGTTTTTCCACTTGTAATAAAAGTAATACAATTATGGAAAACAAAAAAAAAGTTTCACCCAAATGTAATTAGTCTTTTAATTTATGAAATTTAAAATTTAATTTTTTGGTAAATAAAGGGGATTTACTATTAAAATTAAAACATCGAACTTCCGGTTATGGTGCCTTGCTGAAGAGACGCACGAGTCAGCCCCGCTGTAATTTGTATGAAGATTTTCTAAATTTTTCCGAGTTTCATTTGACTTTCAAACTCAGTTTGTTTATAAGTGAATGCTCTTAAAGATGTCACCTAAAAAAGTGGAAACCACAGAAATTACATCCGACTCCGAAAGCATGGAAGAGGTGTCGCGAGTTGTGCCTACTACGGTAGTGAAGACTCGTCACCGATTTGTGGAGATCAAGCTAGCGGCTTACACGCTGATTCAAGCGGTATCATTCAAGCAGTAAACTCGATGAAAGCTGACATGGCCTCTCAGTTCGAAACGGTCCTTTCGGCTGTACAAGATCTAAAAAAAATGTTTTTTGTTAAAATTGTTACAATTTTTTTTTTTTAAAGTCAGTGTTTCGGAAGAATAATGCAGGCAGGGGAAAGCGTTTCTCAGACCGAAGATTCAGTCTCCACACTTCAATCAACTACCAACGCTCTGGAAAAGAAAATGACTGCACTCACCTGGAAAATAGATGGTTTGGAAAATCGCAGCCGACGCTCCAACCTGAGGCTTTTAGGTTTACCAGAGAAATCAGAGGGCAACGATGCATGTACATTTATAGAAAGCTGGTTACCTGAAGCGCTGGACATGGAAACACTGTGGAAGCCACTGGCCGTAGAGAGGGCCCACAGGATCGGTTATATGCGAAAGACTGCAGCGGACGCAAAGTCTACCCCGAGAGTGATGATTGTGAAGTTCTTAGACTAAAGAGACAAGGAGCGTGTGATGCGAGCGGCCAGAGCAAAGAAAGATGTACTGTTCCAAAATCACTGAATCATGTTTTTTCTGGACCTTTCTGCTGAAGTAAACAAGCAACGTAGGCAATTTGACGAAGTCAAGAGAAGCTGCGAGCTAAGGAACTGGTGTACGGATTCATCTTTCCAGCCCGCCTCCGAGTGACCGTTAATGACCAAGCTCACGTCTTTCAAAGTCCATCGGAAGTTGTCGAAGTTGAGCAAAAAAGGCCTCTTACACTAGCTTTCTCTATTCTTTTTCTATTCTATTTAAAAAAAACTTGCTATGTGTACTGTGTTAAGTTATTTAAGACTTCTTATAGCACTTGCATATCATTCATCTTTTGTTGATATTGATTGCTTCCATTGTCCTCATTTGCAAGTCGCTTTGGATAAAAACGTCTGCTAAATGACTTAAATGTAAGTGTATTTGCGACCAAAGAAGAACCACTGCACTAGAGCATCCCTTCATTCAGACACAGTGGACGATCTGATAAGAACCAGTGTAAAGGGGCCAAGTCTGGAAGATTTTGATGCTAGAGAGAGTGTGGCCAGCTGGTTTAGCCAAGGCCAAACTACTGGAGTTGGCCATCCGAGGGGCATGTGACTGCAATGGAGGATAGTCCATAAGGCATTGAGCCTTGAGATGTTAAGTTTGACTCCCTTAAAACACTTAATTTAGATTTAATTTGTATTTCATTTATCTTGAGAGGTTTTAAGTTGAAATCTCAGCTCAGTGCAGCACTTTAAGCACCAACACTTTTTCAGTAAGTTACCTTTCTTGTAGAATTGTGCTTCAAATAAAGAACTTTATGTTGACCAGATTGTTAGTTAATTGTTTACTAGTCAATATTGCCTATATAAAAATTTGGTTGCACCTAAATTTTTTGCTGGTGCACCTAAGAAAAGAAAACGCACCAGTGCAAAAAGTTAGTCTAGAGCCCTGAATAGGACAAAAAGAAAACCACATTTCAATGCACCAATGTTTTTTTTTTATTGTTCACCAAAGAAATAGGCAAAACGACAATGCATAAAACTTGTCAGCCACAAGACAAGTAAAAATAAAAAATAGTTTTGGAACAGCTTGTTACCAACTGTAACTATTTTGTAGAAGAAACATGAGCACACCGTATTAAACAATATATGCTATATCCCTTGTGAATGCCTGGATAGAATATTATATATATATATATATATTATGTATGTGTATTTTGCACATTGTCTTCTGTACAGTCTGTAAATATGTACTGTCCATATGTAAATGTTTTTTTTTTTTTTTTTGCACTGTCTGGAGCACGCTCGTAAGAATTTCACTCACCAAGGCACTTGTGCTGTGGTGATATGACAATAAAAGTGATTTGATTTGATATGCATTAAAAACTGGGCATAAATGAAAACAGAGGCAAGTCTGACTTTATATAATTATATAACCATAAATAATGTTAAGCAATTTGTCACAAGTGCTGTAGTTGATTAAAGAAATAGTCCACCCAAAAATGTAAATTCACAATGATTATTAAAATTTTGATAACATGGACTTTTTTTTTTAATGGAGGGACAAAAACCTATGATGTTCCATTAAAAAAAGTTTGGCTGAATTTCCTGTCCGCCATTTTGATTTGTTGAAAACCTACTTTTTTTTACTCCTCCCAGAGTGTTTGTCCAATTTTCACCAAATTTGACTCGGATCATCTTTAGACCATGCTGGCAAAAAGTTATGGATTTTGTGTTGATATACAAAATGATTTTCATATAAAGGGGTCATATGATGTGATTTCAAGTTTTCGTTTCTCTTTGGAGTGTTACAAGCTATTTGTGCATAGATAAGATCCCTGAAGTTGCAAAGACTAAAGTCTCAAAACCAAAGAGATATTCTACATAAAAGTTAAGACTCTGCCATGCCCCCCTATAATGGCTCATTTAAACACGCCCCCACAACCATGTCACGGTGTGGGAAGATTTGCAAAACACCGCCCCAATTGTAAACGCAATGAAAGAAGGCGGAACTATTATTCTCGCTGGAATATTGTTGCTGCCGCTGGCGCAATGTCATGGAGACGCTGTGTTTTGTTGTGAAAGTTCATTGTTTGGGCTTCCAAAAGAGGACACAACTAGAAATCAGTGGTTTTGAGCAGTGTAGAGTAGTGCTTGTTTGTCGTTTCTCCGATCACAAATGCAGACATGCAGGGGCGTAGATTACGCACTTTTTCATTGGACAGTTGTGTTCTCGACATGGAAAGGTTTTAATGGAACAATGCATACTTTTAAATAAAAAAAGACAAGATAGTCTATACATGACGATTACGTTTCCATGGCAATCAGTCACTCAGTTTGTCACGTCACGACACGCCCTAGCTCGCACCCGCGGACCCGCGCTGTATTCATTCATAGAGGTCGCGATGAGTTCAAAGCGGCAAAAAACTCTTCACTCCTTTTTTACGAAAAAGTCAAGCAGTGTAAGTTGGCATGTGGTATTTGAATAGTGTTGCACAATGTTGAGTCACTCTGCCTATTGCTCTTGTTGAATAATTAGCAAGTTTTGATGTTAATTATATGGAGAGAAAAAAGCTGCCTGGACAAACGTGCACTTATTTTCAGTGTATTTTTTGTAACTCTTTTGTAACGTCTTTTATTTTAACACGTTTGTATGTTATCAGAACCCTTCAAATAAGAATAAAGATAATGTTGAACTGAGATTTTACAGCGTTGTGACATGTTTAACTCTGGCAATTCTACATAATGTATTTCAGTCAAGTATGCATGCATTGACGATCCGATATAGGAACGATCTTAATTTAGGAGTGCTCTTTCATTATTGCATAATTTTAATGTGTTGTCAACAATGAACAAGAAACAGACAGGTTTGTAAGGGCAGAATCAGGATGATAAACTTCACAGGTGAGAACAGATAACACCTGGCTGTTTTTACATTGTATAAAATCTATTAATACACAAGTGTTTGTAGGATTATATATGGACCAATCATAAAAAAACACATAATTAGTAAAATATAGAAAAAAATATTAACATAAATACGATAAACAACTTGTTATGGTATTCTTCATGACTATATTTTGCATCCCATAATCCTACCTAATACCTAAACTTAACAACTACAACAAATACCTTACAAGATATTAATAATCAGTAAATTAAGAGTTTGAGGCAAACGTCATAGTTAATAGTGAATATGTGTTCCCCATACTAAAGTGTTAAAAAATTATTTAGGATACAAATTAATTGTCCAGCAGTGTGCTTAATTTGTTAAGCACAATTTTTTTCTTCTGTATGTCACTATTCCCTGTACTGTATGTACATGTTTCAAACACTACTTTATTTGCAAGAGACAGAAGTGAATTCAGAGTTGAGAGTGAATGAGGCTTCAGAGGTAAGGACAGATTATTTACAGCATTGTCTATGATGAGATATTTCTTATATCTTTTAACATAGACTCAGGGTTCGTACGGTCATGAAAAACCTGGAAAAGTCATGGAATTTTATTGGTAAAAATGTGTATGAACCCTGTAGACTAATTAGTATTTTTTATACTTCAGTTTTAAGTAGATTTATACATTGAGATATATGTTAGATTTAATACTGTCAAAAAGCGACTACTTTTAAACAAACCAGCCAGAAAGCTTAAAGGAAATGTCACTAAATGTTTATTTCATCTCGTTGTTTAATTGATTTAGGGTCTACATACCTTGACATGTTTGTCAGTTGAGCTCAATACATAGTTTCTTTGCAATAGTTTGTTTTGAATTACTTTTTGTATTTAATTCCTGAAACATGGACAGTATAATAGAACAGAACAGAATACAGTAGTATGTGAATGTGCAAGTATCCATTAATGTGTGCCATGTATTGTACATACAACAACATGTGAAATATGTAAACAATAGTACCCTTATAAGGACATCTTTGTAACTTATACTCAAAAAGGTGCACATTAGTACCTTAGAGTAACAATATGTACCTTAATGTACAACTATGAAACTTTTTGGGGTAAATAAGGTTCAAAGATGTCCTTTTAAGGGTAAAGTCAGCCAGTGACAAGCTGTTATGTTTCTTTCTTTCTTTCTTTCTCTTTCTTTCCTTCTGTTTTCTAATCATATATAATAATATAATCATAAAGCATATTAAGCAAAAAGGTATGATTCAAATTAAAATGTCAATTAGGGTTAACTGAAAAAAAACAGGTATAACACTAGACATTCCGTCCTCCCCACTTTTGAAATGATGGCTACGCCCCTGCAGACATGGTAATGTTTACGTGGCGCTATGCAACACAGCGCGTAAAGAACAGTATACAGTGCTCAGCGTAAATGAGTACACCCCCTTCAGGGCTCTAGACTAACTTTTTGCACTGGTGCGCCTAACTTTTTTTCTTAGGTGCACCGGCACAAAAGTTAGGTGCACCCAAATTTTTATTTAGGCAATATTGACTAGTAAACGACTAACTAACAATCTGGTCAACATAAATTTCTTTATTTGAAGCACAATTCTACAAGAAAGGTAACTTACTGAAAAAAGTGTTGGTGCTTAAAGTGCTTCACTGAGCAGAGATTTAAACTTAAAACATCTTGAGATAAATAAAATCTAAATTAAGTGTTTTAAGGGCGTCAAACTGAACATCTCGTGGCTCAATGTATTATGGACTATCCTCCATTGCAGTTACATGCCCCTCGAATGGCCAACTCCTGTAGTTTGGCCTTCTTGATCTTTGGCCTCGGCTAAACCAGCTGACCACACTCTCTCTAGCATCAACATCTTCCAGACTTGACCCCTCTACACTGAGTCTTATCAGATCTTCCACTGTGTCTGAACGAAGGGATGCTCTAGTGCAGTGCTTCTCAAACCCCCCCCTTAAACCCATAATCCTGCGCCCCCATCCCACCACAGACTACCAAATAATTGCACTAAACATAATGAAAAAAAAAAGTATTTACAGTTTTTATAACCAATTCTTACTATGCAAAAAATAAGTATACTTAGGCCTTTAGTGTTATGTTAGAAGCATTTTTATACTCATACCTTTTCTTGATTTAATATTTTGATTTTTTTTAGCTTTATTTTCATTTAAATGTTTAGTTTTTAAATGTTGTATGCATTTGTCATTGTTTATTTCATGTCTTTATCTTCTTAAATGTGTGTATATAATATGTATAGTTGTAACTTTTAATTTTAGTTACTTTTTCTTATTTGTAAGCCGCTTTGGATAAAAGCGTCTGCTAAATGACTAAAAGTAAAGAAAAAATAACTGTTCTGTTCTGTCTAATCGTCTCTCTGTGCTCATACTGTATTTTAATGCAGCCAAATTCTCAATAAAACTGTTTTACTTTATATATTTGACTGTTTATGTTGTCAGTCAACAGGATAAATATGAAATAATGACTGAAACACGTCCCTTTAAGAATTCATAACCAGCTCTCCCTTCCAAGAAGCTAGTCTGCACAAAATACTAATTTATAATTGTATTGAGCCGTTGTCTGATGAAATCAAATAATACACAATATAAGACGAGACAATTCCAGTGCTGTGATTTCTTCTATATTTGCATGTACATTTAGAGAAGCAATAATATCTGTTTTAACTGAACGGGCTGCTCCTCTCAGACGCTCGCTAAACAGAGCAGATGCAGAGAAAGCGCGCTGATCTCGCGCCGTTGCGGCGATCACAGAGACACTCTGAGAGACTCGATTTGTCACTAGTTGCTTTTTTGGGAAAACAAAAAGTTGCTATGGGGGTCTACAAAGGCGCTAAATGTCGCTAAGTTGGCAACACTGCACGCATCTCTACTACTCACCTCTTTCTCTCTGTCTGACTGCAGCAGCACACGTGACGCATTTGTCAACGCGCACACACACATACAGGAATATCTGGACCACGGCCAATCAGAGGGGGGGTCCGCCCTTCACTATCTCTGATTGGTTTAGACCACGATATAAGCCTAACGGGAGTGTCTTTTGTTGAGTTTCTGAGTCGCGGATACTTTTTTTTCTTTTCTCGAATGGCTGGACGCACCAGTGCGCCCTGGGATTTTTGTTAGTCGCACCCGTGAGAAATTAGGTCGCACGTGCGACCAAATTGGTCGCACTCTAGAGCCCTGCCCTTTGAAAAGTAACATTTTAAACAATATCTCAATAAACACAAAAACATTTTCCAAAATGTTGACAAGACTAAGGGTGAATCCCAATTCTCTGTCTTACCCCTTCCCCTTAGTTTTGCGCGTTCACGTGAGAGTAAGGGCTGTCCCAATTCTCATTTTGACCGAGGGGTAGGGCTAAGGGGAAGGGGTAGATACCCCTTAAAACCAATAATTTTCACAAGCTTACTTGAAACCAAGGGGTACCCAGAACACACTGCGGCCAGATCATCCAGAGAGTATTTTCGGCTTAAATAATTGATTTAAAATTACGACAGTCTTGTTTTGTGCTCTACACAGTCCTGTAACTTACATATATATTTGCAACCATGCTCTTAATTGAAACGTTTTAAAAAATCGCTATTTTTCCACGCTAACGTTACATTGCTGATTTGCACAACAGTCCCGCATTTCTCTGAATAGAGAAAACATCACTTAAACCCACGCAATCGACAAACACACACTTTTAGACGGAGAGTTTTACGATCAACAATTGTCGCAAATTGACGTAAGCAAGCTATGTTGACAGATGTTTCAGCATGGATGCGTGAATCCACTGCGGTTGATGATCAGTTAGCACTCCCTGTCCTGGTCACTGCGATGACTACAGCTGGCCCCAAATATCTCGTTCCCCCACGGCGACGAAGGGGAAGGTTTCAGACTCCGAATTAGCACCTATGGCCTGGAACGAAATTATGGGTGGGCTTATCTGAGACGGAATAGGGAGAGAAAGAAACATCAGCACACACAGAATTAACATTTATCAATAAGGAAATACGTACGTTCATCCAGGATCACCTCCATGTCTCCTAAGAAGAAACGCCTGCGCGACCTTTGAACCAAGGTGTTGGGAAAGGTCTACCCATTAAAATCTCAAATGGTGAGTATTTTGTCGTTGAGGATGGGGTCATTCTAATTTCTGCCAATACGGCTGGTAACACATCTGGCCATTTCCTGCTTGTTTCCATACAGGCTTTCGTGATCTTATCTTTAATTGTTCGATGAGTTCGTTCCACCACGGCCGATGATTGTGGGTGGTAGGGTATATTATAGTGCCAATCTATGGACAATGCTTTAGCCAATAGTTTAGTTACTTTTGATGTGAACGGTGTGCCGTTGTCACTTTCAATGGTCATAGAAATGCCGAAACGCAGAATTACTTCTTTCGACAGTATTTTCACTACCGTTTGCGCATACGCAAAAACTTCAGGCCATTTTGAAAACCTATCGACGATAGTTAACATGTATTTTAGATTTCCGACTGCTGGCATATGAGAAAAATCTATTTGAAGGCACTGAAAAGGTGCTTCTGGAAACGGTAACGCGCCGTGTGGCGTTTTCCGGTGAGGGTTTGTTTTGGCGCATATTAAACACGAGTCTAAAATTAGTTTGACCATTTTAGCTGTATCCTGTATACAATACAGGCGATTAATTGTCTGTGTAACTTTAGACGCGCTATTGTGCGAAATGCTGTGATAATGTCTTATCAATATCACCAAGGACAGTTTTGGTAATGCTATTCTACTGTTTGTATCTCTTATCAAACCGTTAGCATCTGGTACGCATCCATTTTCTGCCCAATGTTTAATGTCTCCCTGTGTGGGTTGACTTTGCAATATTTTCAAATCTATGTCAGGAACGCATGATACATGTACAAACATCATTGTTTCTACGTCCCTATTCTGCACTCTCTGATATGGGGAAAATTCTGCATGTTCCGCGGCCCATTTGGCCATTTCATCAGCATTTCTGTTGCCAACAGCATCTGGTTCATCTCCTGACGCATGTCCCTTGACCTTCACTACAGCTAGTTCAGATGGCAACAAGCAAGTCTGGGCGAAATCTTGAACGACCCCGTACGAATATTTGCTATCCGTATAAATGGTGACTCTTTTGCCTTTTGTTAACTCACAGGCTCTTGTTAATGCAATTATTTCCGCAGCCTGTGCTGAGTTATGGTTCAGGCGATATGCCTCCACCCTCTCACCCGCTTGAGTCACAATGGCATATCCACACAGATACACTCCGTCAGATGGCCTTAAACATGAGCCATCTATATATAAGTGCTCTCCCCCCATCCAGGCGCGTATCTTTCAGATCGACCCTGGCCGAAGTGGAGCTTTCAATAGCATTCATGCAATCATGAGGTATAGCTTCAGTGATCAATGTGGATAAGCCATATAGTGATTGAACTGCAGGATTAGAAACTGAAGTGGGCTTAATAATTACATTTTCCGTGGTTAGGAGTGTAGCTTCATAGCCAGACGTCTCTGGCCGTCATGTGTGTTGTTCAAATTTGCAAAACAACACCCACCTGATGAGTGGTGTATAAAATTAAAGGATACGATAAAACTATTTTTTCAGCCATTCTAACCATCTCCGCCGCTGCAGCCACAGCACGAAGGCATGCAGGCATACCAAGAACTATCGGTCTAATTGTCTGGACAAATAAGAAACAGGGCGTGGTTTGCCACCATGCTCTTTGGTTAAAACACCATTGCAACACCCACAGTCTCTCCCACATGCAAGTGAAATGGCCTGGAATAGTCTGGTAGTCCCAAGGCAGGAGCGCAAGTGATAGCAATCTTTAATGCATCAAAATGTTCTTCTGCTTCAGAAGTCCAGTTCAGCGAGTTTCTCGGACCCATTCCATGTTGAATGAGAATCGTAGGCCTTTGTCATGATACGCACAGTCAGGTATCCATGCACGGCAATAGTTCACCAACCCCAACAAACTTTGTAGCTGTGTCACAGTTTCAGGAGTATGCATAGTCTTTATCAGCTGCACCCTCTCAGCTGAAATGGCCTTCAGTCCTGGTGAAATGATGTGACCCAGGTAATGGACCTTGGGTAGTACCCACTGTAGTTTTTCATTCGAGGCCTTAAATCCAGCACTCGCAAGCACATTGCAGACAACAATTGAAGCCTGCAAACAATCAGCCTCAGTTTCAGCGGATATTAAAATATCATCTGTATAATTCAGCACACAAACCGTGGATGGCAGGTCTGTGACAGTGTTCAAAACACGTTTCACCGCAGCGGAAAAGACGGCTGGGCTATCAACAACATCCTTGAGCAAGGCGTGTCCAGGTCAGCTGCACACCTTTAAATGTAAATGCAAACAACGGCTGAGTATCTGCATGAACGGGGATGGAGAAGAAGGCTGAACACAACTCCACCACCGTGAAACAGGTGTGATTGTGTGGTATAGAATTTAAAATAGTCGGCACATCAGGCACAATCGGGCCAGAGAATTATTTAATGAATTAATAGCCCTCAAATCTGTGTTAAACGCCAACTCGTCCCGTCAGCTTTTCTGATGGGATTGATTGGTGTATTGTAAGGTGAGTGAGTGGGGACAATAACCCCCTGTTTTAAGAAATTATCAATCACCGGTTGAATACCTTACATTTTTTCAGGTGACAATGGGTATTGCTTCATGTACACAGGTTTCTGTGTGATCAATTTCGCCTTGTAAGGGGGTATGTTTACGAGGCCTGATTCATCTTTATACTGTGACCACAACGATGGGTTTACCTCTGTAATGTTGTATTTAAATCGTTGTGGTTCGTCATTGCTCATGAAGTATGGCATTACGTCCACAAATGCATGAGCTGTCTGAAAATACAATTTCAATGCCAAGTTTATGCATGAGATCTCTGCCTAAAAGATTCAATGGTAAATTTTGGAGTAATTACGAATTTGTGAAATAAAGGTAGATGATTAAGTACCCTTACCTCAATGGCAGGTGTCATGTGACAAATAATGTCAGTTTCCTGAAACCCCAACAGAGCGCATAGTACGATTTGTGATCGGCCCTTCATAAAATCTAGCAGAAATAGATGAACACGTAGCACCCATGTCGATCAAAAATGAGTAATCTACCCCATTCACTTCTAAACTTACAATGGGTAATTCATCCGTGCGATTGCTAAAAGAAAAACAAATCATTGACTGTACATCTGCACTGACATCGCTCTGTGGGCATCCCTATTCATTTTTTGGTTTATTTGGTTTATCCTTGTTTATCCAAGACACCTGATATCGAGCAGCATAATTACTGTCATTAAGTGGCGATTGAGAATGGTTTGTCTGTTGAGGCATACGTGTACTCTCATATGCCTGCTTCAGCCGACATTCCCTTATCCAGTGCCCTGCCTTTCCGCAATAATGACACACTCCAGATATTTTAGGAACTCCCAGAGGCGGGCCCCGATTATACTGAGCACCGCCCCGTTGGATTCTTTTGGAATACACAGAGGGAGCAGTCATTCGTTTTTGTGGAGCTGAAAACATAACTTCCTGTTTCGGTTTAAACATAAATGAAGTGAACCCACCAGAAGCGTCTAACTCACGAATTCGTTTGCAAAAATCTTCAACAGTTTGTTGCATTAAATTAGCAGTCGTTACACGAACCAAACATGCCAAATCTGGATTCATATTATTTAAACACGTATTTATAAACAGTGAGGACAGTTCACCGCCTCTCGGAATACGAGCGTCTTCTTCCCACACACGTTTAAAACGAGAAACAAAAGCAGATGCGGTCTCGTCCTTATTTTGCTTGGTATTTGTGGCATGGGTCAGATCCCTACATACATGAGCACGAGCGTCTAGAAAATTCTTAACCTGTTTAAAGAATTCTGTGACATTTTCGGGATCAGCCCACCAAAATTCATGAGGATCACGTTGTATACCATTGCCATCTAATTCGTCATGATCAAGATTTAAAGCAGGGATTTCCGCAATAAGAGACGATTCAGTAACATCATCCGCCAAAACTCGTAATAAGATCGATCTGTAATCCGAGCCGCTTAATTGTGCATAACGTGTGTGTGAGCGCAAAACATCTACAAATTTGTTAGAATTAGTCACGTTCGGGAGAGTTTTACAAATAGTATCAATGTCAGCCATTGTTGCTGGTTTAAGAATAATTCTAGGACCTTCTTGAACCCACGCCATTAACGGCTGTGTTGTACCCTGCATGCGTACAGTTTCTTTGTTGATGGGAAGGGGAGGGGTTGCACAAGACACATAGGGATGTAAGGAAGGATATAAATTTGAACTGGTTTGATCATTATTTTGGACCGTAATTATGGCTGTATCATAAGGTGGCGGTGTTTTTACAGTCGACGGCAAATCGTTTGATATTTTGCTCGCATTATTAATACGTTCGGGACCTTGGTTCCATATTATTCTCATTTTTTTCCAAATTTCATACGATTCGCTCATATATTTATAATCCCATTGAGGATCACCCCAACCTTTTTTAACCATGGATTTCATTAATTCCATATCATTTTCTTTAAAAGATCCGAATCTCGGATATTGGTCAATTTGCAATCCGGCGCTTTCAGACCATCCGGCCAAATTATCAACAAATGGTTGTGTCCAATAACCTTTATCATTTCTGACCATAAAATCTACTGGTTTTTCACCCTGTAGCGGTTTAGATATGTTTTGTCCCATACTCAACGAATGAACCAAGCAAGAGTTAGAAAAAGAAATAAAAACGAAAACTTACCCACAAAATCCAACTGTTTGATATATATTTTTTCTCTTATTTGTTACTTATCATGTTTAAATGATAACGTCAACAATTCAAAAATACGTGCATCGTGTGCCTCGCGCCTACAGGGGCGGAACCTGGCCCTCAGTTCAACGCCACGGAGTGCACATCAAATGCAGAAACCCAACACAATCATGTGGTTTACTGCCATCAACATTATATCACAGTAAGGTTATACAAAAACTTAACTGTGATTTAATGATGGAACCTGTAGACTTCAGTCTAGCACGGTCTTCAAAACACGAGTAATAGGTCTCAGGTTACCGATGAATAAACATTGAACGAGCCCCCAAATTGTAAAACTTCAGTTCCCTTATGAACTAAGTTTTCTTTCTGTGTTTTGGATCACTTCTAAATCAAATCAGAAATATAGGTTGGATGTTGTGAGCGAAGTCTTATATATATATATACATACATTCTGATGGCATCTTATTTTCCATTATTTCTCAAATACAATGTATTGTACCTTTAATTTTAACACAGTCATATGGCGAACTCTTTGAGATATGTCAGCTGGAACAGTAAGGCTGTTAACAATCTTTTAAACGCAGCCGAGTCTTGAACCATCTGAAGAGCTTAAGGGCAGACCTTGTTTTTTTACAAGAAACACATCTTCGCTCTGTTGACCACTTTAGATTAAAAAGGGATTGGGTTGGACAGGTTTTCCATTCAATATTTCACTCTAAATCTAGAGGTTGTGCAATTTAGTGCATAAATCTGTTCCGTTTGAGGCCTCTGACACTATTGTAGATCATAAAGGAAGATACATTATTGTATCAGGAACACTTTTCTCGACCCCCTTGACCCTTGCGAATGTGTATGCTTCCAATTATGATGATCCTACTTTTATTTCCTCTTTTTTGTCGTGTATCCATAATATTCATTCACACCCATTTATTTTGGCTGGGGACTTTAACTGCGTTATGTCTATTGTTCTTGACAGATCTTCCAAAAAGATCATAGCTCTATCAAAATGCGCTTCTATTATCCACACATTCATGCAAAAATATGGTATATGTGATGTATTCCGCCATTTGCATCCGTCTGAAAGGAAGTATTCTTTTTATCTCATGTTCACCAGACGTATTCTCGCATTGATTATTTCTTTTTGGACCATAAATTTCTTCCATACAGGACTGTTCTTACCAAAGTATTGTAATTTCGGATCATGCACCAATTATATTAGATCTTCAGATTCCATATCATCCACCTAAATGCTGTCAGTGGCGTCTTAATCCAGGTCTCCTATCTGCCAAGGATTATATTGAATTTGATCTCTCCAATATTTCAAGTTTTATGGAGGTCAGTACTACGCCAAGCAATGCCATACTCTACTATTTGGGATGCCTGAAATGTGATTTACATGGTCTAATAATTTCTTATTCATCCCATAAAAATCAAGAGAAGAAAAGACGACTTAAAGAAATATCTAACTCTATAGCACTTATTGATAGTCGGTATGCCTCATATGCATCTCCTGAACTTTTTGAAGAACGTCAGTTCTTACAGGCAGAATATGACATATTATCAACCGATGAAGCTGAAAAATTGACTCTGTGCGCAACATAGGGTTTATGAGCAGAGTGATAATACTGGAAAGTTACTTGCCCGCCAGATTCGTGAGGCTGAAGCATCTCGAATGATTCCCCAACTAAGATTACAATCAGGAGCCATCACTGTAAACTATAAGAAATTAATTCTGAATTAAAGAATTTTATGTTAATTTATATTCCTCAGAATCCCCCCAGATGATTTTGTAATGAACACCTTTCTTATGGAATCGAATTTCCCACTATTAATAAGTTGTCTCGTGACTCTTTAGAGAAGAACATTCAAATTGAAGAAATTAAGGCATCTATGAAATCTGGTAAGGCCTCAGGGCCTGATGGGTTTCCGACAGAATTCTATAAAGTTTTTTTCTAATTTATTAAGCCCAATTTTACTTTTGGTTTTCTCAAAAAGTCTTCAGAATGGTTGTTTGCCTGCAAGTCTCTATCAAGCGACTATTTCGCTGCTCCTAAAAAAAGACAAGAATCCACTGGAATGTGGTTCATACCGTCCCATCTCTCTGCTAAATTGTGACCTATAAGATCTTAGCCAAACTTTTATCTCTCCGTTTTGAAAATTCTGTGAATCAAATAATTTCACCTGATCAAACTGGTTTTATTCGGGATAGATATGATTTTTCTAATATTAGACGTCTTTTTAATATAGTGTATTCTTCCCATTCAAACAACCCAGAGGTGGTGCTGTCACTTGACGCGGAAAAGGCATTTGATCGTGTTGAATGGAATTATCTTTTTCAGATCTTAGGAAAATTCGGATTTGGCCCCATATTTA
Organism: Ptychobarbus kaznakovi; assembly: GCA_027422405.1. Taxonomy (NCBI): domain Eukaryota; kingdom Metazoa; phylum Chordata; class Actinopteri; order Cypriniformes; family Cyprinidae; genus Ptychobarbus; species Ptychobarbus kaznakovi. The sequence goes on along the minus strand of CM049803.1, from coordinate 7,186,624 downwards.
CTTCTTGGATTCAACTTTTATATGCAGCCCCTAAAGCTTCTGTACGTACCAATAATGTATTTTCAGAGTATTTCAATCTACAACGGGGCACAAAACAGGGTTTGCCCCCTTTCCCCATTGTAGTTTGCTATAGCAATTGCCCTACGGTCCAGTGCACAAGGTTTCTTTATATGCTGATGACCTTCTTTTTCTTATCTAACCCTCTCTCTTCTATTCCTCAAACTCTCTCTATTCTAGATATCTATAGTAGTTTTTCAGGATACAAATTACATTTCTGTAAAAGTGAACTGTTCCCACTGAACTCACCTTCAATACAGATATCATATTCAGACTTTCAATTCAAGGTTATCAGGAATCGTTTTAAATATTTGGGGATTCAGGTGACCCGTAAATATTCTGACCTGTTCAGTGCCAACATTTGTCCTCTCCATAACCATGTTAAGTCTCTCTTTATGTCCTGGAAATGTCTCCCTCTGTCTTTGATAGGAAGGGTGAATGTTTTTAAAATGAATGTTCTTCCTAAATTTCTATATCTTTTCCAGTGCCTTCCTATATTTATCCCAAAATCATTTTTTGCAATTTTGCAGAGGAATATTTCTTCTTTCTGATGGAATAAGTCAAAACGAATTAATCAAATTCACCTTATGAAACCAAAGTGTTTGGGTGGCCTGACTCTACCAAAATTTTCAAACTATTATTGGCAGCGAACATTAGGAATCTGTTATATTGGTACAGCAGGATCTACAATTAAAGGAGTCTCAATGGGTACGGATGGAAGCTGCCTCTTGTATTCCAGCAACCTTAACATCCTTACTAAGTGTACCAGTTTCTTCTAAATATACTACTTTAATACATAAACAATTTAAACATTCATTAAGAATTTGGTCTCAGTTCTGTTTAGCATTAGACCTTAAAGACCCTTGTATTACAGCGCCGGTTTTTTGTAATATTTATTTTCCATCCTCTTTGATGGAAGGGGCTTTTAACATCTGGAGGGAACATGGTTTAGCTACAGTTAGTCAGCTATACATAGCTAACAATTTTGCATCCTTTACACAACTTAGAGAGAAATTTGACTTACCCAGCTCCCATTTATTTAGATACTTTCAGATACGGAACTTTATTGGTAAGCAGTTTTCTAACTTTCCCTTTTTGACAAATAAAAATATACTTGATGAGATTTTAGACCTGTACACGTCTTTGAAATGGGTTATTTCAAAAATATATACTATAACACAAAACAATCCCCCTCAATGCGCCCACTGAAGGCGCTCTGGGAAGAGGAATTGAATTTGATGCTTGAGGAAAATACGTGGGATCTAATTCTTGCCCGAATACACTCATCATCCATAAATGCTAGACACACTCATTCAATTTAAGGTAGTGCACAGAGTCCATTGGTCTAGAACTAAACTAAACTAAATATTCCCTGATTTTGACCCAACCTGCCTTCGCTGCGCAACTGAACCAGCCACATTATTGCATTCTTTCTGGTCCAGTCCGAAACTGTCTGATTTCTGGAGGAAAATCTTCAGATGCTTTTCTGTTATTTTTTCTTTACCATTAGACCCCAACCCCTTGACAGCGTTGTTTGGTATTCTTCCCGAATCTATCAACTTAAACACATTACAGGCTGACAGTGTGGCCTTTGCAACTCTAATGGGTAGGCGACTTATTCTTATGAATTGGAAGTCAGCAGCTCCTTATCGCCAATGGGTTTTACATTTTTTTACATGCTCTCAGGATGGAGAAGATTCAGTTTGCAATAAAACAAAAGCCAAAACTTGTTTTGAAAGTCTGGAGCCTATTCCTGGAATATTTAAAGGAGACAACTGTATCTTAATTTTTTTTTTTTTTTTTTTACATACTGTATTTGAATGTATAACTATAGATGACTTGTTTTATTTTTTCTAATCTGAATTGGTATGTTATATGAAGATATGTGCAACATCTATAGTATTTGTATTAGATTACAATATTTGCCTTACATTTTTTGTCTGACCTAAAATGAACCAAAAAAAAGTGATTATAATATAAAAATAAACACATTTGACATACAAATTTTACTTTTAGAGATAAATAAATAATAAAAAAAATTGCATAAATTGATTGTTTTTATTATATATAAGTGATATGACATTTATAAAAAAATGGGGATCACATTTGAGACTTTTGTGTCCAAATTTGTCCGAAGGATGCTTGATGGTTAAACAGAACTGAACTGTCTGTTCGAGGCTTTCCAGTAAAGGGAAAAGGGCTTTACAGTCACAAAGAAAATAATAATAAGTGATGAATTTATTTGTATATTCTTTTAAACTTCTGTGGAACATTAAGTGAACATAAACTTTATTTGAGCTCTGCCAGCATGCTTTCATAGCCTGAATGGGTGGTCAGTGAAGGAGAGCTTTGTAGGTTGCCGACATCTTGTAAAATGTGCATTTTATGTTCTGTTAATTGGCAGTTGATAGGAGTTCCAGTGAACTGCAGTGGCTTTTGGATCTGGTACAGAATGATCCAGTCCATTACATAAGGTAAGTAATGATATCAAACATTGTGTCTTCAGCTGTGTATTGTTTTGTTTGTATGTATGTATAATTCTAAACTATTTTTTTTAAATAATAAAAAAATATTAAAGACTTTCATTAGGGATGCATCGATCCGATACTCGTTTTCTACCGGATCGGGTGTAGGTCAGATGAGACCGATCCAAATCCGATCTTGTGCGTATGCTATTCTGTGTTATTGTTAAAGCCCCATGAAAGCAAAAAAATTATTATAGCGCACCATAAAGTCAAAGTCCAAGTGTTCTGAAGACGTTCCATAGTTTAATGTGAGGTACAGATGAATATTTAAGTCGTTAAATTCAGGCCCCATTTACACTAGTGTTTTTGTTTTAAAATGGCGTTTTAGAATGAAAACGATCAACGTTTACACTGGCGTTTCTGCTTCGTTTCAGAAACGATCTCCGTTTTTTACACTACAGAAACGAAAACGCATGTCACATGACCATTCATGCAGGTACAACCATGTAGATGTATAGGTATTCTTTAGATGGCAGACACGTCTGCGTGCTTGGAATGGTCGAATGGGGAATCTACCCATTGTTGTGAACCTTTATCTTCTAAAGTGTAGGAAACTCAGAAGAGAAGACCAGGAGACTTCGGGTTGTATCTTCAGCAGGATCTTTTATTGAGAACCCAAGCTGTTGGTAGCTGTAGTCATCGAAAAATCTAAATCTCAAGTAATTTACAAGGTATTTTATAGGTATTTTTGGAGGAGGGACTTTTGGAGGTGGAAAACTTTCCGTGGCAACATAATAGTTATTCAAATGCATAGACACTAATCCAATCAACCTAACGAATCCACGTCAGGGCCAGCGATTTGCAGAACAAAAGTTGAGAGCCTCAGTGTCTGACTCATTTAACTTAACATTATCATAGAGACAAGGCACAGCTGTATCTCACGCTCACTGGTCAGGAAGCAATCTCATGGGCTGACTCATTTAACTTAACATTATCATAGAGACAAAGGCACAGCTGTATCTCACGCTCAATGGTCTGGAAGCAATCTCATGGCTAGACAATCTTAGTCAGGAAGTGAATAATAAGAATCTAAATTAAACATTTAAATAAAATTTGTAATCCCACAATTCCCCCTTTGAGAGTTCTAATAACTCTCACAAAATACAAATTTAGACACTTAAAAGTTCATTCTTGTAACTTGTAGATCGTTACAGGCACATAGTACATGTTCTGTGTTGTTTATATGTAATTGCATGCTGACACAGAAACAAAACATGCAATTAGGTCTGTGAAGTTCTTACGGGTAATAATATTTTCTGGTTGGAACTGTCATTTCCTCGTGAGAGGCGGGAGTCATTTGCTGAAAGAAACACTTGATACTGTGGATGCAAGATAGTACGCAAGTAGGAGAAACAACAGCAGAATTGCTATTTCCTTGATCCACAGCAGGGTTTTACCTAACAAGTTTCCGAACCATGAAGAATTAACTTCAGTCATCTGGTGTAATTTTGCTGAAAGATCAAGAGTACGAAATCTTGATCATGTTGATGGATGACTGAAGTTCCGTATGTGAGTCTCTGCGTTGTTTTTTTTTTTTCTTTCTTTCTTTCTCTTCTCTTGTGTGGATAGTTGGCTCGGCAATGGGTCTAGTTGTTTTCTAGAGGTTGTGGCTTTCATCCGCAGGTGAGAAGGGCGGTGCATATGGATCTCAGGACAGCCATCAAGTGGTATCTGCACAGAGGAAGAAACAAAAACAAGAGAGACCAACGGCACAGAGCAGTATTTGTTGTAGAGTCTGCAAACATTAGGTTGTATCCTCTGTTCAAATATAGTCTGCTATTGTTGTTCCTTCTTTTCCCTATTTCTCAATTCCTGCGACACCTAAAGAACAGTGAGGAAAGGATGGACTATTGGATGGGGAAAGGCCTATGAGGAAATCTTCACCGCAGGGTTGGCCCCCGAAGCCTGTTGCTTTCGGTTCTTCCCTGGGCTCCTCACTGGTTCTTGTGTCTGTCCTATCCTATCCCTGCAGGGGGAGGAACAACTTTACAGTGTGACACATGAGTCCAAGTTTTCCTTCCCTGACACAATACTGCAGCTGCTGTAATCAACATCACTTGATGTGGTCCGTACCACTTAGGCTCTAATGGCTTGTTTCTGAACGACTTTATCATGACCCATTGACCTGGGATGATTGTGTGTCCACCTTCTGGTGGAGTCTGCCAACACGACTCAACTCTCTCTTTGGCACTCTGCACTGCCTTTGTGAGGTTTTCACAGTAAGCGATCAGGGCATCTGAAGCAAGTGCACATCAGCATTTCTAAGATCAATCACACCTGGCATCTGCATTGGGCGTCCCGTAATAATCTCATGAGGGCTCAGTCCTACTGATCTGTTAGGTGATGCTCTCATACTACACAGTACTGCGGGCAGTGCTTCAACCCATGGTACTCCTTCCTGATGCATTTTGCTTAGCCTGGGTTTGATTTTCTGTTTGATCGTTCAACCTGTCCTGATGCTTGTGGCCTATAGGGACAGTGAAGGTTCCACTTAATCTTCAACATTCTAGACACTTCCTTGACTACCTGTCCTGTGAAGTGGGTACCTTGATCTGAGTCAATGCAATCTGGTAATCCCCATCTGGGAAGAAATCATGACAAGACATTTAGCAGTATGTGCAGCTGTAGCACGCCCTGTGATAAGCTTCTACCCATCTTGAGAACTTGTCTATCACTACCAAAACGCATTTTTCCTTTACAAGGGGCAACGATATGTAATCAACTTGCAGGTGACGAAATGGCCCTGGTGGAGCTGGTATGTGCTGCTGGTGTAGTGGCTGCTGGTACATCATTATATTTTCTGACATGTAACACATCTCTTGACTGTTTCAGTGGCTACGTTTCTGAATTTTGGATTCCACCATTGATTTGAGAACCTGTGATTCATCGTTGCTGACCACTATGACCCAAACTGTGTATTTGTTGAGCCAAATATGGCAACAGTGATTCGGGAGCAACATACTTTCCCCCTTTGGTCCAGCAGCTGGATGAATCCACAGTGGCTCCTTTGTCTAACCAAATCCATGCTTCATATAGGAACGTCCTTTACAGATCAACGATTGATTCAGGAGGTAGAATTGTCTTCTGTGCTGTACTACCTGAACACACTTGTACAGTTGCATAGAAACAAGCCTGTTTAGTCACCGCTACATCAGCAGAGCATTACCTTTAGCTTCCGTAGTATTAGTTGTGAGATGTGCTTTCACTTTGATCACCGCTAATTTCTTTGGGAGTTTCATGGCAAACATTAAATCTTTCACTAATACAGCATGCTTAATGGGGATCCAGCAGAAGTTAGAAATTTTCTGGTTTGCCAAATGACACCAAAATCATGAATTACCCCAAAAGCATACCTGGAATCTGTGTAGATATTTGCAAACCGATCCTGAAGCTAGCGTGCATGCTCTAGTTAAGGCTACTAGTTCTGCAGCTTGAGCTGAAAAATGATCTGAAGACGACCTGAAGCAACTACTTCAGCGGTGGAAGTTACTGCATATCCTGCTCGTCTGTTACCTTCAATAACTTGAGCTGAACCATCAACAAACAACTCCAATTCTGCGTTCTCTATGGAGTTTCTGCTATTTCACTTGTCGCTGCATATGTAAGCGTAACACAATCATGAGTCATTTCGCCTTCACCCTCTAACACAACTTCAGTCATTGCAGACATCATACATGAGGATGGGTTCGTGACTGGTGCACGCTGTATAACAATGTTCAGGGCTGTGAGAGTTGCTAACCAATTTCCCCAACGGGAGGAGGTGACAGAAGTGACTTTTGCTTGATTCATTAGTGCGGACACTGCGTGAGGGCATTTTATGTTTACAGTCTGACCTAACACCATTCCTGATGAAGCCTGAACGCTAGATGAACTGCCTGTACTGCTCTGAGGCATGGGCCCATACCTTGAGCGACTATGTCAAGTTTACCGGAATAGTAATGAATTGGGCGTAAGCTGCCCCCATTATCTTGCATTAGACATCAGTCATAAAGCCTAAGTGTTCATGGACATAAAGCACAAAGGGTCTATCAGATTGGGCAATTCCTAATGCTGGTGCTTGACATAGTGCTCTCTTCAAATCATTAAAAGCTTTGAGATGAAGTTCTTCCATACAAACAGTATCTGAATCTTTACCCATGGCCTTTCAACAAATCATAGAGAGGCTGAGCAATCGAGGCATAGTCTTCAATCCAAGGTCTACAGTAACCTGCTGTTCCTAAAAATGAGCGGAGTGTTTTAATGGTAATAGGCGGAGGTATGGCTTTGACTGAAGCCGCTCGATCCTGTGTAATGGATCTATTTCCTGCACAATTGTTTGACCCAGAAATGTGACTTGCTTTTTTAGCAATTTGAGCTTTGTGAAAGCTGCATTTGTGTCCTTTTATATGCAAATAGTCCAACAATGATGCCAATTCAGTTTGATGTACCTCATGATCTGTTGAGGCAATCAAAATATCATCGACATATTGGATCATAGTGGACTGTTTTACCGGACATTCTGGTCACACAAATCACGTCTGACAGCCTGATGATATATGATTGGGGAGTTTTGAAATCCCGGTTGGGGAGGTGGGTGTTTGAGAATCCTGTGGTCATCGTGTGGCTTGCACTGTGTATTCATTAGTAAACTGTGAAAGCTAATGCCGGCTGTCAGAGTGCAAACGGTAAAGAAAAGAATCCATTAGACCATAGCCATTACAAATTGTAGATGGATCTGCCACTAGGGGGGTATTTTATCAATATGTTTATTGGCTACTCTGTAGTCTATTGTAAGTCTCCATGTCCCATTAGATTTCTTGATGGGCCATATGGGTGAATTACATGGACTGTTTGGTTTTAACTAGCACTTCTCCTTGCGTCAGCAACTTTCCTACAATAAGTTTGATTTCCCTGTATAGCTTCCTTATTAATCGGATATTGTTTGGTGACCGGAGGTGGAGTTCCCGTCAATTTAACTGGTTCTACACCTGTCAACAAACCCACACTCATCCTTGTCTTTAGCCCAAATTGGATGATTCTGTAAGAAAGCATACTCGGAGGGGTTGCATTATTGGTAGAAAATCTGTGCTGAGGAAATTTTTATGCTAGTGGATTCTGAGGACATGTCTAAAGTTAGATTTATTTGTCTCAGAAGATCCATGCCTAAAATTGCACCTGTATTTAATGGAGCGCATAGCAATTTTGTAGTCAGTTTTTGGGCCAAATTGTACCTCTATGGGCGGAGTTTCATACAAAACAGAATCTTCACCTATTACGCCAGTTAAAACGACAATATACAAAGTTTGGTTTTCTTGTATGGGATGTTTAATACCTTGTGCCAATTTTGTAGGAATTACTGTATTTTCTGCACCTGTATCAACAAGCGCTCTAGTCTTTTGCGAACCCAAATTTCTCACGGCGACTAACAAAATCCCAGGGCGCACTGGTGCGTCCTAGCCCTTCGAGAAAAGAAAAAAAAGTATCCGCGACTCGAAACTCAACAAAAGACACTTCCACGCCTTAGGCTTATAGCGTGGTCTAAACCAATCAGAGATAGTGATGGGCGGACCCCCCTTTCTGATTGGCATGGTCCAGATATTCTCCTGTATGTGTGTGTGCACGTTGATCAAATGCGTCACGTGTGCTGCTGCAGTCAGACAGAGAGAAAGAGGTGAGTAGTAGAGCTGCGTGCAGTGTTGCCAACATAGCGACATTTTAGCGCCCATTGTAGACCCCCATAGCAACTTTTTGTTTTCCCCACAAAAAGCAACTAGTGAACAAACGAGTCTCTCAGAGTGACTCTCAGAATCGCCGCAAACGGCGCGAGATCACGCGCTATCTCTGCATCTGCTCTGTTTACGACGTCTGAGAGGGAGCACCCATTCAGTTAAAAACAGATATTAATGCTTCTCTAAATGTAACATGCAAATATAGAAAAAAATCACAGCACTTATGGAATGTCTTGTCTTAAATTGCGTAATTATTTGATTTCATCAGACAACGGCTCAATACAATTAAAAATTATATTTTGTGCAGACTAGCTTTTGGAAGGGAGAGCTGGTTATGAATTCTTAAAGGGACGTGTTTCAGTCATTATGTAAATTTATCCTGTTGACTGACAACATAAACAGTCAAATATATAAAGTAAAACAGTTTTATTGAGAATTTGGCTGCATTAAAATACAGTAAGAGCACAGAAGTAACGAAATCGACAGAACAGGAACAAGTTATATTTTCTTTACTTTTAGAGTCATTTAGCAGACGCTTTTAATCCAACCGCGGCTTACAAATAAGAAAAATAACTAAAATTAAAAGTTACAACATATATATATTATATACACACTTTTAAGAATGTAAAGACATGAAAAAACATGACATATGCATACCCACATTTCAAAACTAAACATTTAAATGAAAATAAAGCAAAAAAAAATCTAAATATTAGAATCAAGAAAAGGTATGAGCTATGAACAATGCTTCTAACATAAACACGAAAGGCCTAAGTATACTTCATTTTTGCATAGTAAGAATTGGTTATTAAAAACTGTAAATCTTTTTTTTTCATTTGTCTTTCAGTGCATATGATTTGGTAGTCTGTGGTGGGATGGGGGCACCAGGATTATGGTTTTAAAGGGGGGGGTTATTGAGAAGCACTGCACTTAGAGCATCCCTCTCGTTCAGTACACAGTGGAAGATCTGATAAGACTCAGTGTCGAGGGTCAAGTCTGGAAGATTTGAAGCTATGAGATGAGTGTGTGTCAGCTGGTTAGCCGAGGCCAAAGGATCAAGAAGTGAGCCAAACTACAGGAGTTGGCCATTCGAGGGCATGTAACTGCAATGGAGAGGATAGTCCCATAATACATTGAGCCACGAGAGTATGTTTCAGTTTGACGCCCTTAAACACTTAATTTAGATTTTATTTATCTTGAGATGTTTTAAGTTTAAATCTCTGCTCAGTTGAAGCACTTTAATCCACAAACACTTTTCAGTAAGTTACATTTCTTGTAGAATTGTGCTTCGAAATAAAGACATTTATGTTGACCAGAATTGTTAGTTTGAGTCTTTACTAGGTCAATATTGCCTAAATAAAAATTTGTGTGCACCTAACTTTGTGTCCGGTGCACCTAAGAAAAAAAGTTAGGCGCAACGGTGCAAAAAGTTAGTCTAGAGCCCTGATCAAGCAAAAAAACAATCTCTTTTTTTTCTTTTACCTACCTTTCAGACAAAAAAGGGACTATGGATCATTGTGTGGATTACAGGGGAAAGGTAGCTTACTCACAGCCCCAACAATTAGGTTTTTTTCCTGGTCTTGATGTGCTCTTAGAAGAGCCTGAAACGAGAGTGTCCTAAAGTTTCAGTGGTCACTGGCGGAACTACTTGAGGGTGGTAGGCAGGCTGAAAGAATCGCGTTATGCATAGCATTTCTTTTACTATCTTGCAACTTCTTCCTACACTCTTTTCCCCAATTCCTAATTTTCCACAGTAGATTGCATTTGCCTTCTCTTTTAGACCATCTAGTTGTTGTTGTCGTTTGTGTTAAACGTAGCTGCTGCTACTCTTACTTTTGCCTTGACATCAGCATCTCTTTCCACATGTAGCTAACCTGTCTAGGTTACATCTGAGAGTTTCTTTAACCAAGTTAGATCAAAGAATGGTAGTAAGCTTTTCTGTATTCGGCTACAAGGCCATCTGACCAGATACGAACCAGGGGTCCCTTGTCATCTACACACTTGCAGGTTCATCAACGATTCACTGTAAATTACAGCTGACTGACAAAATCTCTCAGTATATTCACTCACAGTTCTTCTTTCCTTTGCACACAGGTAGTAATTCTAGACCAATCTATTTTGGGTCCTAAGATATTCTTTAGGATTTTCAAAATACCTTCTCTTAAATCACCCTTACTGGCATTTCGCAGTTCAGAAGCAACAGCAGATTCAAAACTGTTGAATTCAGATTCAGTTAGAATTTGTGACACAGCTGCGTGACTTCTGCCAACGACATGTCATAAAGACCAGCATTTTACTGATCAATGTTCTCTAAATTCAGTGCAAAAATTGTGTGCTGCTGACGGTAAACTCCTGAGATAGTCTCTCTATATCTTTAGGACATAAAGTTTTGGCAACAGTTTGTATTTGCACAACAGAAGAATTGAGAGGAACATTATCAGTTTCCTCAATTCCCTGAGATCTTCTCCTAGCACCACACACATTGACTGAATTTACAGCACATCAGTTACTGATTGAGAGCTACATCTGTTTCAAAGAACGCTTGTAAATCAAGGTAAATGTTATCAGGCTGACTAACTTCCCACATCAGTTTTGCTGCAGCTTTCTTGAGGTTCAATTTCTTAGTCAAAGTGGATACTCTAGCACACGGAGTTCATTGTTCTGTTTCTCTAGCTCTGAGTTACGCTGAGACTGTTGTGTAGCTAATGTTAAACTCAATTCTCTGTGACAACAGATAATGCCTTTCACATTGTTCTTACGAATACTGCTCCTAGTACCTTTTTTACACTCTCATCTACCGACCAATACTTGTCTGGATGAATCTCATATTTCTGCGTTAGTTCTTGTCTAACTTTTCAGTGACTATTAGGGTCATTTGTTCCCCTAACACAGCGTTTTTGAATTCACTATCTGACCACAAAGGAGTCGCAAGACCAATCTTTTTCTGTGGTTGGAATCAGCCTAGCATTCCTTCTAACCATTTTGTAAGTTTTCACTGTACCACACAAACAAACACTAAACAAAAAAAAAAGTATTAGCACGAAATGCTAACCTTCTCTGTGAAAAGAGGATAAACCAATTATTAGCACGAAATGCTAACCTTCCCTGTCTGAAACGGATAACCAAAATTATTAGCACGAAATGCTAACCTTCTCTGTGAAAAGAGGATAAACCAATTATTAGCACGAAATGCTAACCTTCCCTGCCTGAAACAGAGGATAACTTTCATCTCTAAAAGAAAACTTTAGAGGATAAACTTAGTTAAACAAACCCTACAGATGTATGTTAACTCTTCTCTGACGGCACAGAGGATACAAAATAATTTGTACTGGTCTTTAGGTTCTTTTGGATTAGAGACAGCACTCACCACAACCCTTGGTTGAGAGAAAAATTCAGTCTGGAAATCTTTGTTCAGCTGGAAGTTTCGCTGGATTCCAAAAGATGCAGTCTTTGTTTGAGCTTGATTCAGGTGAGGAAGCTGGAACTCTATCCGGGGTACGGCACCATCTGTTGTGAACCTTTATCTTCTAAAGTGTAGGAAACTCAGAAGAGAAGACCAGGAGACTTCGGGTTGTATCTTCAGCAGGATTTCTTTATTGAGAACCCAAGCTGTTGGTAGCTGTAGTCATCGAAAAATCTAAATCTCAAGTAATTTACAAGGTATCTTATAGGTATTTTTGGAGGAGGGACTTTTGGAGGTGGAAAACTTTCCGTGGCAACATAATAGTTATTCAAATGCATAGACACTAATCCAATCAACCTAACGAATCCACGTCTGGGCCAGGGGAAAGCGATTTGCAGAACAAAAGTTGAGAGCCTCAGTGGTCTGACTCATTTAACTTAACATTATCATAGAGACAAAGGCACAGCTGTATCTCACGCTCAATGGTCAGGAAGCAATCTCGTGTCTGACTCATTTAAATTAAACATTATCATAGAGACTAAGGCACACTGTATCTCACGCTCAATGGTCAGGAAGCAATCTCATGGCTAGACAATCTTAGTCAGGAAGTGAATAATAAGAATCTAAATTAAACATTTAAATAAAATTTGTAATCCCACACCATACATGTCTGTAGGTACAATAACGAGCATGATGTTATGGTTTACACTGCCGTCAAGGATGCGCAGTGCGAATGTGGGCAGCCACGCCATCAAAAGTCTCCATTTTGGTCCATTTACACTGAAACGCAACCCCGGAGTTTTCAAACTAAAATGGGGTCTGCAGCGTTTTCAAAAGTCTCAGTTTTTCACCTTGAAAACACCGGAGTAGTGTAAAGGATAGGCGCAACCGTAGCAAAAGTTA
>CM049803.1:7067488-7173928 GCA_027422405.1 Ptychobarbus kaznakovi | reverse complement strand
CAATAAAAAAGTAATAAGTAGTACTATAATATAATAGAATAATAGATTGATAATAGGGTATAGCATATAGTATGATATTTATAAAAAGATGTATGTTTAATACTGTAATTATAGTATTTAAAATACAACAATACTAAATGATGAATAATAACAAGTGAAATATGGAATATCACTTGCAAAATAGACCATAACAATAAAATTAATAGTGTGTAATGAGTAGTACCCTAATATAACAGCCTAATAATAATTGATAATAGCAAATTGTATAATAATAATAATAGTAATAATATATTAGAATGTAATGTCAAAATAGTATGTAATATCAATTGCAAAATTATATAGACTATAAAAAAATAAATAGTGAGTAATGAATAGTAATAACAACAATAATAATAATAACATTAAAAGTTATATAATATATATATGAATCATCTATAATCGCTAATCCTTTGTGGGGTTGCAGAGTGCAAGAGCTAATGCTATTAGTATTAGTATTACTATTAGAGATATTTACAAAAGGGGATGGAAGGTCTTCAGATTCTGCTAGAGTCGACGACATCTCAACAGCCGATAGGGACATGGTCTCATTCTGTTCTACCACATTTCCTGAAATGCTTGGTGAGACACCACACCGCACCATGAGATGGCGGAGAATGCCCTTTAACTGGCCTGCAGTAGGATTGTTATTCCAGCCTCCTAAAAACAAACACACAGACACATTCACAACACTTAAGGAATAGCTCACCCAAAAATTTAATTTGTGCCCTAAAGGTTAGAGAGTCGGACTAGTAACCCGAAGGTCACAGGTTTGAGTCTCATGTCCGGCAGGGATTGTCGTTTGGGGGAGTGAATAACCAGCACTCTTTTCCACCCACAATACCACGACTGAGGAGAGACCCTTGAGCAAGACACGAACCCACAACTACACTCCGGCAACGCAGAATTGGCTGCCCACTGCTCCGGGTGTGTGTGTGTGTGTCTGTTCACTACTGAGTGAGGAATGTAAACGAGGAGATCGGGTTAGGGTTAGGGCTAGGTTGCGTCTGTTCCGCCCTGGTGGGCTCCAGTCCCATCTGTTCCGCCCTGGTGGGCTCCAGTCTCGTCTGTTACACCCTGGTGGGCTCCGGTCCCGTCTGCTTTGCCCTGGTGGGCTCCGATCCCATCTGCTTCGCCCTGGTGGGCTCCTATCTTGTCTGCTCCACCCTGGTGGGCTCCAGTCCCGTCTGTTCTGCCCTGGTGGGGTCCAGTCCCGTCTGTTACACCCTGGTGGGCTCCAATCCAGTCTGCTTTGCCCTGGTGGGCTCCGGTCCCATCTGCTCTGCCTTGGTACTCTGCTCTGCCGGCTTTGCCTCAGTTCCTGGTCTTGGCACTTCCTCATGGACCTGGCCCTCCATCCCTCCCAGTATCCGTATGGAGGTTCCACCTCCGCTCCACCGCCCTCCTGGATTGTTCTGAGTTCTTGAGGGGGGAGGGGCTCTGTCACGAATCCGGTTCATGGGCTTCCTTTAACTCACCACCAGAGGTCACTCGCTCACCACATGGAGTCTTGCACTACACTAACTGTTGCACTCCACCTCAGACTACAATTCCCATCATCCATTGCACTGACGATACACACAGCTGATAGCACTGATCACACTCCCTACATAAACCATGGACTTCCTCTTCCTCTCGGCAGAGTATTGTATAGCGTATATCCTAGCAATAGCTACTCTACGGAGCCCTCTAAGTTGTTATAGTCTTGCCTTGCCCTGTTGGATATTGTTCGCCGATCGTCGACCCACGCTTGCCCTAGGATTACTCTTTGTCTTGCCTGTGTTCCTGTTTATCACTGAATGAGCCTTGCTTGTTTTGTAACCACGCCTTTGAATAAAGCTTGCAAATGGATCTGCATGTCTCATGTCTTGTTCGCCCCGTAACACTAGGTGTGCTATTTGATAGCAATCTCTCCTTTGACAGCCACGTTTCTAGCATTTGTAAAACTGCATTTTTCTATCTTAAAAATATATCTAAATTGAGACCTATGCAATGTCACCTTGCAATGTCAAATGCAGAAATGTTATTCATGCGTTTATGACCTCAAGGTTAGATTATTGTAATGCTTTATTGGGTGGATGTTCTGCACGCTTACTAAACAAACTACAGATGGTTCAAAATGCAGCAGCTAGAGGCCTTTCCAGAACCAGGAAGTATGACCACATTAGCCCGGTTCTGTCAACACTGCACTGGCTCCCTATTAAACCTTGTATAGATTTTAAAATCTTGTTAATTACTTATAAAGCCCTGAATGGTTTAGCTACTCAGTAATTGAGCGAGCTTTTATCCCATTATAGTCCTCCAAGTCCACTGCGTTCTCAAAACTCTGGCCATTTGATAATACCTAGAATATCAAAATCAACTGCGGGTGGCAGATCCTTTTTCTATTTATCGCCCAAACTCTGTAACAATCTACCCAACACTGTTCGGGTGGCAGACACCTAGATCAGTCAGTCTGAAATCTAGATTAAAGAACCATCTCTTCAACCTGGTGTACACATAGCACACTAATACACTTCTAATATTAAAATCAGTTAAAGGATTGCTAGCCTGCATTAATTAGGTCAACCGGAACCAGGAACACGATATACTTGTTACATCGTAAGAAGATTGACATCTACGCTAATATTAGTCTGTTCCTTTCTTCTTCCGAGATCACTGTAGCCACCCGATCCGGTCCTTATCCAGCCCAGATGGTCACTGCAGTCACCAGATCCAGTCCGTATCCAGATCAGATGATGGATCAGCACCTAGAGACAACCTCTACAGCCCCTTCAGCCCTGAATGTTAGCGGAGTCTAGGACACCTAGATGAGCCCCAGAGACAGATCCCCAATGAGGACCCGTCACCTAGACAGCCATCGGGAAAAGACCACTTAGAACCAATTGAGCCCTTACAATGTGACTTTTCTGCAGTTGGAAGAAACTACTGGTTCATCTGGCCAGAGGGGAACTGGCCCCCCGACTGAGCCTGGTTTCTCCCAAGGTTTTTTCTCAATTCTGTCACCGATGGAGTTTTGGTTCCTTGCTGCTGTCGCCTCTGGCTTGCTTAGTTGGGGACACTTCATTTTCAGCGATATCATCGACTTGATTGCACAGATACTATTTAAACTGAACTGAGATGGATAATGTCATCATGATGCCTCCCTTGCCTTTCTCGGAGGAAATGCCCCTTATATATATATATATATATATATATTAGGGGTGTAACGATACACGTATTTGTATTGAACCGTTAGCTATGAGGCTATTGGTTTGGTACGCATTACAAACCGAACAATTCGTTGGACTACTATTACAGCATATTATCCAATTAGATTAGTGCGTGTGCGCATTTTGAATGTGTTCTTTCCCTGCATGATTCAGTCTATTAAAATGCATGTAGAATGATAACAAAATTCAAGATATGTTGCAGAAAATGTACATATAAACATAATTTCATATAGTTAATCAATATCACAGAAGAGTGACATTTTTTCTCTCCAAAAATCTGCATGATTACAAATTATATTTACAACAGTTCAATAAGCAAGAATTTAATTAGGAGACTTAGGTTTTAGACAGCATATTGCATGTTTTTGCTCAATTTTGACAACAAAAATAAATCCAAACAATTTTTTTTTTAAATAAGGTATTTCTTTTTTTAAATTCAGCTATTATGTTTTCTTGTTTACTATATTTCAATATCGTCATGTGAAATAGCTCACAATTAAATGTTAAACAGAAACAAATGCTCCAATAATTATAGTAATAATGAAATGAATCATTATTAGTCAAAATTGTCTGTCTACAATCAGGAAGTATAAAGCACCAAGTAACAACAAGGCTAACCCTGAAACAACCTCTATAGAAGACTGGCTCACGTGTAACTGCAACTGAGGCCTGTTTCCAGGGGAAAGGCCTGCTGTGAAAATATAACTTTCACTTCTTCCTTAGTTTTTAATTTTAGCATAGGCCTCAGGCCAAAAAAACCCAAAATGAGCTCACAAAGGAACGGTGGAAACTAAACATGGAGTTCCCCTGGTGTTTAAAAAAAATGTTAGTTTAATTACACTAGAGAAGGGGACAAAGGGAAACATGCAAAAAAAAAGGTAAGAGGAACAAGTCTGATGTGTCACCAAAGGGCACTTTTAATGGCTTAGTGACCTAAGCCTCATAATACCTACCAGTTGTCTATGTGACTTAGAGTTTAAATACTCAGAAACCTTCTTGCTTCCATTTATGGTAAGCTAGCTGCTTGAACTTCCTATAATGTTTTCTGCACTTGTTTAGAATGGTAAAATATAAGTGAAATGTGGTACTCTGAACCACTAAAAAGATAATTCAAGCCACACTGATGGAACTCCCAAAATTAACCATAGCATTTATAGTGACTCTTTGTTCTGTCTCATCGCTGTCACATGCAGAACTGGAATAATAATGCTGCATTTTAAGACAGTGTGGCAGTGTGACATCGCAAATATACAAGCAGTGACTTAGTCTTCATGTTCATACATTTTGCTGTACTATATAAATACGCTTAAAACAGCTATTTAAATAGTTAAATCAAAAATTAAATGTTAAAATAAGAGTTTTGGGTAACACTTCACAATAAAGTGTGATTTGTTAACATTAGTTAACTAACATGAACAAACAATGGTCAATACATTATTACACTATTTATACATCTTTGTTAACGTTAGATAAAAAAACAGTCGTTCATTGTTTGTTCATGTTAGTTCATAGTTCATTCCCTAATGTTAACAAACACAACTTGAGATTTTAATAATGCAATAGTAAATGCTGAAATTAACATTAGAATCAGAATCAGAATGAGCTTTATTGGCCAGGTATGTTTACACATATGCAGAATTTGTTATAGTGACAGAAGCTCCACAGTGCAACAGAATGACAGCAACAGGACAGGACACAGACAACAAAATAAAAATGTACAAACATACAAATACGTAATGTACAAAATAGCTAAAACACAATATACAATACAGACAAGTATGTGTGTACAGGTCTGACATGTGCAAATCTGAAAAGAAAAAATAATAACTAAGATTAATAAATACTGAAGAAGTATTGTTCATTCTTAGTTCATGTTAACCAATGTTGTTAACTAATGAACCTTATTATAAAGTGTTACCGATTTTTTTTTTATCATTTAGTCATGTCATTCCAAACCCCTTTTTTGTTGTAACACAAAGCAAATTAGTTAAGAAAGTTTATTCAACTATTTTCATACAACCTTCTGGAATTATTGATTTTTCTATTTTACTTTGTGTTTAGTAATTGACTAAGGTGGGTGCAGTAGAGAATCTTAGCACAAAGTATTCTTGTGTAAATGTCTTTTAATTACTCTGTGCTGTCCTCTGCAGGTCAGAATATCACAATGTAAAAACATTAAAGGGTCCAAGTCGGCTAAATTACATATGATTTATGTATGACTTGGAATCAATGACCAATTAGGCACTTTTACCATCATTCAGGAGATTTTCACATGTTGAGCATGTTATTATGCCAGCCGGTTCCCCTTCAGCACCACATCAAGATCCATCGATTTGCAATTGGTTTGTTTTACCCAAAGCGATGTCGAGGACGTGACTTCAGAAAAGGTGCCTTGCACACACCTCTCACACTTTGTATCACTGTGTAAGGTACCTACACATTAAAAACGTTTCACTATCATAATTTATAAACAAAAACCTTAATACCCCAGAAACGTCTAAAATACCATTCCGCTGGACACCGTATCCATACCCAGACAGCAACATAGTTTTGGCCCAGATCCAGCCCACATCTGGCCTGTGTGAAATCCATGTGGGCCGACACTGCTTGCTGTTTGGGTATGGATACTCTGCATGCTTGATGCAGAAGTTGGCTTGTCAAAAATACCCTTCTTTACACTGGCAAACTATTGTTAATAGCAGAGCATTCTTACTTAATGTACTGATTTCCTACGCAGAAAGTGCTGCAATACAGGCATTTCGGTAAGTAGATCCAGAACTGTGTGAAATGGTCCTCTGGACATGGTGAGCAGGCGGTGTCCTCAGTTGCAGTGCAGTGTTTACTCGTGAGACTTCCTTACTCACTACCTTCTTTGCACTGTATGTACAGTGTAATGCAGGGGCGGACTGGGGATAAAAAGTGGCCCTGGACTTTTTGGCATAAAGCGGCCCACCACACCCGGTCCACAACACACCACACCATAAACCCACCAGCTAACACATAACACAATTCAGAAAAAAAAATTATATCTATTTTTTTATTAAAAATTTGTTTCATTAACATTAATTAATGTTTTTACATTAAAATTTGTATTTTCTTGCAGTTTAATACCACTTTCTATTGGTCCTTTAGTAATCCTTTAGAAATCATTCTAATATGCAGATTTTCTGCTCAAGAAACATTTCTGATTATTATCAATGTTGAAAACAGCTGTGCTGCTTCATATTTTGATGGAGAATTAGATACATTACTATTAAGTCAGGGGAATATATATATATTTTTTTATAAATTAATACTTTTATTCAACAGGGTTGCATTAAATTGATTAAGTAAAGCATTAAAGCGACAGTAAAGTTATTTATACTTATTACAAATTAATTATATTACAAATAAATGCTGTTGTTTAACTTTTTATTCATCAAATAATCATGAAAAAGTTGAAGTATCATAGTCTCCACAAAAATATGAAGTGAAAACAGTTTTCAGTATTGATTATAAGGAAAAACATTAGTAATAGGTTAATTGATCACAAATAATCCTGAGAATAATTAGGCAGCAAAACAGCATATTAGAATGATTTCTGAAGGAACACGTGACACTGAAGACTGTAGCAATGATGCTGAAAGTTCTGCTTTTAAAATATCTTTAATAGAAAACCAATATTTTAAGTATAATAATTAATATTATTATTTTTACTGAATATTTGTTCAAATAAATTCATCCTTCTTTCAAAAATGTAATAAATTTAAAGTCTTAATTATTTCAAACATTTGATCGCCAGTGTGTCACTTATGCCAGGGGTTTTCAACCTTTAAGGACATGCGCCCCCCCAAGTTTGTCTAATTTCACTCTTATGTGTAAAAACACAGTCTTATGTGTTGAACATAATTAAAAATGAACTTTCAGTTTTAAAAATAGTTTTAGTCTTTACATTCACTTAAAAAATGTACTAAAGCTAATGTTTTTATGTAAAATAATTTTGTTTTTCATATATTATTTTCAGACATGAGCAGACCTATGTACTCCCGTAATTAATGTTACGCATTTAACGAACACTTACAAGCGCGCACTTTGGCAGAATTAAATTAAAATCAAAAAGTCATCAGCAGCCATTAGTTCTGTAAAATTGAGCATCAGAATGGACAAACTTGTTAAGGGGGAAAACGAAATGTGGAAAATGCCAGCGAAGAAACACCTTCAAACAAGGATAGTCTCAGCATCAGCGGTGAGGAGAGTCCTGGACTCACTTTCGGTTTGCCCAACCACCCACTTCAAGATGTTCAGGCAAAAAAGAAATACCCATAAACTACTACGCAGCAATCATCCTTATTACAAAAATGTGGCAAAACATCTCTGGAGAGAACCTCAGATTATTCAAATCGAAAATTCTTACCATATTTGGATCAACATAGGCTATATTTGTGAACGCACACTTTCTGCAATGTTGTGTGTCAAGTAACACTTCCATGCGCGTCTTACAGACTGCAATTTACAATCTCAACTTCATTGTGCTGTTAGTCATTTCGAGCAGAATTTCTTCAAAATTGGTTCCCGACAGCATCATATGTTTTATTATTGGTGAGTAGAATTATTTATTTAAATAAATGTAATCGTTTAGATATCATAAAATTTAGGCTATAAATAATATTATAAATCTGGTTGGTTTGTATTGATGACGTAGGCTAATATGTCAATGACATGCGTGACTTGCATTGAGACTTGCACTTGGACCATAGTGCGCCCATTGGAAAAAAAGGTTGAGAACCACTGCGCTCAAGTCATTGGTATTCACCTGCTGTCTGAGAAGGCTATCTGTTTGGGCGCTTAAGGTGCGAGCATAGAAACGCTCAATCACAGCGCGTGAGTACCGCATTGAGATGTATCTTGGGCTTAAATGGCTTAAAATTACTTTTATGTTTAAACTGACAAGACAAAACACGTGAGAATGAAAAACTTTCTTGAGGAAGCAGCACTGGGCCTGATCATTAATATAGTTTTGGGGGGCTGAAACCCACCTAAAATGGTTTAGAACCGCCCCTGCTTGTATAGCGTGCGTAATTATACTGAAACATAAAAATATAACCAGTTTACCTGATTCAATGTGATGGCTGTGTCTGAAATAAAAACATGACAATCCATGGTTGGATTTCTGACACGACTAACCGTAAATCATTTTACACTTTCAAAAAGCATGACTGATACTCCAGCCAACTCTTACTGTCGACTAACTGCGAGAGTCAGATTGCCCCCTAGTGGATGGCTAAAGATTTGCTAGCTCGTATTCATAAATCCTCAAGGAAATATCTCTGAATTAATTGATGCTCGCACCCCCCTTGAGAGTTGCTGGCGCCCCACAGGTTGAAAACTCCTGACTTAGGCTATATAAAATAATACATGCTATCAAATTATATTTTTAATAATATACTGGCTATCACTTTCCTAATCACAGTACTTGAAAGCGAAAGTTTTCAGATTTAAAATGTCCTAGATTAAGTTTGAGAATTATATTTTACGTGTTTTTATTTTATTTTAATTCTTAGACACGTGAAATTGCAGAAGAAAGCCTCGATAGAGATTTACAAACATTCACTCTTATCTTATTGTGACAAATAACTTAGCCTAAACTAAGGGCATTAAGAAATTAGAAAGGGCCAGTTAACAGTTGGCAAATATTGCTCAATTGTCTCGTCATGTTTAGCTGCTTACATCTTACCTCAGAGTCAGCTCGCATTCGAGTCTCGCTCAGCTCCGTGAACAGTAAATCCGCCTTCTACACTTTGATTGGCTGTTTCAAACATTTTGACATTGACGAGCGCTTTTGAGCGCTGCAGTGAGCCAGAGCTGGAGGAATACAATCTACGACACTTACTATAATTCATTCTTTATATATATATGTACACAATGGGCTGGCCCATATTGTACAGCGGCCCACCAGGAAAACTCCCGGTGCTCCAGATGGCCGCCACTGTAAGTACACTGTATGTGAAGTGCAATTGAGAATTCACTAGTATAATGAATTACCATAGTAACGTGCACTTACATTTACAACACAGAATATTTAAAAATGTAATTTATATTCATTAGTTTTACTCTACTGTACTTGCATAAATATGACCCATTTTATGACCCAACAAGAAATGGTGTGACCCCAGGAATATCTCCATTCTGTCGCGCTCCTGCTCGCCCCATCTGGAACATTTCTCCATTATCTGCCGCCCATTCTATCTGCCCCGCAAGATTTCATTGATCATTGTTACTGCTGTTTACATTTCAACACAGGCAGACACTAGTTTGGCTTTGTCTAAACTTTACGATGAGCTCAGCGGCTACATTAACAAACATCCTGACGCTGCTTTTATCATCGCAGGGGACTTTAACAAAGCCAACCTCAGGCAGGTCATGCCAAACTTTCATCAACATGTATCCTGTCCAACTAGAGGACCGAATACAATGGATCATTGCTACACTCAGTTTAAAAATGCCTACAATGCCCGCTTACTACTGGCTTTTGGCAAATGCCGCCATTTTCCTCACACCGGAATATAAACAAAGGCTCGTTCAGGAACCCCCGGTGAAGAGAGTTGTGACGCACTGGTCCTCCCACTCAGAAGCTATGCTACAGGCGGCTCTTGATGACGTCGACTGGGACATGTTCCGGGTGAGTTCATCTGACGTCAGCGAGTTCACGGATGTAGCATCAAGCTATGTCAACATGCTAACCGAGCAAGCCACTGAAATGGTAACCATAAGGACATTCTCAAATCAGAAACCGTGGGTGGACAGAACAATTCGTGATGCGGTTAACCAACGCACTGTTGCATACTACGCCGGTCTTTTGTCGGGAAACATGAGCGAGTACAAAGCATCGTGCTATGCACTCCGACGTGCAGTAAGAGCTGCTAAACTCCGATACAGGGAGAGAATTGAGTCTCATTTTCAGCTCAATGACTCTCGACGCATGTGGCAGGGACTGAGGACCATCTGTTCCTTTGGAAATAAATCCTCCGCAGAGGTGAGAGCAGATCCGTTGCTGGCCAAAGAGCTAAACACCTTCTACAGCCACTTTGAATGCAACAGCGGCAGCGCGACTCCTAACGATCAGTGCGTCAGGAAGCAGCAGACAGAGCAGCGATGATCATGCTATCACCGTGTAGGAGGACAAGGTTCGGAGGGAACTAAAGAGAGTGAATGTCAGGAAAGCAGCCGGACCTGATGGGTCGTGACTGGCCATGTTCTGAGGTCCTGCGCTGATCAGCTTGCTGGTTTGTTTACATCCATCTTTAATGAATCCCTTGCTACCTCTGTGGTTCCCACCTCCTTTAAAAAATCTATCATTATCCCTGTGCCTATGAACAATAAACCCTCTGGCCTGAATGACTATCGTCCAGTTGCCCTCATATCAATAGTCATGAAGGTTTTTGAGAGACTTGTAAAGAACCACATTTGCTCCTCCATCCCTGTTACTTTGGACCCTCTTCGGTTTGCCTATCACCCAAATAGATCTACTGATGAAGGCCATCTCTCACGTCCTGCACTCTTCCCTGACACACATTGACAGCAAAAATGGGAACTATGTAAGGCTGCTATTCATTAACTATAGCTAAACTTTCAATACAATAGTCCCCATCAAGCTAGCTTTAAAACTCACAGACCTCGGCCTAAACTCTTCACTCTGTGACTGGATTCAAGATTTCCTCACCGGCAGACCTCAAGTGGTGAAATTAGGCCAGTTCACCTCAAACTCCATCACCCTGAACGTAGGAGCCCCACATGGTTATGTCCTGAGTCCCCTGCTCTACTTTCTCTACACACACGACTGTGTGTCCTCTCACAGCTCCACTTCTATTTTCAAATTTGCTGATGATACTGTGGTTCTGGGCCTCATTTACAGCAATGATGAGACCGCATACTTAGATGATGTAGAGAGACTTACATTATGGTGTCAAGACAACTGTCTCTCTCTAAATGTGAGCAAAACTAAAGAGCTGATTGTGGACTTCAGGAAGAGACAGCAACGACCCTACACTCCTCTTATGATCAGTGGGACCCCTGTGGAGAGGGTGAGCAGCTTCAAGTACCTTGGTGTAAACATCTCAGAGGACCCGACTTAAACTGCAAACATCCAAACACAGGTTAAGAAAGCCAGGCAAAGACTGTACCATCTGCGACAGCTGAGGAAATTCAGGGTCTCATCAGCTATCCTGAAAACTTTCTATTCAGGGGCCATAGAAAGTGTAATGACTCAGTGCATCTCAGTATGGTATGGAAACAGCTCCAATCAGGACTGCAAAGTTCTGCAGAGAGTTGTGCGCAACGCTGAGCGCATCTCAGGGTCTGCTCTCCCCTCTCTGCAGGACATCTACCTCAAACGCTGCAAAAGCAGATCTGCTAAAATCATCAAGGACTCAAATCACCCTTGAAACTGTCTTTTCATTCTACTGCCATTTGCAAGCGCTTCCGGAGCATGATGGCAAAAATTGAGAGACTTAGGAGGAGCTTCTTCCCCCAGGCCATCAGGCTCCTAAACTCAAACTCAAACCCGGTCTCATAACATCAACATGACTCCATTTAATAATCAGTAAGCTATTCACTATTTTCCATCATCCGTATTGCTGCTATGTTTAAACCCCATACAACCTGTTTGCACATTCTTCTTGCACATACCTGCTTATGCTATTATTATTTATTAAGTCTTCAGTATACTGTCCTGCACATTTTATTTTATTGCACATTTTATTATTCTTTATTTGTTATTCTTATTTTTATTTTTTTTACCTACATTTATTTATATTCTCTTGTGTTGTGTTACAAATAATTGCACTGTCCATTGAGCGGACCTGACTGACATTTCACTGTTGATTATAGTCTGTATAATTGAGTATGTGATGAATAAAACCTTGAATCCTTGAATACTTTGTTAAGTACATTTTGATAAACTTAGGTTTCAAAGGCAGGAGGCAGGATTTAAAATGAGGGAGAGGGAGAGGGAGAGGGAGATGTTCAAACTTTGGTATTTTCATGGGAATTAATTGTGATGTTAATACATTTGTAAATATCTGATGAACATTTTCTCATTCATAACTCATCAGTCATCACTCAAGCCCCTACAGCCCTGAACGTCAGCGAAGTCCAGGACAGATAGATGAGCCCCAGAGACAGATCCCCAGTGAGGACCCGTCACATAGACAGCCATTGGGAAAAGACCACTTGGAACCAGATGAGCCCTTAAAATCTGACTCTGCTGCAGTTGGAACAAACTGCTGGATCATCTGGCCAGAGGGGAACTGCCCCCCCCGACTGAGCCTGGTTTCTCCTAAGGTTTTTTCTCCATTCTGTCACCGATGGAGTTTTGGTTCCTTGCCGCTGTCGCCTCTGGCTTGCTTAGTGTGACACTTCATTTCCAGCGATATCGTCGACTTGATTGCACAGATACTACTTAAACTGAACTGAGCTGGATGATGCCATCACTGAATTCAATGATGAAATGCCTTTAACTGAAAATTTAGTGTTTAATCTTGTCATTTTACATCATTGACACTATATTCCTATTTTGATATTGTGCAGTTGCTTTGTTACAATTTGTATTGTTAAAAGCGCTATATAAATAAAAGTGACTTGACTTGACTCATCTTTGGTTTCCAAAGGATTTGGAAAGATGAAGTAAGTAAATACTAAAACAGAAACAAGCCCTTTTATACTGTACACCATGGTCCTTCTTTCATGTATCACACTATTCTCAGTTGTTTTATTTAGTCATTTCCTCCTCTAATGGAGGAATACCTTCATATTCCCAATCAATATAATACAAGCAGAATAGTGAAGAGTCAAATGACGTACAAACGCAAAGAGTGATTGATACGAGAAATTCATTTTTAAAGAAAAAAACAAGGAAATTTACACTGGCAGTAAAATGGCAGAGAAATGGACATCAGAAATGGACATCAAGTACATTTTAGGGTGTCTGAGAGATTAGATTATAATTTAAATTAAGTTATTAGCTCCCTTGATTATCCAGCGCAAACAGTTTTAAAGAGTTCACAAGCTTGTTATGGTTACAGGGTCACAACATGGTCCTGCAAGGTCCCTGCACACTTGTCTGTCAAGGCCCCCACCATCGCTAGTGGCAGATGCCTTATACTACATTAACTGACAAGAGAAACGTACAAGTTTTGGTAGGCTAACAATACAGGTGCATCTCAATAAATTAGAATGTCGTGGAAAAGTTCATTTACTACAGTAATTCAACTCAAATTGTGAAACTTGTGTATTAAATAAATTCAATGCACACATACTGAAGTAGTTTAAGTCTTTGGTTCTTTTAATTGTGATAATTTTGGATCACATCTCAACAAATTAGAATATGGTGACATGCCAATCAGCTAATCAACTCAAAACACCTGCAAAGATTTCCTGAGCCTTCAAAATGGTCTCTCAGTTTGGTTCACTAGGCTACACAATCATGGGGAAAACTGCTGATCTGACAGTTGTCCAGAAGACAATCATTGACACCCTTCACAAGGAGGGTAAGCCACAAACATTCATTGCCAAAGAAACTGGCTGTTCACAGAGTGCTGTAACCAAGCATGTTAACAGAAAGTTGAGTGGAAGGAAAAAGTGTGGAAGAAAAAGATGCACAACCAACCGAGAGAACCACAGCCTTATGAGGATTGTCAAGCAAAATCAATTCAAGAATTTGGGTGAACTTCACAAGGAATGGACTGAGGCTGGGGTCAAGGCATCAAGAGTCACCACACACAGACCTGTCAAGGAATTTGGCGACAGTTGTCGTCAGAGGCATCTTACCTGGACTAAGGAGAAGAAGAACTGGACAGTTGGCCAGTGGTCCAAAGTCCTCTTTTCAGATGAGAGCAGGTTTTGTATTTCATTTGGAAACCAAGGTCCTAGAGTCTGGAGGAAGGGTGGATAAGCTCATTGCCAAAGTTGCTTGAAGTCCAGTGTTAAGTTTCCACAGTTTGTGATGATTTGGGGTGCAATGTCATCTGCTGATGTTGGTCCATTGTGTTTTTTTGAAAACCAACGTCCCTGCACCCGTTTACCAAGAAATTTTGGAGCATTTCATGCTTCCTTCTGCTGACCAGCTTTTTAAAGATGATGATTTCATTTTCCAGCAGAATTTGGCACCTGCCCACACTGCCAAAAGCACCAAAAGTTGGTTAAATGACCATGGTGTTGGTGTGCTTGACTGGCCAGAAAACTCACCAGACCTGAACCCCATAGAGAATCTATGGGGTATTGTCAAGAGGAAAATGAGAAACAAGAGACCAAAAAATGCAGATGAGCAGAAGGCCACTGTCAAAGAAACCTGGGCTTCCATACCACCTCAGCAGTGCCACAAACACCTGCAAATGTTTCCTGAGCCTTCAAAATGGTCTCTCAGTTTGGTTCACCAGGCTACACAATCATGGGGAAAACTGATCACCTCCATGCCATGCCGAATTGAGGCAGTAATTAAAGCAAAAGGAGCCCCTACCAAGTATTGAGTACATTTACAGTAAATGAACATACTTTCCAGAAGGCCAACAATTCACTAGAAATTTATTTTTATTGGTCTTATGAAGTATTCTAATTTGTTGAGATAGTGAATTGGTGGGTTTTTGTTAAATGTGAGCCAAAATCATCACAATTAAAATAACCAAAGACTTAAACTACTTCAGTCTGTGGGCGTTGAATTTATTTAATACATAAGTTTCACAATTTGAGTTGAAGTAAATTAACTTTTCCACAACATTCTAATTTATTGAGATGCACCTGTAGATGACTAAATGGTAACTGGGGGCCTTAAGCTCTTGTGGTCTTTGTATGGACAAATAGTCTTCAGCATCCAGAATAAAACACAACAAAGTGTATAAAATATTTTCTTATATCGTGGCAGACCTTATAATTTTGAGAATACTTTAACTATGAAAATATATGGTGATAAACGTCAATATCTACTCAAAACAGTCACAAATACACTTAAATCCTTAAATCAAAAACAAATGATATACTGTACTGCATTTCTAGAGTCCAGGGGTCCGTTCTTCGTACCTCACTTAATACATCTGAGATGATTTGAGAGATGCCAGATCTTCTAATCGTGATAAATTATATCTGGCTAATTTGTTTCTTCAAACTAATTTGCGTATTGAATTAAAATATCTGTATTAAGTTGTCTAAGATTACTGCGCGTTCTAGTGTTCCCCGAAAAGGGCAGATGTATCAATACTCGAAATCACGATCAGCAATGCAGCGATTTGTACAGGCTTTACATTTTTACTTCAGTGTTGTAATTAACACCATGATTAGCAATTCATTTAAATGTATCTTTGAAACAGTTTTGTTACATGACAGCATTAATTACAGTTTCTTAAAGATCATGTTATCTGCATCTCCTGCGCTCCATCAAGCCCCTCCCATAATATCTCTCACCACTCAAATTAGTTCATGGCTCAGATTAACTGTATAGCATGTATGTAAGAATCTAATACAAAACTAAGTAATTATTTCATCACAAATTAATCTTTCGATGAGTAAAACTGGCTGTGTCTATATGTATTATAGACTACACAACATTGTTATCTTATTTATCTTATTATATCTTATGTCAAATTTATTTTTAAATTATTATTTTAAATTATTTTCCCTGGATCAGCAGGATACTCTTATAATAAAGTAGCGGTGACTGTGACATATTTTAAGTATCAATTCTTCTTAAAAAGTGTGAAATGTGATCTAATCCTGTTTACATTAAATAAGCCTGCTCCTGAGCAGGTTTAAGCTTACGGACCTGTTGCTATGACAGCAACTCCAGGATGAGCTTCGAAGAACCAAATGATCCAAGATCAAGCAAAATCGGCAACAATCAAATCCAGCTAACTGAGTTAGCCACGTACGAAGATCGGATTCCTGTTTTCTGACAAATTGATAAATAATATTTACTTTTTAAAATGTTGTAAACAAAACAAAATATGACAACATAATTACAGTTAAATATAGCATAACTGCTCTCCATTGTATACACTCATGACCAAATTCCATTATTTACAACTTTATTAAAGCATATAGGTTTATTTTTAGAGACTTGGCAGGTCAAGCAATATTCTAAATTAAAGTTGACTTTCCTGTAGAACTTGGCTTATATTTCCATTTTGGAATCAAATTCTTAGTTTCAGTCCAATATAAAAACAAAAATAGCAGGCCACAAGAAAAGGGACTACATTTACACACAAAAATCAGTTACTTAACCCTTCCCCCTTTTAGCCCACAATTGTCAAAAACTATAAACAACTTCCCTTCATTTAAATTACTTGTTTCAATTGTCCTTCGATAAAGTATAATTAGTCATTGTACAGTTTGGTTTTGAAACATTTATTGTCCTGGATCATGTTAACTATCATCTTCTCATACATACGGTACATGGTTGACGCACTAATAATCCGACTGATCCTCTTCAGAATTGTGAAAAGAGGTCGGCGAGCACCTTTCAAATGTAGTTTGCGGAGACTGTAAGATAAAGCTTTGGCCAGGTCCTGACCTTCATTCTGAATCTTCCACAGGTGTAGGAGCTGCAGGATGAAACGTTGTGAGGGACAGGATTGGACCAGGTCTCGAACATCCTCCTCGTTCACTTTCTCCCCAGGTAAACTCTCCATCAAGGTCAACAGGTCTTCCAGAGTAAGGTTTTTTACACTGGCACAGCGAGATATCTTCCTCTCACAGTGGTTTACACCTAGGAGTACATTGGACATTAATAATAATTATAATAATTCGTTACATTTATATAGCACTTTTCTGGGTACTCAAAGCACTTTACATGGAAGGGGGGAATCTCCTCATCCACCACCAATGTGCAGCATCCACCTGAATGATGCGTCGGCAGCCATATTGCGCCAGAATGCCAACCACACACCAGCTTATTGGTGGAGAGGCGATAGAGTGATGAAGCCAATCAGTGTATGGGGATCACTAGGAGGCCATGATGGTCAAAGGTCAATGGGGAAATTTTGCCAGGATGCTGGGGTTACACCCCTACTCTTTTTTTCGAAGGATATCCTGAGATGTTTAATGACCACAGAGAGTCAGGACCTCGGTTTGACATTTCATCCGAAGGATGGTGCTTTTTACAGTATAGTGTCCCCGTCACTACTACCCCCTGCTTGCCTCACTAACACAACACTAACACACATTGCACTTGAGTTAATATTTAATATCTATTAAAAATAATTCCGTAGACATATATTCTAAATAATGCTGGGTTGTCTCAACCCAACTTTGGGTCAAATATGGACTAACCGAGCTGTTGGTTTAAATGTTTACATACCATTTTTAACGCAAAATCTGGGTTAGTCTATATTTAGTCTGGCATAGCCAGACCCTCAGACTGATGGCTGAAGGTCTGGAATAGATGTCAGCTTTTATTGGCCAAGGCCCTTCCATGAGGCCGTTTAACCGACATGTCAAACAACCATTCACAGTTCGTCCCGTTCAGCGTCATGTTTCGGGGTGTGTAAATGTCGCCACAATAACAGACCAGTGTGTAAAACTCTCGGACGTATTTTAAAGATTCTATGCCGCAAACTTTAAATATTTCCCATATTTTTGAAAATCCAGTGTTTATTTGATCCTGAATAAGCGTTTGTCATCATAGTTGTAAACACGACGGCTTTCTTCTTTCGTGGGCGTCACGCCATCTTTGTTTTCAGGCGGAATGTTAAAGAACGCGACACGCACGTCTCCCGGAAATCCTGTGGAATTCAACAAATCAGAGGATGACTTCGAAACTTCTAAAGTGTTTCCAGCTAAGTGTGCATATATATATATATATATATATACAGTGCTCAGCGTAAATGAGTACAAACCCTTTGAAAAGTACAATTTTAAACAATATCTCAATGAACACAAAAACATTTTCCAAAATGTTGACAAGACTAAGTTTTATATAACATCTGTTTAACTTATAACATGAAAGTAAGGTTAATAATATAACTCAGATTACACATTTTTCAGTTTTACTCAAATTAGGGTGATGCAAAAATGAGTACACCCCACTGAAAGTCTCTGGAGCAAAGCTAAATTTTAGACTACACATGTCTAATTTAACAAGAATTCAACCACAGGTGAGTCTAATTATTCATTACACAAGTGACAGTTGACTATAAAAGGGTGTTATTTAAAGAAAACCCCTTCCCATTTCATGCTGTCAGCAATGGCACCACATGGAAGAGAAATGTTACAAGACCTGAGAAAGAAAATAATTTCTTTACACAAGAAAGGTGAAGGCTACAATAAGATCAGCAAAGCTTTATTTATCAGTCAGAATACTGTAGCAAAAGTGGTACAAACATTTAAAAAAGATGGAACTGCAACCATCTCACAGAGACGTCCAGGTCGTCCACGGAAGTTAACACCTCGTCAGGAGGGTCTTCTGATGAGAAGGGTTGAAGAAAATCGACATGAAAGTTCACTGCAGTTATCTAAAGAAGTAGAAAGCCAAACTGGGGTGACTATTTCCCGTGACACAATACGGCGTACACTGCAGAGGAATGGCATGCATGGGTGCCGTCCACGAAAGAAGTCTCTCCTAAAGCCCAGGCACAAAAAAGCCCACCTAGAGTTTGCCAGGGCCCATGCTGACAAAGATGAAGACTACTGGGACTCTATACTCTGGAGTGATGAGACCAAGATAAATGTTTTTGGAACTGATGGCTTCAAAACTGTATGGCGTCGCAAAGGTGAGGAATACAAAGAAAAATGCATGGTGCCTACAGTGAAACATGGTGGTGGCAGTGTCCTTATGTGGGGCTGCATGAGTGCTGCTGGTGTCAGGGAGCTGCATTTCATTGATGGCATCATGAATTCACTAATGTACTGCTCTATACTGAAAGAGAAGATGCTACCATCACTCCGTGCCCTTGGTCGTTGTGCACTTTTCCAACATGACAATGATCCTAAACACACATCTAAGGCCACTGTTGGATTTCTGAAGAAGAACAGGGTGAAAGTGATTCAGTGGCCAAGTATGTCTCCTGATCTGAACCCAATCGAACACCTATGGGGAATTCTGAAGAGACAAGTTGAGCATCACTCTCCATCCAGCATCCAATCTCTAAAAGAGGTCATTCTTGAAGAATGGAAAAAGATAGATCTGGCAAAATGTCTCCAACTTGTTCATTCCATGCCTAGAAGACTTGGTGCTTTCATTAAAAATCATGGAGGCCATACAAAGTACTAGATTTAGTAGTTTTTGTTGTGGGTGTACTCATTTTTGCATCACCCTAATTTGAGTAAAACTGAAAAATGTGTAATCTAAGTTATATTATTAACCTTACTTTCATGTTATAAGTTAAACAGATGTTATATAAAACTTAGTCTTGTCAACATTTTGGAAAATGTTTTTGTGTTAATTGAGATATTGTTTAAAATGTTACTTTTCAAAGGGGGTGTACTCATTTACGCTGAGCACTGTATATATGAAATTATACATATATTTGATTTGTAATGAGATTAAGTCAAAATTAACAAATTATTCATTTTGGTTTAGAAGCAAGTTACATCAAGTTGCACTGACTCATAAGCTCTAGTATAAATTTAGCAAGCCTTCCAAGATTTATTTTCTTTCTTCCAAATGTTCATACATCTCTATGTAAAATCCATTAAAAACGGTTTTATTTCCAAATACAGATAGTGTCAAAACTAGTAATTGTAGGTGCAACAAATTATCTTAATATAGACAATAATTCAATATTGACATATATTAAAGCAGTGCCACATTTTTTAGTTTTCTCTTACCTATGTTAAAGTCTGGAATAATTTGTTTTAAATGAATTAATCTTCCTTTGTAATCACATTTCTAGACTGAAATATCAAAACATTTACAGAGTAAAATATGTCATATTTATAGAAATAATCTTAAGTGTTTTTATTATTATTATTTTTATCAGGCATACTAAAGTTTTCAGGAGACATTGCACTGAATGTACATTCAAGCTGATGCCTTGATATCAGGATTTGAACAGAAACACAATGATTTGTGTTGATTAGGGGTTTGAATGAGATTTATATTAGTTTGACCTTTTACAGACTTCCATTAACAACTGAAATTTTACAGGTTTCATATCCTGTTGAATCTGTTGAAACAGGAATACTTGTAAACCTCATTCCCACAATATAAAACGAAAATTGCCTTTATGATCTCTAACGTTTGTATTTTCTCACTTGTATTCATGCTAACGCTTTTTTTCTTTTAGTGGATAGTTCACCCAAAAATGAAAATTATGTCATTAATTACTCACCCTCATGTTGTTCCAAACCCTTAAGACCTCCTTTTATCTTCGGAACAAAAATTAAGATATTTTTGATGGAATCTGAGAGCTCTCTGACCCTCCCATAGACAGCAAGTGTCCTTACAAGATCAAAGTCTAGAAACATAGCAAGGAGATTGGTAAAATAATCCACTTGACATCAGGGGTTCAACCGTAATTTTACGAAGCTATGAGAATACTTTTTGTGTGGAAAAAAGAAGAAAAAAGTCTTTATTCAACAATTTGTCTCCTTTGCATCACCCTGGCAGCATATTGGAGAGTATCCTCTGAACGTAAACAGCGTATGCTGTTCTATGTCATCTGCGCCACGCGTATACATTGTTTTAGTTTAATATCTTAATTTGTGTTCTGAAGATGGACGGAGATCTTACAGGATTGAAACGACATGAGGGTTAGTATTTGAGAAACCTGAGAAACTGAGAAAAAAAACATGAGAACCTGAGAAAAAAGTTATCAGAGTTGGTCTTCTAAAAACATTGAACAACTTAAATTACACTGTACTATGTGGGAGGTGTTTTACCATGGCTTCCTAAATTAAATATCTACAGTAATAACAGACTATTTAGATTTCTGTGTGCATTCAATGATGCCAACTAAGGAGATAAAAATCTATCCAATTAAAAAGATGTATATAACTAAAGATGTTAAGCAGGTGATTCATTCGAAAAAGATTGCCTTTAAGAAGAATGATACAAAACAAATAAAGTGTCTAGAAAAGGAGTTAAGGGGGAAAATACGAGAAGCAAAGATGGCATATAGGTCAAAATTGGAAAAGGCTTTTAAAAGTAATCGTGTGAGACAGGTATGGGATACCATGAAGGGAATGACTGGATTATCAGATACACAGAAGTTATTAGTAGTAGATGATGAGACTGAGTTTGCAAATTAGTTGAATACAGTTTTCTCCAGGTATGATAAAGGGAATATTTTAGATCGGAGTATGAGTATAATTAATTCAGTCAGACCAGAGTGTTCAGACAGAATTGATCTTACAGTTGAACATGTGAGGAGTACTTTTAAACAATTGCACCAGAGGAAGGCTACAGGACCAGAAAATCTTGGTGCATTCATTCTGAATTTTTATTGCAGATGAGCTTGCACCTGTATTGCAGACTATTTTTCAGAGGTCCTTAGATACTCATGTTATCCCTGATATGTGGAAGACTTCACATGTAATACCTCTTCCAAAGAAGTCTGAGGCAGAGGAATTAGGTGATTTTCAGCCCATAGCCTTAACTCCCATTATTATGAAAACTTTAGAGTTGTTTTTTCGTGGTCAAACAACTCCTAAAGTCAGTAGAGGGTAATTTAGACACTTGTCAGTTTGCATATAAGCAAAATCGTAGCACTGAAGATGGAGTAGTAACATTGTTACATTTGATCCTGAAATATCTCGTTAAGCCTAAAACTATAGCTCAGACCCTCTTTTTTGGACTTCACGTCTGCATTCAATACAATACAGCCGGAGCTTCTACTGACAAAAATGATTCAAATGAAAGTAAACCCTTTTTTGATTCGTTGGTATTATTAATTTTTGATAGGTAGAACACAGATAGTTAAAGTTAATCAGACATATTCAAATTCAATTGTTACTTATTCAGGAGTGCCTCATGGGTGTGTGAGTTCACCTTTTCTTTTTACTTTGTATACAGATGATTGTAAATCTGACAGTGTAAACACATACATATTGAAGTTCTCGGATGACACAGTGTTATTGTCTTTATTGGGGAGTGAAGATGATTTCAGTATGCATCAGTATTGTACAGATAGATTAGTGGAGTGGTGTGAGAGGAATTCACTTGTTATAAAAGAAGTCAAAGGAAATTATTTTTGGACTTCCAGACAACATGTATCAAACACGAGTGACTATACATAATACACCGATTTAAATAGTGTCTGCATATAAATACTTGGGTGTCTATGTGGACGCTGCTTTATCATGGAGTGCACATATAGAGTATGTTTGTTGTAAAGTACAACAGCGTATTTATTTTCTCAGGAGACTAAGGTCTTTTGGAGCAAACAAACACATTTTGCTCATGTTTTTTTTCAATCTTTAATACAGAGTGTTGTACAATATGGAATAAGTGCTTGGTACTGCAGGGCCTGGCAGTGGCAGATTATAGCGCCACTTCCGGTGGCAGAGTTTGTGGCAGCTGCCAGGCAATGTTCCCTCTAATTTTTTTTCTTGCTGAGCAAAACTTTTCTCTATTGGGCGGACATTTCAGCCACCTGAGCAAAAACATTCTTTATACCAGACCTGTACAGCACGTGCAAAAAAAACGTGTAACTTTTAACTTTAATGTGCTATTTATATTTGATTTGACCCTTGATGTAACTAAATGATGCACATTTAAGGTTACCTGAGAAAACATTTTTACAGAACAATACACTGCCGTTCAAAAGTTTTGGATCTTTAGGGAAAAGTTTCTTAGGCTAATCAAGGCTGTATCTATTTGATCTTTAAAAAACTGAATATTATTTCACAAAATAATATTTTTAAATATTATTGCAATTTAAAAGAAAAGTTTTCTATTTTAATATACTGTAAAATATAATTTATTCCTGTGAAGCAAAGCTGAATTTTCATTGTCACATGATCCTTCAGAAATCATTCTAACATGCTAATTTATAATCAATGTTGGAAAAATGTGTGCTGCTTAATATTTGTTGGGACCTGTGATATTTTTCAGGATTCTTTAATAAATAAAAAGTTAAAAAGAACAGTGTTTATTCAAAATATAAATTTTGTGTTACAATATACACTACTATTCAAAAGTTTGGGGTCAGTACATTTTTTCTTTCTTATTTTTTAATTTATTTATTATTAATACTTTTATTCAGTAAACATTTTAAATGGATAAAAAATTATAGTAAATACTTATATTGTTAGAAAATATTTATATTGTTAATTAATGCTGTTCTTTTAAATTTTTTATTAGCCTAATCTAAGAATCAAAGAAAAAAGGTTCCAAAAAAAATAGTAAGCAGCACAACAGTTTAAACACTGATAATAAATCATAATATTAGAATGATTTCTGAAGGATCATGTGACACTGAAGACTGGAGTAATGATGCTGACAATTCAGCTTTGCTTTACAGGATATACTATATTTTAAAATAGAAAAACAATATTAGAAATTGCAATAGCCTAAGCGTTCACAATATTAATGGTTTTATTTTTCTGTATTTTGATCAAATAAATACAGCCTTTAATGAACATAAGTGACTCCATTAAAAACAAGGTCAATTTATTAGGTTTATAATAACATTATATAGGATGATTGGGACAGTTTTTGAAATTCTACCATGTGCAAGGTTTCTTGCCATGAATTTAAAGGATCAGCCCAACACATGATATATTTCTGTAATACTGAAGATGTTAACTACCCATTTGAAGAAGAAATAATGTTATATCATAATGAAAGGATGTGTGAAGTACACTTTTCTGTAAACTGAGCCAAAACTATTTTTTTGGGAACATTTGGGTGATTGGGACACAACGTTTGGGTGATTGGGAGAGCAAATATTATCATTGATTTAGGCTAGTGAACATATTTATTGCAAAAGTCAGTTCATAGTTTAATGTTTTATAATATCTTATGCAGATATTATTGGGATATGATTAGTGGGATATTATAATTTTTTTTCATCATTAAGACTCCTTTTTTATTTATTTTCAAATGTATTATAACCCTTTTTTATAAAACTAATTTCATTGAACAAATTTTATTATCTCCCCCAAATTTTATTGAACATTTAATTCTCACTCTCAAATTTCATTTAATATTTCATTCTCACATTCATATTTCATTGAACAATTCATTCCCACCTTCAAATTTAATTGAATACATTCAATTATCTTACCCATATTTCATTGAACATTTAATTTTTACCTCAACATTTCCCTGGACATGTTTAACCCCAAATACCCACCCACCCCACACCCCAAAGTTCCTTGTTCTGTCCCCCTTGAAGGGCTTGAAGTCTAAAAGCCATTGAAAACATTTCACTGAAGTGAAAAAAACATTCAGGTCCAAACTTTATTAAAAATATTCATGGAAACTGATTCAAAACCTTGGATGAACTGTCCCTCATCCCCAATTAACAGTCAAACACATTTAATGGAAAAATATAAAATTATCCCTTATCCATCAGACCAAAAACAGACAGTCCTTGCAGGTGAAGGAGTTGTCATCATCAATGACTCCATTATCTTCTCCACAGGAGTCATGAAACCACCGCTGACAGATGACACAAGAGATCCATTCCTCTGCTTTTTAGGGTCTTCTGTGTTCCCATATTGCTGCAAACAAACCACACAAGTGTCTTCCTTCCTCTGGGCTTTTTGGATTTTTGCTTTTTGGGTTGCTTGTTTTCCTTTTCCTTTGGTCTTGCTTGCCACATATTCAAAATGTGTGTCACTTGTGAGGTGGAAGCTTGGGGGTTTTGACCTCTTACTTGTGGTAGCACGCTCATGGATTCGTATATCTACCAGGTCGACAAAGCATGGGGTGCTCTTTACCAAGCATTGAGGAGGGTTTGGAAAAGGGAATGACAAATAATTACCTGGACAAGGGCTTGGAGAAGAACCTGGGCTATGACTTGAAGAAGGGTTTGGATGAGGAAGCTGAGGGGTCCTGGAGGCCTCAGGTGCTTCTTTCCATTCTGTAGTCAAAATAGGAGAAAACAGAGCTTGGTCTATGCGGGTGGGATCTAGTGGGTAGATCCCACTGCCCCTTAAGCCTGCTTTTGTGTTCTGTGGAGTTGCTGCATTTTTTCAGGCTTTTGACAGCAGGGGCAGAAAGAGGGATCTCTGCAGCTTCCTTCCGCCATTCTCTCTGCTGTAGATCCGGCCCTCCTAGTTCCAGTGATGCTTCAAGCTTTTGAAGAATGCCTTGTCAGCTGGCTGGATAATGTTTGTTGTATGAGGAGGGAAGCACATAACATGCACATTGTTGTCTCGCATAAGAGTAAGGAACTCCATGTTAAACACATGGCTACTGTGTCCATCGAGCAGAAGCACATGTGGACGGGGATCTTCTTTGGGCAGGTAAGCTATGAAATGCTTTCCCCAGTCCAAAAACAACTCAGAGTTGATCCATCCATTTTCTGATGTTCGGATAAGGGTGTTGTTTGGTGCCCCAAACACCATTCAGCCTGCAGCCTTTTTCCTTTAAATATGATGAGTAGCGGCCCATAGTCTCCTGCTGCATTGAGACTCGCTAGCATTGTAGTTGTTTCTCCCCTTTCATTAGCTGTGATTTCATAGCATGGTGATCCTACTTCAGCCACAACTCTTGTAGATAGGAAGTGGTCTTGTAGGCCTGTTTCATCACAATTCCAGATATGTCCTGGGAGGTCCTGGATCCCAAGCTCAGTGATAATTTTGCTGTAAGAAGTGAACTATTTTTGCACAGAAACAGGGTTTAAGCAGGCTGCTCGGGCAGAAGAGAGTGCCTCCGGCTTCCTCATACTGAGACCTGGGTTTTCTCAAGGCCTTTAATTCCATTGGCTTCTGCAAATTGGGCAGCGAGAACTTGTATCTCAGGTTTTCTCATTGGGAACCCTCTCTTACTCAGATCCTTGACTAGCTCCGCTAGCTGGATCTCATCTTCTTTGGGAATGAAGGACTTACTTCCAGAAATGTGCTGATAGCCCATTACAGCTCCCTTCACTCGCCTCTGCAGAGTTGATTTTGGGACGTTCCAGGCTCTGGCCAAGAACCTTAACTTGGGTATGTTCCCTGCCTCTACTACCTCCATGTACTCTTCAATGGCTCCCTTCGTTCTTTCTTCACTCCACTTGTTGTATTTTTTTATTACTGTCTGTTTGTTCTTTCCCTGTGCTCTCCCTTTTGTCTTCCTACATCTCTCTTCCTGTCTCACTGGTGCCATTCTACTCTGCAATAGCTTAAATGAATCAGAATTAGTAAGAAATATATTAAAAGGTCAAGGCTAAACTTAATGTTAGGTTTTAAACCTTTGATTTGTGGTTGATTAGGGGTTAAACAAATGAAGAGGTTGGGAACCACCAATTTAGGGCATACAGAGCATACACAATGGTTCCCTATCGAGCTTTCACGAGACATCACGGAGAAACTCTCCGTTATGGGAACTCCTTCCCTCCAACCTTTCCTGAAGTCCTATTGGCTCACGCCAGTCTAACTGACTGGCCAATTGTCGCGAAGCATGCAAATATGCAGAGCTCGAGAGGCAGTATAAATGCAGAGCCCGCAACAATTACGTCAGAATCTTTTCCTTCACGACCGATTCCTGTAAGATGACGTCCTACTGTCGTATCTGTGCGGGACGATAGAAAACCCGCCGGATATCCACAACCACTGCATTGCCTGTCTGGGCCTTGCCCACAGAAATGCCATAAGCCCCAAAAATTATTTTTAACATTATTAATGCCACTATCAATCCTTCCATCTGCTCTTTTACAGAAGTGTCTTCACGATCATGTGATGATTTTCTCAAGTTTTTTGTAAATAGGATAAATGAGTTAAGAATGGGGATAAATCCTGTTCTGTCAGACCCTTCGACGTCTCTTAGTTGCACTGCTGTGTTGAGTCATTTTACTCCAATTACTGAAAACAATTTTATAGATTTAGTGGATCATCTTAAACCATCTGGCTCTTTAACTGATGTAATTCCTCCATTTTTTCTTAAACAAATTCTGGACGTGGTGGGTCCAGGTCTTTTGAGTCTAATAAATCGCTGCTTAGATACTGGTACTATTCCAGATCTGCTAAAACATGCAATTGTTCGTCCTCTGCTTAAAAAACAGGGCATGGATCCCACCGTGCTAGCTAATTTTAGGCCCATTTCTAATTTGTCGTTCATTACAAAAATTCTAGAGAAAACTGTTCTTGACCAATTACAGACTTTTCTAGCTGACAATTTGATCTTTGAGGTTTTTCAGTCTGGTTTTAGAAAATATCACTCCACTGAGACTGCATTGTTGAAGGTTTTTAATGATATACTATTAACGTGCGACTCAGGCAACTACGCTGTTCTTGTGCTTTTAGATCTTACTGCCGCATTTGATACTGTTGATCATGCTGTCCTTATTAATCGATTAGAACATTGTGCAGGTATTGCAGGTAGTGCATTGGAGTGGTTTAAATCTTATCTTACCAATATAACTTTTTCGGTTAAGATGGGAGATCTTACTTCTAGTAAAACTGTATTAACCTGTGGGGTTCCCCAAGGATCCATTTTGGCTCCCATCCTTTTTTCTTTATACATGCTTCCACTTGGTTCCATTTTTAGAAAGTATGGGCTGTCGTTCCACTGCTATGCCGACGATACTCAAGTTTATCTGCCTATAAAACGAAACTCGGATGGATTAGATGCTCTCTGGGCATGTTTGGCAGATGTAAAGGCATGGTTGTCGCTAAACTTTCTGAATTTTAACGAGGAAAAAACTGAAATTATTGTTTTTAAACCCTCAGATTCCATGACTGCTGCCGAACCAAATCTTGGAGGGTTATCCTCATCTGTTAAGCATTATGTGAAAAACTTGGGTGTGGTATTTGATGAACATTTGAAGTTTGATAGGCAGATAAATTCTGTGGTCAAATCATCTTTTTTTCAGTTGCGGCTCTTGTCTAAAGCTAAGTCTTTTCTTTCTTTTAAAAATCTTGAGAAAGTGATTCATGCTTTTATTACTTCTAAATTAGATTACTGTAACTCACTCTATACTGGGATTAGTCAAACAGCTTTATCCCGATTACAACTGGTTCAAAATGCGGCAGCTAGACTTTTGACCAGGAGTCATAAACGGGATCATATTACTCCGGTTTTACAGTCTTTACACTGGCTGCCTGTGTGGTACAGAGTAGATTTTAAAATTGTACTTATTGTCTACAAGTCACTAAATGGTATGGCTCCTTCATATATCTCTGACTTATTGATTGAGCACAATGTAACCAGATCTCTTCGGTCCTCTAACCAGAGACTCTTGTTTATTCCCAAGACGAGGCGGAAGTGCAGGGGTGATCGCGCTTTTGCTAAAATTGCGCCAAGTCTCTGGAATGATTTGCCAATGTTGATTAGAATGGCTTCATCTGTGTCTATTTTTAAGTCTAAATTAAAAACCTATCTGTTCGATAAGGCTTTTTATCCTGGTTGAAGCACTATGTTTTTATGTTTTTTGTTGTATGTTTTTGATGATTTTGTTGCATGTTAAAATGTATTTCTGTTTTTCTTTTTCTTTGTGTTACTGCTGTTTTTAGTTATTCTATTGTAAAGCACATTGGTCAACTCTGGTTGTAGTAAATAGTGCTATATAAATAAAATTGCCATTGCCAT
The DNA here is from genome assembly GCA_027422405.1 of Ptychobarbus kaznakovi. Lineage (NCBI taxonomy): Eukaryota > Metazoa > Chordata > Actinopteri > Cypriniformes > Cyprinidae > Ptychobarbus > Ptychobarbus kaznakovi. The sequence goes on along the minus strand of CM049803.1, from coordinate 7,145,041 downwards.
TGCCATTGCCACATGGAGGCGGCGCAGGAGGAGTCTGACTGCGCACAGTGTGCGGATCTGCCACTGCGCATGCTGAGGACTCGCTGGAATGTGGCTCGTGGCCTCTTCGGGGTTAGGCCCACTGCCGCCAATGTGCCGCTAGTGGGCCCCCCTCCCCCACTCGAAGGTGGGGACGACAATTAGGCGCAAAGCCACCGTTCCCACGGTCGCCTCAATCCCCAGTTACCTTCTCCGACGGTTGTTTCCGTCCCCCTCCGTCCGTTGCGGACTTCGTTTCCTTTGGCCAGGAGGCCGGGGAGGACTCCATGTCCATTTCAGCCTCAGAGAAGGAAGAATGGGTTGGATCGGAATGGGACCGCTCCGACAGTGAAGGTACCTCAGACCTCCAAGAGGAGCTCATAAGGGTCATGAAAAAGGCTGTCCAGGAGCTGGAGCTCTCCTGGAGCCCTCTAGAAGAACTGGCCAAGAGCAAAATTGATTCCTGGTACTTCAGGTCCAGCTGCCGTCAAGTAGACATGAGAACGTTGGTGCCGTTATTTCCAGACGTCCATGACCAGCTCGTTAAGACGTGGTCTGCGCCCCAGTCGGTGCGCGTCCACTCAGCGACACAGGCCATGTTCTCTCAGGTGGACGGGGCAGAGGCCCACGTGTATGTGCGCATGCCCCCCGTCGAGGAAACTGTCGCTGCACATCTGTGCCCTGCGTCAGCCAAAACCATGGGCTCGGATATTAGCCTACCATCCAAACCATGCAGGATGACAGCCCATCTAGCCAACAAGGCTTACTCATCGGCTGGGGAAGGAGCCTCCGCCCTGCATGCTATGGCGGTGCTCCAGGTGTTCCAGGCCAAGCTCCTACAGTCCCTGGAAGGCGGGACTGCCTCACCGGAAGCGGTGAACGATCTGCGGGCGGCCACAGACTTTGCGCTAATGGCGACAAAGCGCGCTGCCCAGGCGATTGGCCGAACCATGGGGTTCATGGTAGTCCAGCAGAGGCATCTATGGCTTACCTTAGCCGACCTCAAGGATGCAGACCGCAAAGTGCTGTTGAACGCACCGATCACTCCCTCCGGCCTCTTTGGCGATGCCGTGGAGTCGATTATTGAAAGGTTTGCGGAAGCTCAAAAGCGTGCCAAGGCCAAGAGCCATGTCATGCCGAGGCGCTCGTTCCAGCCTCCTTCTCATTCCAGATCGTCGTCGGCAACCCGCCCACCCCAGAGAAGGGAGGAAAGGCCCGCAGCGACAACCGCGGCCGCGGCCCCTAGGCGGGAGCCGGACGTGAGGAGAAAGATGTGGCCAGGTCCGGGGAAAAGGCACCAAGGGCAATGGAGGAGCCCTCGCCGGGACACCGGGCCGCTAACAACATCCAAGCCGTCTTCCTGAGGGTGTCGTGAGGAGGGAGGAGCGCTCCGGAGGCCCAGCTCCCAAGCGATCCAGAATGTCGCGCGAAGTTCTCGAGAGCGACATTCACAATGTTTGTGTTCTTGCATGTGGTTCAATAAAAACGCATACATCCTCACAAAAAGAGCTCCTTCCTTCTCACTCAGTCAATGCGATGCAGCTCACCCCGCCTCAGAGCAGTGCAGAGCCACCGCCCACTCAAAGGATAGTCGCGCATCACTAGCTACTAAAGCCGCTATATCAGTCTCTGAAAGCGTGGGAAGCTATTCCGGGAATCTCGCGCTGGCTACTCGGTGTGATAAAGCGCGGATATACCCTTCAATTCAGATGCAGACCACCCCGTTTCAATGGCGTGGTGCAGTCTCTAACATTGCCTCGAAACGCGCAGGTTCTGAGACAAGAGGTATACAATCTGCTAGAAAAAGGAGCGATAGAAAAAGTCCCTCCGAGCGAGCGGGAGAGCGGGTTTTACTGGCCGCTATTTCGTGATACCCAAAAGAGACGGGGGGCTCAACCCAATTCTAGATCTCAGACCCATCAACTAGGGGTGGGCGATATGACCAAAATCTTATATCACGATATGACAAATTTTATATCACGATAACAATATACAGTATATCATGATATAGTGATTTTATTTTATTTTAAAAAGGTTATTATATTAAAATCTTTAATACCATATAATTTTCATAATCCTTGTCACTAATGTCAATATCAAACTAATACAAGCCTAAAGAGAAAGAGAAAAATAACTCAACCTCACTGAAGATAAATAATCAGTCAGTGATAAAATAAGGATAAGAAACTAATTGCAAGCAATGGGACAAAAAACTACAATAAATAAGAAACACTACATACATTGTGTAAATTAATTGGTCTTCACTGTGTTAATTATATCTATCTATCTATGATAGATATAATTAACACGTGTATTATGTATAGATTCTATACATATTATAAATATATCATTATTATTTTTTATTTATTCTCATTAAAGTTACAAATGTGATTTAGTCTAGAGCAGTGAGCGATTTAGCAGTGTGTTATGATTAACATGAATGAATATTGGACCGCTTCCCCTTTAAGAGCAAAGTCCGGATCTAATACACTGTTACATTGCATTTTCTATTTCTGCCGGTTACTCTTTCTTAAGACCTAAATCGCTGTGTTTGAGGATACTTGCAAAGACGGGGATTCTGACGCGTATAAGTGTGTTTATGTAATTGTTCAAAGTCGGCAAAAGAGAAAAGGCGCGCTCCTCTCACACAGAAAGAAAAGGCACACGCATATAGGTCTGTTGTTTGATTTTCAACGGCTTAAAATCGGTTGTTTTAAAACTGCAGTGCTTAAAAACGCATGACCATGCTACAGATGTAGTCCCTCATTTAGGAGCGAGCTACTGGTTGTGTCCTAGCTGGTCGTTCTCATCTCCACCTGCTTCTGTCTCCTCTTCATGCCGCGTGGTGGGCGGCGTATAAAGATCGCAGTCACCCAAATGATGAAAATGTATTACCGGAAACAATGTATTTTGCGACACCACGATATAAACTATAGAACATAATATGAAACGATAGACTTTTTATTTCGTCCAGCCGATATATATCGTCATATCGCACAGCCCTACCATCAACAGAGCGCTTGGGAAGCGTCCGTTCAGGATGTTAATGCTAAAACAGATCCTGGCGCAAATTCGCCCCGGGGACTGGTTTGCGTCCGTGGATTTAAAGGACGCGTACTTTCACATTCAGATAGCACCGCATCACAGACGGTTTCTGAGGTTTGCTTTCGAGGGCACAGCGTACCAATACTCTGTTCTCCCGTTCGGGCTGGCTTTAGCCCCACGCACCTTTTCGAAGTGCATAGATGCAGCACTTTCCCCCCTCAGAGCGAGTGGGATGCGCATCCTCAACTATCTCAGTCCCAGGACACGCTTATCAGCCGCATAGACTCGCTGCTTATTCACTTGGAGTCCTTGGCTATGTGTCAACATGCAGAAGAGCATTCTTGTCCCGAGTCAGTCCATAACATATCTGGGAGTATGTTTAGACTCCGTGGAGATGAGAGCCCGCCTCTCGCAGGAACGCGCGGTGGCCATTTTGTCTTCCCTGCACCATTTCAGACAAAGCAGCTCTGTTCAGTTGAAGGATTTTCAGAGGCTGCTCGGACTCATGGCGGCGGCTTCAGCGGTGTGTCATCTGGGCTTATTACACATGCGCCCGCTGCAGCTATGGCTGAAATCTCGAGTCCCGTGGACGGCGTGGACTTTGGGATGTTTGAGCATCGCGGTCACCCGAGCATCGAAGCTCTGACGCCGTGGCGCAACCCAGATCTCTTCAGCCGGGGAGTTCCCCTGGGCCCGGTAGCATCACGCGTGGTGGTCACAACGGATGCATCGTCTCACGGCTGGGGAGCAGTGTGCGAGGGAACGCCAGCTTCGGGACTGTGGTTGGAACCTCAGAGCCGGTGGCACATAAACCGCCTAGAGATGGAAGCAGTCTTCTTAGCTCTAAAGGATTTTCAGCCACAGCTGGAGCAGCAGCATGTACTGATTCGCACTGACAATACGTCTGTGGTTTCGTATATAAATCACCAGGGAGGAATTCGCTCCAGGGCGCTGTTCAAGCAGGCAACGAATCTCCTGCTATGGGCAGACCGTCACCTCCTCTCAATCAGAGCAACGCACATCCCCGGTCTCCTGAACCGCGGGGCGGACATGCTTTCAAGAAAAGGAATTCCTCAAGGAGAGTGGAGATTGCACCCCGAGTCGGTTCGGATGATTTGGAACCGCTACGGGAGAGCGGAGGTGGATCTGTTCGCCACAAGCGAGAATGCGCATTGCCCACTGTCCTTAGCCTCCCAAGTGCTGTCGGTGAGTAACTGATTCATGTTCCTACCTTTATCTGTGGTGGGGGGGGGGGGGGCTGCTTGTACAGTACTAAAACTTACGCAGCCCTCTATGAGGTTGTTATTATTGTCGGCCCTGGGTTCAGTGCCGCTTACATGGTCATGTTATGGTATGCTGCTCACACAGTTAACTCTGTGCAGCCCCTTATACTGTTATTGCTAAAACTGTTCTGCCCTGCTCTCAGTGCTGCCCACGTTATCTCTTGCCAGATATGCAAATTTAGTATACCTGGGGTGTAGGCGCTCATTGGCTTATCTCCACCTATCAGCTGTGAGCCCGCCCTATGAGCGCCATTATTGGTGGGAATGATACCTCGCTGTGTAACGGGTACAGGCTGCCCGTAGCCTCTCTCACGGTGGGATTGAATAGCGTTCCCATAATGGAGAGTTTCTCCGTGATGTCTCGTGAAAGCTCGATAGGAAACGTCTCCGGTTACTATCGTAACCTCGGTTCCCTGAGAGCAGGAACGAGACATCACGGTGATCGCCGTGATCACTGCTCGTCCAGCCAAGCGGCGTTCAGTATCAGATTCTGACGTAATTGTCGCGGGCTCCGCATTTAAACTGCCTCTCGAGCTCGGCATATTTGCATGCTTCGCGACAATTGGCCAGTCAGTTAGACTGGCGTGAGCCAATAGGACTTCAGGAAAGGTTGGAGGGAAGGAGTTCCCATAACGGAGAGTTTCTCCGTGATGTCTCGTTCCCGCTCTCAGGGAACCAAGGTTACGATAGTAACCGTAGACGTTTTATATTGTAATTGTGTTTATTTATTTAGAATTAGCATAGCCTTTAAGCACTGTCCCAATCACCCAAAACCATACTGTCCCATCCACCCAAATTGCGTTTGGGTGGATGGGACAAAATAAAACCACTCTAATTCTGAAAATAGAAACCTGATATTAACACAATTTGTATTGTTTTTATTACAGTAGTACATCATATTCATGTTTCCATTAAAGGTTTTTGCTATATATTAGCTATAATAATTTTATGACCTTGTTTTGAAAACTAGCTGAAGCTAATGTCATTTTCCTCACCTCATGCATTGAAGGGTCAACTTCCTGTTTGATGTTTCCCCCATCCAGCTATATGATGTCACACCAATGAATGCATGCAATTTTGATTATGTAGTCTCATAGTAAGGACTCAGCAAAAAAAGTTTTTATTTGTACTTATCAGGTGAGAAAATAAACTCTGTATAGTTACACTGTCCCATTTGACCTTATGTCCCAATCACCCTTAATTTATTTTTTATTAAAAAACATATGATGCACACTACATACCAACAAGCAGATGAGCACCAAATTAAATCCCTACACAAAGCTGCGTGGGCAGAAAGTTCTCCAGCAAAACTGTTCACTTCTTTAATGTTTGTGAAAAGACAGGACTGTGAGATGTTCCACAAAGAACTCGTGGATAAAAACAAGTGGGCTTGTAACGGAGCCGACAAGACGAGAGGCGTTTGCCTCTCCAAAGATCCATTTGCAAATCTTTATTAGACAGAGGCATGGTCATAACAGGCATGGTTCAAACCGTGGCAAACAGGAATATTGAGGACAAGACAGATGAGTACTCAAGTCAACAGGCATGGTCTTCGATCAGCGAACAATATCCAGAGGGCTTGACAAGGGGGGTAATCCGATAAGGTGAGCAATAATTCAGGCGAGGTGCAAACAGAGTCCGAAACAGCAGGCAAAGGGTTAATCCAAGATACAAGGCAGAAGATCAGGAACCAGACAACAAGGCAACACAAAAAGACTAGACTTATAAACAGAAACTAGGAAAGGCTCTGTAAAGCAGCTAATATTTGGAGAGGGCTAAACGCTAAACAATACTCAGCAGAGAGGAAGAGGAAGTCCATTGTTTAAGTAGGGTGTGTGATTGTGTGCTAATTCTCAGGTGTGAGCGTGTGATTGAGACAGCTGTGTTGCAATGTGAATGAATAATGGGAAACGTAGTCCAGGGTAATATATAACAGTGTGTGTGGTGTGAGTCAATATGATGGAAGAGCGACCTCTGATGGTGAGTGGACGGAAGATCACGAACCGGATTCATGGCAGGGCTACTGTCGTCATATTTGAGTATGAATTTTTCATCCTTCAGGATCCAATTGTTCACTGTATACAGTTCACAGGAAAGAATTAAAAAAGAGTGAACAATAAGCTGAACAGTCTCCGTTACCTTTTTTGCCATCTAGTCCAGCATCAGAAAGTCATCATATTTTCATTGTCAGCCTCTGCGCTTTAAAAACTATAGTACTTGATTATCTTTTGAGAATAATATAATATATGTTAAATAAATTAAACAATTAAACATAACTTGAAAAGTACATTTCACAACTGGCTTTGTTTTTGGAAACCTTGTTTGTTTATCATTTATGATGAAGAAGCACAGGACAGAATGAACATCAAAGGAAAAGTAAGCAATACAATAGTTATTTCTCTGAAATGTAACTTTTGACAGTATTGTAAATTATTAGTGTCAAATTATTAGTTCTCAGATCCAATTGTTGGGACAATTTTGGGGAAATGTTTAGGCTGTAATCCACACCTAAAGGGGCAGATCTTCAAAGAGATACATTGAACTAGCCTTTTAGTAATGATAACACTGGGATGTACAGAATAAAAAATACTTGTTTAAGTTAATTTTCCTGCTTACTTTATTACATTTTAGGGAAAATCGAATGGCCTGCATTTTTCTTTATAGTTACGAAATTAATATCACATTAATTGTGTGTAATTTTCTTTTTTCTTCCTTTTGGTTGAGGGGATTAAAGCAGTTCATAGAACGAAAAGTACCCTTATCTGTCCGATTTGCACAGATTTTTTTTATTTAGAAATTTGCCGTTCCTTTATTTAGAAATAAATATATAAATTACCAAGCATTTTTGAAAAACAATTCTTAGTCAAAAAAAATTACTAATACAAAAGTATGGTGTAGCCTAAAATTGCACACGTTTATTATGCCTGTTTCTTGATAGAAATGTAATTAATAAAAAAGCAATACGTGAACTGAAGTCACAGTATCGGAGTTTACGAGATAACTTTGTAGTTATGAGCACTGCACTTTACATTAGACCATGCCTAACACTTTTTAATGTAAAAGCACAAAGAACGTTATGTTTTAAAGAAAAAGTTTTAATTAACTTTTAATTTGGACTCACTATTACAGTTACGTATGTGATAGGCCTATTATAGTTTCTTTCTGTTTGCCAAAAACAAAAGAAAAGCACAACTAAAACCACAACTAAACTAAACTAACAATATATACACACTTCCTATATATTTGGCTCCATTTCTCACTATTAACTAACTATTGACTTTTGCCTCAATAAACTCCTAATTACCCTACTGTTCAGGTATAGGGTAAGATGTAGAATATGGTCAACGTATAATACGACATTAGTATGTGCTTTATGAGTACTAATAAACAGCTAATATAGTAATATGCAAGCAACTAGTTAATAACTAGTGTTACATTTAATACATAAAAAACGTAATGTTTGTGTGTGCGAGTGCGTGTGTGCATATACAGTATTGGCTAGCGGCAGCGGGCACTCCTTATCTCTGTGTATGTTCTTTATGGGAAAATACTTATGCAATTTAGCTTATTAGGTTCATATTCTGATCGCATATGCTCGCTGGTATATAATATGCATAATCAAATCTTTTATTTAAAAATAAACTGCGACAAACAATCGTGACTCTTGGCACTAACTCTGGCAGCTGATCCATAAAAATGTATAATAATAATAATAATACAACAACAACAACAACAACAAAAAACACCACCGCACGCCACTGAGAACAGTGTAGTTTTTACAGAGCAAACAGCAAAAACAGCGAGAAAAACCATGGCAAATCTGGCAGTTGCCAGAAACAACCTGGCAGCAGCCATGGCATCTGGCGATGCCACCAGAAGTGGCGCTACGACCTGCCACTGCCAGAATTTGCGCTTGCCCTCTCTTGCTTGGTATAGCTGTCTCTCTGTTCAACTCAAAGCTCGACTGGCGATATTGATATCTAAATGTTCTAAGATTGTGGGCCAAATGCTTGAGCCAAATTTTAATGAGTTGTACAAGAAGAAAATGTTGACACTGACAGGTAAAATTATGTCTGATTCTTCCCATATTCTGTATGAGGAATATCAACTTTTGCCATTGAAGAGAAGACTAAGAGTACCATATGCCAGATTGAACAGATTCATAATTCAGGTTCATCAGTCAGTAAAATGTATTAATCAGAATGAATTAAGTAGGCAGCAAGATTCTGAGGAATGGAAGGTACATAAGCTTTTTGCCCCATAGATGGATGTGTACCAATGTGTAGGCCTACTTGTGTGTGTGTATTGTATTGTGTAATGTGTACTGCCATGAATTAATGTTAGACAGTAAACGCTATGGGATGGGAGACAATTTTTAGAAGAAATTTCAACAATAAAGTGAAAATTGAATTGAAATTGAAATTAATGAGTTTATGACATAATTTAAATTTTTGGGTGAACTAACCCTTCAAGTTTTTGTTAAAGCTATATAAGCCAAACAGAGATGATGACCTTGGATGATGCGGAGGAGTTTTTCTTGGTCCATATTTTGTTCTCTCCAGAGACGAAGCAGATGTAATGCTTGCTGCTGAGGACTGCAGCTTTTCTTCAGCCTCTCAACACTCTTCCAGTCCAACTTGCGTCCTGGAAGGCTCTCAGAAAGACTCTCCACAGGGATAGAAGCCAAAGGAGATGATGCAAGATTTTGAAATATTACTTCCTCGCATAATGTAATGCCTAGAAGACATTGAAAGAGATGTGTGGGGATAGTTATAGACATGGAAGCTTGAAAAGCACACAAAAAAATCACAAAGTTTTGCAGAAATAAAACAAAACAATGAAACATATTATTATATCAGCTACTTTGTCCTATTTTAGCCCTTATGTTTTCATGTCCTAATACAGGAAGTAACATGTTCCCACATGCTGAAAGAAGCTTTGACCTTCCACATCTTTAAACTGTACTTCACCCTATCTGTGCACCGAACTGATCAAGTTTTTTTCTGTCCCCGGTTTAATTTGAGTCATGTATATTGAGTATCTGGGATCTGCAATTCCGATTCAGTACTTGTATTTTCCTAGTGCATTATTGACAATTTAAGTACATTTAACTACAAGTACATCTATCTATCTCTCTCTCCACTGTATAAAAACATTGGTACACTCAAAGTCTGCACTCGAAGACCGATTGCATGCATCACCACAGTGAATATTTGAAGGCTCCTTCAAATGTGGCCGCAAAATGCATCCTTCATTTCCTGGGCAATAAACGATACAACAGATGGATCCTTTGTGACCCATTCTACTCCAGTGATGACAGTTTTAATTTTTTTCAGAGAGAGAAATTGCTGGATTATACCATTAAGTTTCAACAAGTTTCAACTGATTTAACTTCAATGTCTAAAGATACAAATGGGACACAGCTTATTACAATATTGTTTTGTTAAACAAGAAAGATTTTTTACAGTTACATTTATGTTTAAAAAGTTTACAAAAATAGACTGGGGATCAAAACTACAAAACTGCTGACTGCGAAACCTGTAAAGACGTCAAGTTATTTACATGTTTTAAACCTGTGTAGAAGGGATATATGGGAGACTTGATTCTTTTGAATCAAACAACAGCAAATACTTTCATTTCATTGTGCCTCCAAGCATTTCCTTAAAGGGAAAGACATGGGCAACATTCTTTGTACTTAATATCCTTTTTAAATTCAAAATGTAAAATTTAGTTCGAGTTTTGGTTCCTTTCCGCTGTCACCTCTGGCTTGCTTAGTTGGGGACACTTCATGTACAGCAATATCGTCGATTTGATAGCACTTGATAACCATGAGTGGTATATTTCAAATCAAATCAAATCAAATCACTTTTATTGTCAAATCACAACAGCACATGTGCCTTGGTGAGTGAAATTCTTGAGAGCGTGCTCCAGACAGTGCAGAAACAATTTACATATAGACAGTACATAGTTACAGACTTATACAGATGATAATGTGCAAAATACATATACATATACTCAGTACACACAGTGTACTATTAGACATACTTACAGTTATCAATACACATTATACACCCTATGTACACATTCTACATTATGTACACATATATACACACAGTAATATGCAAAGGTGCAACAGATTATACACAAGCTACGCAATGTCATGGATGTGCATTAGAACCACCAGATTTTTGTATTTGTGCAGTGGGTCCGTGTAGTCCAGTTGAACTGTGTAAAAGTTAAAGTGCAGTGCAGTGTGTGCGTGTAGTCCAGTTTGAACTGTGTTAAAGTGCAGTGCATGGCATACCGTAAAGTGGGAGTGTGCTGTAGGGTGTATTATTTTTAAGACGTGTTAAAAATATTTCATTAAAAAACACAAAGATCTCCATTCCGATCCATTCAATTGTGCCCTATCTAAATATTTTTAGATGAAGTAATGTCCTGAAAACCTTTGACTCTTCTCTTTGAGTGTGGTATCACTATAACACGTAACAATATTTAAAATGTTATTAGCAGTCTTTATTAGCAGGCTTTGTCTGCCATCGTTTTTTGTATGTGGACTTGCTTGAATGGGGCCTTATTACTTTACCTTTACTGCTTTGGACTTTGCCTGCTTTCTCTTCCTTGTTCCCCGTTGTTGTTACTCATGTTTTTGTTTTGCATTAGACTCTGCTTTTGAGTTCTACTACCGTCTCACCCTGAAAGTCTGTACAAAATGGCAGACCAAGTGATTTACTCAGCAGGGTTTTTCACACTCACCACCAGAGCCTGTCTCCTACAGATTGGCCGTAGAGCTGGTTACCATAGATTAGCTCATTGACCTAGATCCTTTGAAACCAGTTATGGCAGAGTGGCTGATCAACCTGGATGACACCATGTTCCCAGCCTTTTCCATTTCATGAAGCCTTTCAGTCCTGTCCGGAGTCCTCCCTCTCACACTTGCCCCATCCAGCCTCCAAGCTTCTTTGTCTACACTGTTCCAGTCCAGCCACCAAGCTTCTTCAACTCTACTGGTTCCATCCAGACTTCAAGCTCCCTTGTCTCCATCCAGTTCCCACACTCTCTCATCTTCACCCAGAGAATCTACTAGACCCCAGTCCTTATGTTCTGGTCCTGCCAGCACCTCGGCTCCTCTTTCCCCGCTGGCTTGGTCAAGCTCTCCCTCCGACTCCCATCTGCCTCAGACTGCCTGGTTCACAGCCCAACCAAGGTGCTCAGATCCCCCTGCTTCACCTCAGGGCTCTGAGCAAAGGGCTCTACCTCAACTTGCCCTCATCCTTCGAGCTCCGCCTTGGTTAGGTGTCACCCTGTTCTCACCACAGGCGCCTTTGCCCTCCACCCCTTCAGCTCTACTGGGCTCTCCATTCCCGCCAGCTCCTCCTTTGTCCCTGCTCGGTCTGGCTACACCACTGTCCTCCAAGCTTGTGGCTCCGCCTCAGCCCTCCAGACCAGCAGTGTGACCCTGGGTCTTTGGCTCTTGGTCTCTACCTCTCCTGGCTCCATCTCAGTTGGTCGGTTACATATCAATAAGGTTGAAAAAATAGATTGGTCTAATTTGAATCCGAAAAATAAGACTCAATATTCTTCAGCTAACTGCTAGTTGGTCATATTAGTTCTTAAGGTATGTCTTCAAATAGTGTCTATGTGTACAGAAGCCCAGCCATCTTTGTCTGACTTTTTTTGTTGTATGTGGTCTTACTTGGACTCCTTGGTGTTGCTCATTGTGTTTTGGTGTTATTTATTTGAGAAGGTCTTGTCTTACATTAAACCCTGATTTTTAGGTGTACTCCGGTCTCACTTTGAGAGCCTGTTATTGTTATGCATTTGACATAATGAACTAACAATGGAAAAATGTATTACAGCATTTGTTAATTAGGTTAGTTTTGTATATGTACTATTGTCCATAGTAAATTCATATTCAATAATACATAAAGCAGTGTTTCCCAACCCTGTTCCTGGAGGCTCACTAACACTACACATTTTCCTAATCAAACACACCTGAATCAACTCATCAGCTCATTAGTAGAGACTCCAGAAATATATTGGTCAGATAAGGGAGACATCCAAAATGGGCACTGATGGTATGCCTCCATGAACAGGGCTGGGACACACTGACATACATTTATGCATTTAACAGACACTTTTATCCAAAGCAACGTACAGTGCATTCAGGATACATTTTTTATCAGTATGTGTATTCCCTGGGAATTGAACCCACAACCTTTTGCGCTGCTAACGCAATGCATTAATCTCATGTCATTATTTGTGTAATTTGTAATTGCAGTGTATATGCATACATGCCACATCTTAACTGCAATAAATACAGTATAAGTGCCTGTAAATATATCAAAATATCAATTCAGATGCATCTTCTAAGGGGGGAAATAAAATGGCCATTGTAGCCTAATAGTTTGTGTGTAAAACTGTGTATTCTATGTTGAATCAAATAATATATGTATTTTGTAATGTTTATTGCTTTTCTCATTTAACAAAATTTAACACAATAATAACTGAATTTTCTTTTGGGGATAATTTCTTAATCACATTTTATGTTTGATTAGTTTAGGATTAATTAATCACCACATCATGTTATTATATTAAAAATTGTAATCGCTTGACAGCCCTAGTAATTTCATGTCCTAGTTATACTTAATGTTGTTACATTGTCCAGGTAAAATAACAAATACAAAGCAAGAAATACAGTTCTATTTTCTATTTGAATATTACATTAAAAACCAATTAGAAATCTCATCAAGTTATATTTTATTTGTGAACTGATGTTCAGCTATTTTTAATAGGCAGCGAGTTTGGCCGAGTGGTCTGTGATAATAGTTTTATGTAGCTTTGTTTTTATAATCTCTGTCTTACTCAGTGTTAGCTCATTGCTGTTTAAATGGCTAAATAACTTTATCACCATATATCTGATATAACCCTGTACTGCCTATCAAATAAATTTGACCAATAGTTTTTTAATCTAAACCACTAGTGCAGCACATTTGCATTTCATTAGCCTGTAAATTTGTCATTTGTGCTTTGCCTTCCTCTTTTTTCTCTCTTGCTCCATCTTTTACGAGTCCATGAAAACAACAGTGAACACTAACAATCACTGAGATTCATGGCTTCTTTTCTGGTTGTTGTCACTTGCACTGCTTGCCACAAGTTTAGTGTAGCCTTCTCTGTCAACGGTGAGGGATTTACAAGTGATAAAAGCAGATTTCAGGACTAGAGACGCATCCGAACTTTAATTGAGAATAGTAAGAATGCAAGGGCTTTAGATTTGGCTTCAGCTGCAACTAGCTTAACGAGTCGTACAGCAGGGCATTTGGGTGGTATAGCATAAGCCCGATTCGGACAGTAATTGTTTCTCATATGGACGTCTGTAAAAATAAATTGACATATCACCTCAGTGATAAAACTCATGGATTCGGATGTACTGCATACCTGCTGCTGCCATAATAAGACCCATTTTGAATGTTTACGTCCTTTCTTCTCTTTCTGCTCCCAGTCACTCTGGTGGAGCAGTTAAGAAGTATTGTTCTTTTAAATACTTGCCAGCATTTCAGAAATAAATATGTATGCAAATTACACCAAAGTACAACATTTACCGTACGGTATTTGGGAGTGAATCGATTTCTTCTCGTAAACTAAGAGATGTGGATTCGGACGGCAATTTAATTACCACACGATCTTGGTGTTTGTCAAAAAACAGTAGGTAATTCGACCAGGGATTTTTACGCAGGTGGTGAGAGATAAACACAGACATTCTGTATTCGAAAAGCAATTAAATCATCAACTACCCCCTGTAAATGGTGAAAATCACTTACGTCCCCATGAGAAACAATTACCGTCTGAATAGGGCTTATAGACATCAAAACACCATCCTCCTGTTCCTATCAGAACTTTAAACTTGTTCTTCCCACTCGGTGATGCACTCACCGAGAAAAAACTTTTGAACGTTTGTCCTAGTTAACAAAGATTATATTGTACAGAATCCAGACACCATAGTGCAATGTTTACCAGAAGCCAGAGTGCTGGACATAAAAGCAGATTTAAAAGTGCTGGCTAAAGCTAAATATAAATTCAGTGAGATCGTTATCTACATTGGCACTATGATATTTGTCTTTGTCAGTCTCGGTTACTAAGAATAACATTAAAAAGCTGTGTAAACTCACAAGATGTCAGACACCGTAATATGCTCTGGTTCCCTGCTCACTTACTGCTGTAACAAAATATATGGTAGAATATGGTCACTGAATCACTGGCTGATGTCAGCTGAGTAGTGATGCGTGGATGAGCTAAAACGTCACCCGAATCCACAGCTTCAAATTAATTATCCACCCGCCAACCGCCCGCACCTATATTTTTCTCTGATTTAGATAACCGAACCGACCCGCACTCGATCGTCACATTCAGGGTTCGTACGGACATAAAAAAACCCGGAAAAGTCATGGAATTTTAAAACAGCAATTTCCAAGCCTTTATCGATTTGAAAAAATAAATAAACCAAGAAAGTTTTGGAAAAGTAATTGAAATCTATTTCACAATCCCCTGTATCATAGAATTATGTTTAATTATGTCCTGAATTTCAGTGGGGTATTGCACATATCACATTACTCATTCCCGCAGCTTTCAACTTTAAAATGAGGGAAATTACTGCAAAAAATGTATTCAATATAGCGTATATAGACTAGATGAGTAAATAAATTCACACAAACCATCAGATCAAATCAGTCATTTGAAAACAGCGTGACTGATTCAGCACCGAGTCCTCACTCTTTGACCATCTCTCAGGCCCGGTTCTACGGGGGTGCTAAGCACCCTCAAATTAAATCAGAAGCACCTTCAGTTAAAGCTGTAATAATGGCATTTTATTGCAGATTTGGCATTCTATCCAGCGCATTATGGTTTGCGCTCTGGAGATCGGTTTCTATTTCAACGTGTTTTCGCAGTGTTGAGCATTGTATACAATCTCTGACATATCTGTTGATTTCTTGAACCAAACAGTAAATCTGAGGCTTTTAAGATAGAATCTGCTTACCACTTAAATTGCCAGAGTTTTTGTTCAGGTGTTCCGTACGAATAACCCAATTACACGTAGACGCGATGTAAATAAGAGATTCACTGTGCAGCATAGAGAACTTCATTAATTATAACGTAAGTTTGTAAGATCACGATGAACTAAGATGAATGACAGCCTTTTAGTGATTAGAAAGGGAGCCATGCTGGCAAATCGGTAATGAGCCATTTTGCCAAAAATTATACATTTTTATTTTCACATTCTCCATTAAAATACCTTGAAAATGATATATGATTTGTTGGCATCGGACAAAAAAATTACTGAGCAAATGATGAGTTTGAATGTGATAGAGTCAGCAGAGTTGATTCTGAGAAATATCGAGTTTAAGCTTTCTGAAAATTCCAAAGAAAAATCATCAAGCAATATTTGCCTCTTTTTCTTTTCTTTAAAATAATGACTACATAATTGTTAACATAGCTATTTTTATTTTATCGTTGTTATTAAAAACAAGAACAAAAATGTAAATAAACAGTAGTTTAATCAAGAGCAAGTGAGTTGGATTCAGCAATGGATTCAGTTTCCGCCACTGAATAATATAAAAAGGTTATTGCATCTTTTTATCTCACAATTATGACTCTGTACACAGAATCGTGAGATATAAACTCACAATTGCTAGTTATAAAGAATTACGATTAATAAAGTCAGAATTGCGAGATATAAACTCGCAATTCTCGCAGAGAGACTGATATGTTCTCAGAATTGCGAGTGTATATCTCACAATTCTGAGAAAAAAAGTAATTGCAAACAAGTCATAATTGCGAGATATAAACTAGTAATTTTTAGAACTTGTGAGTTTATATCACACAATTATGAGAAAAAAAATCTGAATTGTGAGATAAAAAGACGCAATAACCTTTTTTATTTTTTATTCAGCGGCGGAAACGGGCTTCCAT
Organism: Ptychobarbus kaznakovi; assembly: GCA_027422405.1. NCBI lineage: Eukaryota > Metazoa > Chordata > Actinopteri > Cypriniformes > Cyprinidae > Ptychobarbus > Ptychobarbus kaznakovi. The sequence goes on along the minus strand of CM049803.1, from coordinate 7,128,728 downwards.
ACTATTACCTAATGCACGGATTAAATATAATGTTACACATCAGACTTTCCCCCAACTATTAACTAAATGTTCATGTAAGACAATATTATGCATGTGTGAATCTTACTAAGCCATATTTCGCAATAATATACTTTATAGGGTATTTGGAAAGGCATGTCTTATGCACGCGCTTTGCGAATGTCAGTCAGTGGTGTGATCCATTTGTTTTCATCAGCATGGGTTTAAAAATCATATTTCACTGGTTTGGACTCATGTCATGGAGAATTCGATATAAATATTCACAATGCTGGAATGCTGTGCAATGCAACAATAGACGTACTCGTAGTGAGCAGAAGCAGTCATCCAGAAGTGAACAGAGAAAACAGTTCTCCTCGGAAAACGTATAAATAAAGTTAATTTTAGATGTTTAATTACTATTTGGAGCATTGGGATCACTAGAAGAGGGTTTAATTAACTAAATTTTTATAAAATTCGACCAACTTTAATATGTTAATTTGACAATTCATTCGATTTTCTGTAGCCTATTTAGAAAATATAGTTAATATTTGCATCATTAATGGTTTATCTTATCCACCCGCAAAGAATCAGAATGCACTTTTTATTACCCGACCCACCCGACCCGCGGATCATCCGTAGCGCCCGCGGATATAACCGCCATCCGCGCATCACTACAGCAGAGTTATATAGATTTCATAGACAATCTGATAAGTTTTGGGGAAAACCTATCCTGTTAAAAAAATCTTCATCCCTCCTGGTGTGCTGCTACCCTTCACTCTAGAAACATAGCATATAGTTTTAGTGTTAGTAATTGACTTACTAGGGCCCAGGTTAGGAAGCAGACAGACTGGCTTAACTGACCGTCTGCCAGCCGCTTCATGTCACAGAAATCAGATAAATCTCAGCATAAAGACCCAGGCACGTAGCCAGCTGTGAGGTCACCGAGGTCTGGACCTTAGTAAATTTTTCATGTTCAAAATTACAATTTGTTCTCTGAATGACTGATTTGTGAAGAGTTTTATTAATCAAAATATAAATTAATCAAGTATAATCAATGTAAATATAAGCCATTTATGTATAAAGTTATCCAACTATTATAATCTTGCATCTGCTTGTGTGTAGAGGCCTGCATGAATAGAACATGCAGACATATGGTGAGGCTGCGTTTCCTGTTTTGACATTACACAAAATATATGATGGGGCCCTTACTTTCACGGAACAGAAAATTAAGGTCTCCTGTCTACATCTTGCTAGCAGACTAGACACACAGCCCAAAAAGGTAAACTATAATGCATATGTATTACATGTATTGAACACGCCTAGAGGAAAAACTGTATAAAAGAGGGTACAGAAAAATACTCTGGAGATTACTCTGCAGATTTTTCTTGGCTCCATTGTCTCTGATAATAAAGCCTATCTTCTGGCATCAAAGCCCCAAGACTTCAAGAGTGATTCTTCTTAGAAAAGGCAAAAGCCACCACAAACGGTGTCCACTAAAGAAAAAGGTAAGCAGTTTTGCTTATATAATTAGTTTGTGTTGTTTGCTGGTCTGCCCTTGGTGGTAAGGGCACTTAAAATTGCTCTTCCAAATAAAAAAAAAAAAAAAAAAGGGGTTTTGATTCAGAATAACTAATTACATGCAATGGTCTGTGTTTATTGTTAAGTTGGCCTTGAAGTATAACAATAAACGTTAAGCAGATGAAGTATAAGGAAGTGTGCAAAGTTTTATGTTTAGGTGAAAAGAAAAAAAAGAGAGAAAAGAAGTACACAGAGGTCTGCACGGGTAGGCGCAAAAATTCATGCAAGGTACTGCTTTTTTACTGTGTTGAGGAAGTGTATCAGTGAAAGAGCGAGTAGAACTGACAGGTCACTCAGGAAGATCTTAGTGTAGTCTGTCTTAATGAATGTGTCGGTGTCTGTATGATTGACTGTGGTTGTAGAGAAAATAAATACATTCCGTATCGGGTGGGTAAAAGCTGCGCACCCCTCCTGGACCATCCCTTAAATGGGGCCTGGCAGAGACGGACACAGGTAGTGCTGCAACTGAGAGGGATGAATGAGTGCATGAGCCCTATAAATAAAGGGATAAAGGATGAGTGTATGAGCCCTGTGAATAAAGGGACTAGATGGAGTGAATGTGTTTAAGAAAATTGTTTCAATAAAGACTGGATCAAGACATTGGCATTGTAGATTCTTCGTACACATTTTACTGCAAATATTGTGCTACTTAGGGAGATAATATTTTGAAGATTTAGGAGACTAATGCAGTTCAGATAGTAAAGTATAATTTAGGTATATGCATTAAGTTAAATAATTGTATTAACAATATTGCTGACAAAATAACTTTTAACAATAGAAAAGAAGGACAATTAAGTATGGAATATGCCCTACAGTGCCCAACAAATTAACTGGTTCTAGGATTTTTTTTTGTCCCCAAAACTGACAGAAAAGGATAAGGCCTTCAATATTTCTAAAGATGTAATGCAAAAATAAATAAATAAATATATATACATGAATATATACATACATACTGATTGATTTTTTTCTAGTAATTAAAGAGATGTTTAAAGTCTCTCTCTCTCTCTCTCTCTCTCTCTCACCCACCCACCTCCCACCCCACACACACAGAGGCATAGTGACATCAGGGGCCTCGTTTATCAAATGTTGCGCAGAAACCATCCTAAATTTGATCTTAAGATCATTCCTCAGATATACGTACGTACGATTCATAGAATGAACGTACCAACAGAAAACGCATGTATGCGTCTCTTTCAGATGTGAAATCTATGAATTGCAAATGATCTTGAACTTGCGCGCAATTTAATGGTTTCAGCTCTCTGCCTTGTAAATGACTCCTAATTAATATCGTTAACATACAATATCACCAATCATCATAATTTAGAACAACAAGCTGCAAAAACAGCTTATATATATATAAAAGTGCGTACGTCTGCTCAGACCCTGACATGAAGCTAAACACTTTTCCATGTCAAAGACAGTCTTTATAAATATGAGCGTGAATTTAAGCGTACGCACAGTCTAAGATCAAATATGAGCGTACGCACACTTTATAAATGAGGCCCCTGATGTCTGATTTTTTTATGTTCTGCTATCCATAGTGTATTGCATATTCATGAAATTAATCATATTTCCTCAGAATGACTTGCTCTCTGTATGTAATTTTTTAAGTGTTTGGAAGCTGCACTTTAAAAATACAAGAAAATTACTGCTATCCTTTTTTATTGCCACTTTAATAAATCACCATCGCCACACCATTCAAGTTATCCTAAATCCGTTCGCAATTTAACATCTTCAGTATATTGGCAAAGTTTGGTGTGAACTGTCATTCCGCTACATGTGGGTACATACAGTGGAACCAAATGTCGTGCCTCACAGGACCACGGTGCTACATAAATACAAACATACAACAATGAAGTAAAAAAGAATACTATAAACCTATACACAACTAACCTACTGACAGATTTTGACTATTAATATACTGTTTATAAATGTTAACCTATACATAGACAGAAAAATACTAACTATACAAACTGTACAAATGCTTCAAATGAATACTGTACATGTGCAGAGAGAAACATCGTAAGTCAAGCAGCTGGCTGGTGAACAGTGTAAGGTGAGCATACCAAGTATTATCATATCACAGTTCAATCCTAGCATACCAAGTATTATCATATCCATGCTCCTCTTACTCTTGATCTGACCTTTCCAAATTTGCCTCCACCTAGGAGGAACTGGCGTTTTAATACTTCACTCTTGGCAGATGATAATTTTATTTCCTTTGTTGCTGACCAAATTCCTTTTTTCTTGAGCGTTAATAAATCAGCGGAAGTTTCAGACTCAACAGTATGGGAGGCCCTTAAGGCATATATTAGAGGCCAAATAATTTAGTATGCCACTACTAAAAGAAAAAGTTCCAAAGAAAAGTTAATTTCTCTTGTTAATGAGATTTCTAGGTTGGATGAACAATATGCTAGGTCTCCCACACCAGATCTGTATAAGAGGCATCTGAAATTGACGTCGGAGCTCGATTTACTTTCGACAAGGTCCTTTTGAGGAGAACCAGGAGTGTTTTTTATGAAAGTGGGGAGAAATCTGGGAAAGTATTGGCTAATCAGTTGTGCGGGTTCCAGACAAAACAAATGATAAGTGTTCTTTGTTTAGATAATGGAGAGATAACAACTGATCAAAGTACTATTTATGAAAAGTTTAGAGATTTTTACTCTATGTTGTATGCTGCTGACTCTTTTCTGTGGCAAATCTGAAGATTTTCTTGTTCGATTAAATGTCCCCACCTTATCAAATCAAATCAAATCACTTTTATTGTCACATCACCACAGCACAAGTGCCTTGGTGAGGGAAATTATTACGAGCGTGCTCCAGACAGTGCAAAAAAACTAAACAATTTACATATGGACAGTACATATTTACAGACTGTACAGAAGACAATGTGCAAAATACACATACATATACTCAGTACACACAGTGTACTATAAAGACATACTTAGTTATCAATACACATTATACACCGTATGTACACGTCTGCATTATGCACACATCTATACATAGTAACATGTGAAGGTGCAACAGATTATAAATTTACAGCAGATTGGTTGTGCAACAGATAGTTGTGCAAAGGTGCAACAGATTATGCATATGCAATGTCGTGGATGTGCTTTGTATGGTGTCCAGTGATAGCAGATGTGTTAGTGCAGTGTGTGCGTGTAGTCCAGTAGAACTGTGTTAAAGTGCAGTGCATGGCATGTTGTGTGAGTGGGAGTGTGATGTAGGGTGAGTTATTTCTGACTGTTCATTAGCCTGATAGCCTGAGGGAAAAAGCTATCCCTCAGTCTGCTAGTGCGGGATTGGATGCTGCAGAGACGTCTCCCTGAGGGCAGCAGAGAGAGCAGTCTGTGGAACGGGTGGCTGGAGTCTTTGATAATCCTCCGGGCTTTCCTTGTACACCGCCTGGTGTAGATGTCCTGGAGGGAGGGAAGCTCACCTCCAACAATGTGGCGGGCAGTTCGCACGACCCTTTGCAGAGCTTTGCGGTTGCCATCGGTGCTGTTTCCAAACCAGGCGGTGATGCAGCCGGTCAGGATGCTCTCCAAAGTGCAGGTGTAGAAGGATCTGAGGATGCTGGGGCTCGTTCCAAACTTCCTCAGCCTTCTCAGGAAGAAGAGGCGCTGATGTGCCTTCTTCAGCACTGCATCTGTGTGAGCAGACCATGTGAGATCCTCTGTGATGTGAACGCAGAGGAACTTAAAGCTGTTTACCCGCTCCACAGGTGTCTTGTCGATGGTGATGGGTGTGTGTTCTCTGCTCTGTCTCCTGTAATCCACCACCAGCTCCTTGGTCTTGTCGATGTTGAGTGAGAGGTGGTTCTCCTGGCACCATTTAGTCAGGGTACACACCTCCCCTCTGTAGGCCGTCTCATCGTTGTCGGTGATCAGGCCTATCACCGTTGTGTCATCGTCAAATTTGACGATGACGTTGGAGCTGTGTGTTGCTGTGCAGTCGTGTGTGTACAGGGAGTACAGGAGTGGGCTGAGGACGCAGCCCTGTGGAGCACCAGTGTTGAGGGTCAGGGGAGATGAGGTGTTGTTGCCCATTCTGACCACCTGACTTCTGCCTGTCAGGAAGTCCAGGATCCAGCTGCACAGAGATCTGTGCAGAGATCTGTACAGAGATCAGATTATCATTTGATGCCCGTAACCTTTTAGAAGAACCAGTCTCACAGGAGGAGGTGATAGCTGCCATTACTTCCCTACAATCTGGGAAATCCCCAGCACCTGAATATTTTTCGTCAGAATTTTATAAAAAATTATCTGTACAGCTTGCGCCTTTGTTGAGTCTTTTAAGACTGGAACTCTTCCCCCAACTTTAAATCAAGCATGCATCTCTTTATTGCTTAAAAAGTATAAGGACCCTTTGGATTGGGTTTCATATACATTTATGCATTTAGCAGACGCTTTCACCCAAAGCGACTTACAGGTTATTCAGGTTATACATTTTTGTCAGTATGTGTGTTTCCTGGGAATTGAACCCACAACCTTTTGCGCTGCTAACACAATGCTCTACCACTGAGCCACAGGAACATATAGGCCCATTTCTTTGCTTAACAGTGGTGTACAAATTTTAGTGAAGGTGCTTCCCTCAAGGCTTGAAGATGTTCTCCCCACCATCATCTCTCCTAGTCAAACAGGGTTTATGAAGAATCGACAGTCTTTTTTTAATATTTGCTGTTTCCTTAATGGAGTTTATTGTCAGCATCAGTCCGTTCCAGAATGTGTCATCTCCTTGAACGCAGAGAAGGCGTTCAACAGGGTGAAGTGTGGGAGTATCCTTTTTTAGTTTTGGAAATTTTTTGATTTGGTCCGGCCTTTCTTTCCTGGATTAAATTATTTTATAGCACTCCCTCCGCTGTAGTCCTGACCAATAGTCTGTCTTCTCAACCTTTTAACTTGCATCGCGGAACCCAGCAGGGCTGCCCGTTGAGCCCATTATTATTTGCCCTTGCTATTGATCCTTTAGCAATTGCTCTACATGAGTGTCAGCAGATTACTGGAATTACACGTGGTGCATAAAGTGAACTTATAAACTCTATATGCAGATGATCTATTGCTTTTTAATTCTAACCCGGAGTCTTCTTTGCCTGCAGCTCTAACTTGACGATTTTGGTCAGCTCTTAATCTGCACATGAGTGAATTTTTTTCCAATTAATAAAGTAGATATGCAATTACAGTACTCCAACATACAACTAAAGATAGTTACAAATAAATTAACTTATCTTGGTGTCTTTATCACTTGCCAGCACACACATATTTGTAAACATAATTTTGTTATGTTTCTTGAACTAATTAAGAAAGTTATTTCTAAATGGTCTCCTTTAAAGATTACTTTCATTTGATGCATGAATTCCATTAAGATGGTGGCGCTTCCTAAATTTCTCTATCTTTTTCAGTGTTTACATCTTTTTATTCCTTTATCATTTTTTAAATCCCTGGACCCGTTTATCTCTACTTTTATTGGAATGGTGAACATCCTTGTTTGCGTAAAGTATACCTTTAGAGGTCTAGACTAGATGGTGGTATGCCCCTAACTAATTTTAAGTTTTACTACTGGGCAGCTGACATACAAAATACACTGTATTGGTGGCATTATCACCTTCTACCTAATAAACCATCCTGGGTGGACATGGAATTACATGGCCATAAGCAAATTTCCCTTCCAGCACTTCTTGCAACCAAATTACAGTTAATTTCTTATACTTTTGTCGATTGCCCAGTGGCCCAGCTCACTTGATGAGGATTTGGACTCAATTTTGAAAATAATTTGGTTTTAAAGGTCCTTCTCTTCTTAGCACTGTTGCCCGTAATCACTTTGTCTTGCCTTCAATGCAGGATGGGTCATTTAGGAGTTGGTCTGACAGGCATAACATGCTTTAAAGATTTATTTATCAACAATTTATTTGCTTCTTTTGAACACTTAATGTCACACTTTGGTCTTAATAAATCTGATTTAGAGTCTTGCAAGTAAGAGATTATATTAGGTTATTTGTATCTGATTTTCCAGTGATGCCTCCTGAAAATCCTTTGGATAGTTATCTTTCATGTAACATACTAGCTAAGGTCTCAATTTCCATAATTTATAATTTAATGATAAATCAGGCATTTTCCTCTTTAGACAACATCAATAGAGCTTGGGCTGAAGACCTTGGCAGACCACTCTCAGATGACACATGAAACTGTGTTCTTAAACAGGATCATTCATAATCCATGTGTGCTCGGCACTCTATCATTCAGTTTAAAATAGTACACATTACTCATATATCCAAAGTTAAAATAGCCCAAATGTTTCCTGGTACTAGCTCTTTGAGCAATAGATGTCAGTGTGCTGAAGGTACTTTAATGCACATGTTCTGGACATGTCCAAATTATAGCATCTCTGGCGGTCAATATTTTACACCCTTTCTGTGGTTCTTCAGCACAGATTAGAACCAGTCGCTCCAGAGGAGTTACAGTTGTCAAATTGTGTAAAATTACAGTTGTCAATGTGTAAAATTCTTGCCTTCTCTTCTTTGTTAGCACGTAGAGCCATTCTATTGAAATGTAACAATCCTCTCCCACTCACACATATTCAATGGATCAGAGAAATGTTGTCTTGTCTCTATCTTGAAAATATTACTTAATATTACTCATTAAGAGGATCGGGAAAATAATTATTTAAGATGTGACAAACTTTCATTGATTATGTTGATAATTTTAAATAATAAGCTTTTATTGATTTGAATTAACTTAAAAAATCTATTTATTTCCTTCTTTTCTCTGATGTAGACATGTATAAATTTATGCACTGATTTGTTTTTCCTTTTTTGTAATTACTATTATCATTATTATTATTTATTTATTTTTAAACCAGTAATTCCTTTCTGAATTATTGGACAGCATAAGCGCTACTTTAGGGATTTGTTGGTAAGGCTTGGGGGATTGTTAAATGTGATGTATATTGGAAAAAAAATCAATACAAATTGTTAAGCCAACTCCTCAGAAAAACCCCATAGCTCAGAAAAACTTGATGATTCAACAGTAATTATGAAGTAAATCTTTTTCACTCATTCAAAAGAAAAACACAATCCTATGTGTTTATAAAGTGGCAAAATAAATGAGAAATAAAGCATCAACAGCTGCAGACATTTCAACACTGTAGTAATGACAATTAATTTCTTTAATTACAAGATTTATACTATCAGAGAGAAAAAATATAACCATGCAATAGGGGTGACCCCGAATAGTCGAAGATTCGATGCTTCGGTTGGAGGAGGAGCCTGATTTGATTACCAATCTCACAGTCGAATATTCGCCGAAGTGTTATGATCATGCCATTTTGGCTATATGGGGTGCTCAATTTCTGATTTCACATAGAACTACCAGTACCCCTTCAGGAACTCGAGCTGCGTCGGAAAATGCTAGGGGAACACCTTCAGCGATACCATGCTCTGAATCATATGTGTATTCAGTCCAAGCGATGGGTGAGACGTCACGGGCGGGTGACTTAACGACCAGGAAGCTTAAAAGCATGTGAGGTACAACCAGCGTTCACTTTCTGTCATTCAGCAAAGCTGTGTGTGTGTGTGTCAGTCACGATCGATGTTTCACAAGTTCACACTTACATATAATAAACTGAGTAAAGTTTATGCGTATTTGGCGTTCTGTCCGGGGAGCTGTTAATTATCTGCATGAGCTCCTCCCGAAATTTGTTAATAAAACATCACTCTGTGAGTTTTATTTACTGTTCTTTGTACAGTTACAAATCCAGCAACATATAAAGCTCCAGTATGTCTAAAACCGAGGCAAAGACAAAACATAAGGGCGAAAGCAGTACACGTTACAGATTGTGTGTTCATCCCTGCCCATGCTACACCACGAGCAGGGATACACACAGTTTGTGCGTGGTCTGCTTGGGAGCGAAACATGGCTCTCGAGGGGGCCGACTGCCCGCATTGTGAGCGGGTTCCACTGCGTACGCTTCGCTTCCCAAAGGCTCTCTTTGAGGAGGGAGCCTTCACCAGTGTTCCTCGCGGTGCCGGCCCCACTTTCGCTGAGGTGGAGCGGCGGTTGGGCTCGTGGGAATCATAGATGTATCAGATGCAGGGAATGAAGACGAGCGAGCCCCTATCTTCTTCCTTTCCCATCAGATACAGTGCCCGCTCTCTGGGATCGGAAGCCCGCATCACGGTTTCTTCCCCTCGGAGAGAGGGCTCGATGCTCTGCCTGTCTTCCTCCGAAGAGGTGGACGTGGAGGACTTCGATGAGCTTCCGTAAAGCAATTGCACAAGCATATTGTTTTTGCAAGCATATTGTGAACGAATATCATTATGAGCAGCATGTCTGGGGAGCAGAGCTCGCACAGTTAGCTCTTGAGGAAAAAATGGAGAGGGGCTGATTGTGCTTTCCCCGCTGCAATAAGTTCCGCTCTCACCAGGCACGCTCCGAGGAGTGTGTCCGTGCCTGTGATCTTGCGGTTGCAGTCCCGCTGCTGCTGAGGCACGGCGGCAATTGAGATGGCAGGGATCGCACATGGATCTGGCGGATGGGTTGAGAGCACTGCTGCATCTATCTTTCTCCGAGGAGATTGATATTGTTTTTATATTCGAGTGGCTCACGTGTTGCCGAGGCAACGTGTGCATTACGGTCATTCTCAGTTCATTATATTAATCTTTTCACATCAGACACTGTTTACTTGTCTGGTTGTTTGGCTGCATTTAGTTGAGAGGTATTAAATTATGTTTTTCATCTGACTATGAGAAGTTATATATATATATATATATATATATATACAGTATCTCACAGAAGTGAGTACACTCCTCACATTTTTGTAAATATTTTATTATATCTTTTCATGTGACAACATTGAAGAAATGACACTTTGCTACAACGTAAAGTAGTGAGTGTACAGCTTGTATAATAGTGTAAATTTGCTGTCCCCTCAAAGTAACTCAACACACAGCAGTTTAACAGGACAGGTTCCACTCAGAACAGGCCTCGCCATGGTCGACCATAGAAGTTGAGTGCACGTGCTCAGCGTCATATCCAGAGGTTGTGTTTGGGAAATCTCACGGGATGAGTGCTGCCCGTATTGCTGCAGAGGTTGAAGGGGTGGTGGGTCAGTCTGTCACTGCTCAGACCATATGCCGCACACTGCATCAAATTGGTCTGCATGGCTGTCGTCCCAGAAGGAAGCCTCTTCTAAAGATGATGCACAAGAAAGCCCGCAAACAGTTTGCTGAAGACTAAGGACATGGATTACTGGAACCATGTCCTGTTGTCTGATGAGACCAAGATAAACGTATTTGGTTCAGATGGTGTCAAGCGTGTGTGGTGGCAACCAGGTGAGGAGTACGAAGACAAGTGTGTCTTGCTTACAGTCAAGCATGGTGGTGGGAGCGTCATGGTCTGGGGCTGCATGAGTGCTGCCAGCACTGGGGAGCTACAGATCATTGAGGGAACCATGAATGACAACATGTACTGTGACACACTGAAGCAGAGCATGATCCCCTCCCTTCGGAGGCTGAGAGAAGCGCTCGCTGGAGACTGCTGCGCCCTGGAACACTGGTGTGCAGGTCTGGCGGCTATTTCTATCCTTTGCTGTCAGTAGGAAATATAAGTTTACATTTCCAAACATTCATTTTGCTATTAAATGTAATAATCCCATGAGATTTTTGTTTACACGAGGAGTCTGACAACAGCCAGTGCTCCACACAGAGATCTGATCTCATCATCATCCAGTCTGTCTGGAATGACATGACGAAACAGAACAGACAGACTAAATTCAGAAGAACTGTGGCAACGTCTCTAAGATGCTTAAAGATACCTATATGTGCAAGTGCACTTAAGGCATGATCACACCAAATGTTGATTAATTTAGTTAATAGAAGTTAATTGATAAAGAAAATCTATTTATGACATTATTTTTGACAGCATCCTCATTTTACAGCATTTTTACACAAATGCCTGAAACAGTGGTCTCAAACTCAATTCCTGGAGGACCACAGCTCTGCAGAGTTTAGCTCCAACCAGCTCCAGGATTATAGTAATCCTGAAGACCTTTATTAGCTGGATCAGGTGTGTTTAATTAGGACTGAAGCTAAACTGTGCAGAGCTGTGGCCCTCCAGGAATTGAGTTTGAGACCAATGGCCTAAAACTTTTAACAGTACTGTAGCTTTGCAGGTAGGTTTCTGAAGCATCTTGGAGACGTTGCCACAGTTATTCTGGATTTAGTCTGTCTCAGTTCGATCTGTTTCTTCATGTCATTCTAGACAGACTGGATGATGGTGATATCAGATCTCTGTGTGGAGCCCTGGCTACTATGGATTAGTTTCTCATTTAATTTTTTTGAGGAGGCACTGCCTCCCTTGCCTCCTCGGAGGAAACCGTTGGTCTAATGTAATTAAAGCAACTTGATTATGTGTTGTGTATTGATTAGGGATGTGACGAGATCTCGTGGCACCGACCAGATCCGACTGGTCTCGCAAGAACGTGACGATATCCTTGCAAAACATTTAGCAGTGTTTACATTAGAGATGCACAATTAATCTTAAAAAAATTGCGATCTTGCTTCAAACACCCATGCTATCTTTTTCCTGAATGATAACGATTCATGTCTACTGTTTCATATCGCGAGTGCCATCATCACGCTTCCGATGTGAACGCTGTCATTCACTGATATGGGTGGCGACAAAACACGCGCTGCTCATGCTCCTGACCCTTATGATGTGAAATAGGTGTTAAAGACATTCAAATCTGCATTGATGCTTTTGCTGGTCCAGAAAGAACAACACAGTCTTTTCAACCACACATAATTATTTCTGTGTTACAGACATTTAAATAACAGAAGTACTAGGGATGCACCGAATATTCGGCAACCAAAATTGTGTCCGAATAAGCGAGAAGACCGAATAAATTGTACCGAACAATGACGTGACACGATCAAATAGTGGCGCGCACTAATGCAGCAAACGTGTCTGCAGTGTGGAAGTATTTAACAGTCAGAGAAAGAAGCAAAACTCATTACAAGTACGAAGCACCAACTGCGAGACTGTTTAGCACTGCATCTCATGTCTCCGATGAGAAGAGGAAGGGTGGATGATGCTGGCTACTGTATGATGATTGAAATTGCGAAATGGTGTCAAACAATTTGTAAATAAGCTGCAGAATGTTATGTTTTCTAATACACGCATTACAAATGTATTACAGCAGTACTCCACACTGATTACTGTCAGACTTTCGAAATCCTTCACTTGAATTACGATTATATTTCAAATTTAAAGTAGACATTGGATGTAAAATTCACTTTTACATGGTGTTTGCATATGAATGTATCTTAGCAGTGTGTGGACACAACCACCCTACAATGATAAAAATCCATTCAGGCGAAAGAGACTAGTTTTCAGTTGTTGCTTGAAGATTGACAGGGATCCAGCATTCTGGATAGGGGTAGGAAGGTCATTTAACCAGCTAGGAATGGTGAACGAGAATGTTCTGGAGAGTTATTTTGAGCCTCTCTGTGATGGCACCATGAGGCGACGCTCACTAGCAGATCTCAGACTTCTGGAGGGGATGTAAATTCGTAGTGAGTGGAAGTAGGCGGGCGCTGAGCTTGTGGTTGTTCTATATGCAAGCATCAGTGTCTTGAACTTGATGCGAGCTGCAACTGGTAGCCAGTGCAAGGAGATAAAGAGAGGTGTAAGATGGGCACTTTTGGGCTCGTTGAAGATCAGTCGTGCCGCTGCATTCTGAATCATTTGTAGAGGTTTGATTGTGCATGATGGAAGTCCAGCCAGAAGAGCAGTGCAGTAGTCCAGCCTAGAAATGACAAGGTCTGGACAAGAAGTTGTGCTGCATGCTCTGTCAGAAAGGGACTGATCTTTCTGATGTTGTGTAGTGCAAACCTGCAAGATCGGGCAGTTTTTGCAATGTGCTCTTTGAAGGTCAGCTGGTCATCAAAGATTACACCAAGATTTCTGACCGAAGTTGATGGGGTAATTGTTGATGAACCTAACTGAATCGTGAAGTCATGCTGTAGAGTCGGAGTGGCAGGGAAGACAAGAAGCTCAGTCTTTGCCAGATTGAGCTGTAGGAGATGGGATACACCCAAATTAGTTTAAATCTGCGCAAATCATTTTACTCCAAACTGCTTTCTGAATGAGGGACAATTCAAGACAGGTTTTATTAAAAAGTTAAAACTCAAGGATAGATCAGTACCCATTGTTCATGATCCAGCTGCGCTTTTTTTTACACAACCACTGAGGAATTTTAATCAAAGTATGTTGCAGACCGTTCATGAAGACCCTAAAGAATCATACCAACTTGCTGAAGATCAATGTCCCCTTTGAAGCACAGCCACCACAAAATCAGACTTACTTTGAGATCATTCTGAGGTTAAATACATATTTAAAATCACAACAAGAAATATTTATTAGCTATGATACTGTTTTTTTTAAACAAATCTTTGCATAGCTATAGACAGGAAACACTGGAATCTAACAATGCCTTGGAAAAAAAAACGTAAATCTTGAAGCATATCTATACATAAACCCATTTTGGAAATAAAATAGTTTTCGAATAAGCATGTTCTAAACTCCTGAAACATTGGTGTTTCGTATTTTAGAGCAGTCACTGCAGTTTATGAAAGAAATCAATTAAATCTGTATGTGGGAGTGTGTGCGAAAAGAATCAGATGTAACCCCCTTTGTAATCCTTAACATTTTCATAAGTAACTGTAATTTTAATTACAATTTTTTTCTCAGTAACTGTAACTGATTACAATTACTTTTATTTTTTGTAATTAAATTACGTAATTCCGTTACATCTAATTAGTTACTCCGCAACACTGCTTACTAGGGGTGTAAATCGGATGGTTCGTCACGATTCGATACGATTTCGATTCTCATAACCAGCGATATGATATTTGCAGATACCTCAAAAAATTCTACGATTCGATACGATTCGATACAGGAGTATATTGATCGATATACCGATATTATACCTATAGGGTGTATTAGTTTTGACTGTTCATTAGCCTGATAGCCTGAGGGAAATATCTATCCCTCAGTCGGCTAGTGCGGGATCGGATGCTGCGGAGACATCTTACTGAGGGCAGCAGAGAGAGCAGTCTGTGGGACGGGTGGCTGGAGCCTGGAGTGATCCTCCGGGCTTTCCTTATACACCACCTGGTGTAGATGTCCTGGAGGGAGGGAAGCTCACCTCAGAACAATGTGACGGGCAGTTTGCACGACCCTTTGCAGAGCTTTGTGGTTGCCAGTGGTGCTGTTTCCAAACCAGGCGGTGATGCAGCCGGTCAAGATGCTCTCCACAGTGCAGGTGTACAATGTTTGGAGGATACTGGGGCTCATTCCAAACTTCCTCAGCCATCTCAGCAAGAAGAGGCACTGATGTGTCTTCTTCAGCACTGCATCTGTATGAGCAGACCAGGTGAGATCCTCAATGATGTGAACACAGAGGAACTTAAAGCTATTTACCGGCTCCACAGGTGTCTTGTTGAAGGTGATGGGTGTGTTCTCTGCTCTGTCTCCTGAAATCCACCACCAGCTCCTTGGTCTTTTCTATGTTGAGTGAGAGGTGGTTCTTCTGACAACATTCAGGGTACTCACCTCCTCTCTGTAGGCCGTCTCATCGTTGTCAGTGATCAGGCTATCGCCCGTGTGCCATCAGCAAATTTGACGATGACGTTGGAGCTGTGTGTGGCTGTACAGTCATGTGTGTACAGGGAGTAGAGGAGTGGGCTGAGGACCCATTCTGACCACCTGACTTCTGCCTGTCAGAAAGTCCAGGATCAGCAGCTGACAGAGTTGGTTTAGTCCTGGGGTTTGCAAGCCAGTGTGTGGCAGGCACTATGGTTTGTAAATGCTGAGCTGTAGTCCACAAAATAGCAGTTCACTTATATTCAGTGTGTTTATGTTGGAGAGAGCAGCAGTGGGAAGGCATCATCATCTGTGGAACGGTTACTGCGGTATGCAAATTGTAGTGGATCCAGTGCAGGCAGGCATAGAGAGATGTTTTCTATGAGTTTCTCAAATCACTTGATGCAGATGGATGTCGAGCAAGGGGCCTCCATTCAAGCAAGTTTTTTTATTTTTTTTTGGTATGGGCGCAATGGTGGATTTTTGATATTTTGGAACAACAGACAGCGAGAGGGAAAGGTTGAAAATGTCTGTAAAAATCCCGGCTATTTGGAATGCGCATGCTGGAGCACACGGCGGGATGCCATCCGGACACAGCAGACAGGAAGCCTCGGATTAACATCCGCGACTGGCGAGTGGTGGACTCCTCTGCAGCTCAAGCTCTCTGTGTGGGCGTGTGTGGTCTCTGTGTGGGCGGTGTTGTGAGCCTCGAAACGAGCATAAAAATTATTAAGCTCGTCTGGTAGGGAAGCGGCAATTTTCACAGTAGCGGGTTTATTCCCTTTAAAACCTGTGATGTTATTGATGCCCTGCAACATGCTACTTGCGTTGTTGGTGTTGAATTGTTCTTCAACTTTGTTTTTATATTGTCATTTGGCGGCTTTGATGGATTTCCTGAGATCGTAACTGGCTTGTTTATGATCGTCAATGTTTCCAGATTTAAAGGAAGATGTCCACGCTGACAAGGCTGCTCGAACATCGCTGTCAATCCTTGGATTTTGGTTGGGGTATATGCAGATTGTTTTTGTCGGTCCTACGTCCTCTACACACTTCCTGATGAAACACGTTACAGTATCTGAGTACACCTCTATGTCATCATCAGACGCTGCCCGGAACATGTCTCAGTCCACGTGATAAAAACAGTCCTGTAGTATAGCGTCCGATTGGTCCGACCAGCACCGAATAACGGAAGGAGCGATGTTTGCCGAAAGGTGAGGGCAGGTCCCGCTTCTCATTTCAGAAAGGAGAGTAGAATGTGTCAGTGCCTACAAGACAGGCAGAAGATAACGGAAGAGCGATCCGATTTGCCGAAAGGTGGGCGGGGGAGGGCATCCCGGAAAGGAGAGTAGAAGTTGTCCAGTTTCTTGCACGTGCCTGGTCTGTGTTGGCTTGACCACCACGCTGTAATTTCCCTCGGTAGCCAGACAGAACATGGCGACACAGAAGCATTGAAATTCCAGATCAGGGGAGCAGAAGGATTTAATTGAGTGTAGGTTCCTTTCATCACACCACAAGTTTTTGATAAAGAAACAGATGCCCCCACCTCTGTGTTCCCCTGTGAGCTCTTTTGTTTTGTCCGAGCGATGCACGGAGAACCCCGTAAGCTCGAAGGCTGAGTCTGGAACCATTGCAGACATCCAGGTTTCTGTGAGGCAAATAATGCAGCAGTCCCTTGTTTCTCGTTGGTATGAGATGCGCGTCCGCAGTTCACAGAATTTGTTGTCCAGTGACTAAAACTTAGCCAGCAAAATGGTTGGGAGAGGAGGCCGGAGGGGACGGCGTCTAAGTCTGACAAGGACACCGGCTCTCTTCCCCCTTTTTCAGCGGCGTTTCCTCGGTTGCGACCGTGCGGTCCAGACAAAGGCTCTAATAACAACGCTGTAAACAATGCACCGGCGTTCAAGAACTCAAAGTCCGGTTTGCATTGCGCGACAGAAGAACCAATGTTTAAAAGCACGTGTCTATTGTAGACAGTTATACTAAAAACATCCAACACGTAAAACAACCAAATAAAACATACGGTAAACTGCAGAGTTTTCTCGAAGCTCGCAACACGGCTGCCATGCTCGGCGCCATTTTGTAAAATGAGAGTAAAGGGTATCTGTGCAATCAAGTCAATGATATCACTGGAAATGGTGTCCCCAACTAAGCAAGTCGGAGGCGACAACGGCAAGGAACCAATACTCCATCGGGGACAGAATAGAGCAAAAACAGACAGAGGGTCCTGCAGGGTGTTGGAGAACATTTCAGTAAGCCCAACCCCTTGTTTGACAGAGATCGTATGACCCTCTATCTGGTCTAATGGAGATCCGTGAGCGGTGCAAGGGGCCCAGAGCAATACAGAGTCACAGGGCCCAACAGGGCCAATTCCTAGCAGTGTACCTAAATCTATCACAGATAATCCTGTGACAAATTAGACAAATTAAGTCCATTATTTACCAAAATTGGCAGCAATTGTCTTCTAAGCAAACTACATTTTCAGTGAATAAAACAAAGGCTGGAATATTGCTTACCGATGTGACACCCTTTGTGCTGATGGGAGCAGTCAAAGTTGAACTCTTTAATCTCAGTGTCACACAGAGTATCATGGGTGGCTGTACCTGGTCTTACATTCTTCAGGCCTAATTGAGTGCAGTTCCTGTGGGGTATGCATGGCTCAGTGGATGAAGATGTGCTGGAGAAATAACCCGGGGAACACTTCTCACAAACGGTGTTCCTCTCTGGTGTGCCTGCAGGACATATCCATACATTATTAATGCACAATTGCAATGTGTGATTTTAGAATACAGAATAAGTTGAATAGCTAAATATAGGTATACTTATATGCAAATCAGGCATGTTCATGGTATTCTTCTGAATAAATAACATACTGTAGAAATAATCCTGACCTCTTATATTAGACAGTTAAAGTTCTATTTTGTGCTACTTTGTTTTTAGATTAAATTGAAAGGGTATATATATTATATAATGTAGTAGAATTAATGAATGTTAGTATTTTAGAATATGAATCGGGATCTATTCAGTGAAATATAACTACTGGTCCATACTGCCAATTAAATGTCTAATGCAAAATTGAAAGTATGAGCATGAACATTATACAATAAACAGGTAGAGCATCTTTAGTTTTTAAGAAAGTTTTGTTTTTATAGAAAAATCTTCTTCTTTTTTTTTACTCTTAAATTACCCAAGTCCATAATCTAAGATGATCCTAAGTTGCTCTTCAGTGTTTGTAATGTTTTTGTTAGTTTTTTCCTTTTTTTGTTTCTCAAACATGATCAGTTTTACCAAGGATGAACTGCTGAACATTCGGTAGAACACACCACAAAATCTTTTACTGGATTTTAATTATTCTGACGTTTTGCTGGACATTGTAGTCGGTGGAGCTGCGGTGCTGTTTAGACGCTACAGGACGCGCAGATGGGGGAAACGAGTCACCACGCTCGTGAAGCTTTGTCAGCGCGTATTAAGAACGCCTTTGCCTAGCATCCATCTGGCGAATCTCCCCTCTTTACCCAACAAAACGGACAAACTTCTTCTGCTCTCCCGGACTATTAATGATTTTTTCAACTCTGCTTCTCTGTGTTTCACGGAAACCTGGCTGAAGACTTCCAGCTGATTTCCAGCTGATCAGAGCAGATCACAATGCGGAATCAATGGGGAAATCGCGTGGTGGCGGGATGTGCTTTTACATCAATGAGAGGTGGTGTACAGATGTAACAGTGTTAAAGAAGATGTGTTGTTCAGATCTAGAAACCCTCTTCATCAACTGCAAGACGTTCTACTCTCTGCATGAGATTTTTTCCTTCATTCTCGTGAGTGTCTACATTCCTCTGCAAGCGCACATGAGCTCAGCTTTACAGAAACTCGCTGATCTGATCACAGACACAGAACAAAAACCCCTGGAATCTGTTTTAATCATTCTCGGGGACTTGAATAAAGCAAATCTCTCCCCTGCGAACTGCAAAAATGCAGGCAGCACATCACATGTCCCACCAGAGACAGTAATACATTGGATCACTGTTATACAGCGATAAAGGAGGCATTTCACTCTGTCCCACGAGCAGCTTTAGGATTATCTGATCACTGTTTGGTTAATCTCGTACCAACCTACAGGCAGAAATTAAAATCTGCGGAACCTGTATTAAGAACTGTTAAAAGATGGATCAATGACGCAGAGTAAGATTTAAAAGCTTGTTTTGACCTCACTGATTGATTGGTCTGTTTTTGAGGCTGCTGCAAATGACCTGGACGAGCTCACAGAGACTGGAATATCTTATATCAGTTTCTGTGAGGATATGTGCATTCCTACCAGGACTCAATTAACTTACAACAATGACCAACCATGGTTCACTGCAAAACTCAGACAGCTCCTTCAGCCAAAGAAGATGCTTACAGAAACGGGGATATAGTCTTGTATAAACAGGCCAAATACACACTGGAAAAGGAGATTAGAGTAGGGATGCAGCGATTGACCGGTTTTACTATTAACCATGTTTAAAATGTCATGGTTAATTAATCGTAAAGGTTCTGCTAAACCGAGTGTTTCTGTTGCACGGAACGGAACTGTTGCAGCTTGCACAAAACGAAAACAAAGTTACACTAGCGGTGCACCAGCTTAAACTGCCGTGCCTTTCAGAGACACAGAGGCTACTACACACACACTAGAACAGAGGAACCAAACAGCGATCCTTTATTTCAACCAGAGAATGTCTGAAGTCAATAGTGTGGGACCATTTTGGGTGTGCCAAGATTTATAAAAAACAGGACGTCATTAAAATATTGCCGTAAAAATTGCTGTTAAAGAGTATACATAAGGAATAATGCACGGCTAGCCAACCTGTTCTCGTTGTGAAATAAACAATTTTAATGCACGATGTGAAGGCAAGGACCACCTGACGCAAAGTTCGTTAGCTCTAGCATTCTGCCCGCTTCAGACCAGAGCATGTGAGCGAAGCGGAGCGGTGTGACGGTCAGCTCAATATTCCGCTTTGTGTGTGTGCGCTCCACTCACTCGCGGCCATGGAAAAAAATAAAACACATCATGAGCGTCACTCAGTGCATTTTAACCATTACTTTTTGAAGGGAAACGGCCCTTTATTTTTTCCTCAGCATCGTAACAATTTTTTCAATCTAAACCTCTTCTGTTTGCTCAAAACATCATAACACACTGTACGCTGCAGTACTTTTACTGAAAAAATTAACTTTTCCACATCTGGGAAGAAATCTTTCACCTCTACAACTTTACCAAAAGTTGTATCCAGAAAATCATTAATCGCATCCAAAGAATACAAATCCTCCATATTTTGAGACCCGATCTCAGAGATATCCAAAAGCATATCATCGTCCCTCATTCCTTCCTCTCCATCCACCTCAGTATAATTCAGCATCATGTTCAACTCCACATTGACTACTTAATTCATCTGAACAACCTCACTATCCTTACATGTTTCTAATCCAAGACTTTCCACTGTTTCTTCTGTCTTATCTAAAATATTTTCTCCTTGTCCTACACTACTACACGATGCAACCTCATTTCCATCACTTTCTTTTATTTCCTTACGAGTCGTTTGCTCTCCATTAGATTCACTTCTGTTCTCTGAATCAACAGCAGTACTCACATTAGGAGTCGTTTGCTCTCCATTAGATTCACTACTGTTCTCTGAATCAACAGCAGTACTCACATTAGGAGTCGTTTGCTCTTCATTAGATTCACTTCTGTTCTCTGAATCAACAGCAGTACTCACATTAGGAGTCGTTTGCTCTCCATTAGATTCATTAACTACCAAGTCAACAGTGGAATTCGTTGTAAAACCAACACCACTACTGCCAGCCTTATGTGGACATGCAGACCTTTTATGTCCCACAAATCCGCAATCAAAGCACTTTAAACTGCCTGTACTAGCATACACCATATATGTCTTCCCTTCATACGAAACTCTGAAAGATGCTTCCAAATCAGGTTGGTTCAGAAACATTGCCACCTGTCTCCTGAACGACATTACATGTTTTAAAGCCGTATTTTTGCATCCTAATGGAATCGTTTTTAACGGATTGGCAAACTTTGGAAAAAAAAGTGCACATTTGATTTCGTCATCAGGGATGAACGGTGGCATGTTCGAGATTACCACCTTTCATGTTGGATTAACTAACGGTGAAACTGCAACAAAAAGTCCACTTGCCCAAATTCCGCTGCTTACTAGACGGTTAGCCAGATTCTCCTCCTTTAAAAAACCCACCACAGCTTTATTCATTCTTGAGGCCGAAGAGATGTTCTCATATCCAATTTGTTCTCCAATTGATAAAAATACTTCCTCCACCGCTACACTTGATTCAACCTCACACCTGACGCCATGACGGAGTGATAATGGCTCTTTTCCACCCTCCAACCGAGACGCCATCTCAACTCCGCCAACACTCCTCCTTACAACACTCGAAACACACTTTACTTTCCTAAATTCTTACTTTTAAATGATCCGAAGTTAGAAAAAAGAATGACAGTAAAATAAAGCCACTTTCATTCGTCCTCTCCTCGTGAACTCTCACACGCACCCCAACAACACTCCCAGCATGTACTCCGAACAGAGAGAGCGAGAGAGAAAGAGGTGACAGTTGTGTGTGAATTAGCCTACCTGCATCTGCGCGTCACTTCAAACAATGAAGATTTGAGTTTAGTTATTTAACATTTTACCCCTTTTTTGCTGATTAATATAATGTAGCGATCCAGTATCTAAGCTATTTTATTAATGAAAGTCTGGGCAGCGTTGACAACAAGTTTGTGTCCTCCTAAATGTTTGTGTGGGCAGCTCAATCTCGATCTCACAAACCAAAATAACATGATTTTCTCAGGTCATATGTAAAATCAGATTAATAAAGATTATTAAAATGAATAAGTATGGATGACAGTTGATTACAATAATAGTTGAATTTATTCCCCTCATTGGTAACAGTGCCCTCTGTGGGCTAAATAAAGTTAATATTAGTAATATTCATAATATTTAATTAACATTGTGATTTATCATCCCTGTTATAATTTTATTCCTAAGTCTTTTTTCACCATCTTTCCAAGTTCTGTACCTCAGGTCCAAAAGAAATCTAGAAAGAATAAACAAAATGAAAACACCAAATACATTTGTGATCTATTTCCATTTGTCATTTTCAATATATTGAAATATATATTTATTTTAATATCTAAATATTGTTTATGTAATTTTATGTTGTGAAATGAATAAATGCATAATAATCGTGAAACCGTGATTATTCCTCAGACTATAATCGTACCAACAAAATCTATAACCCTAAATCAGAGTGGCAAAGAGGAATTATTCTGGCAAGCTAACGCTGGGAACACACCAGAAGTTAATCGGGCTGATTTTGGGCGATTTCTCCCCTTCCGACAATACTAGATAATGTAACGATTATCTTGGTGGATCTAAAGATTATCTTATCAGATTTTCCTGAGGTGTAAGGTGTGTTAAGAGTGACTGAATCCGCTCGGAAGAACGTCGGAGATGCCCCGATCGCGTAAATATTTACGATCTGAAATCCTGCTGTGTAGGGGGGGGGGACACAGAGGACAAAAGCGCATTTGATCTGCAGATTATCACATGAAACATTATCCAATCAGAAAGCGAGCTGACAGAAGACGGAAGCATAAAAAAACGTAACAAACACATGTCATGTTGCAGCACAAAAGCATTTGGACACTATCTTAAACTACTTTTTTCCTGCCATTGCCAAAAACTGGAACTTTGACAAATCTATTCTTTGAATAATTTGTAATTATATATACTTGTTTAAGGAAAAGTAATTTTCTTATTGCTTTTCTTTTTTATTTTATTTATGTAGTATTGTTTTCTGTTTATTATTGTATTTGATGCAAGTTATATGTTATTGCCCATGCATGTTCTTTGTTCTAAAAAAAAAATAATAAAAAAATCTTGTTTATTCTCAAGTCAGCACACCACACACTATAGGAGCAAAAATGTTGAATCTAGGATTTTGTTTGTCCTCATGTGTGTGGTCTCTCACATTTTGAAGATCTTATAAGATTTAAAAAATCTTTTAGTGTGTACCCAGCATAAGGAACAAATTATCTTCTAGTGATTCTGCTTCAGTGTGGAAAGGTATGAAAGACATTACCAATTATAAGACACCATCCCCAAGCACCCCCAAGAGGAGAATCAACAACTGGCAGACAATTTTAAATTTAGTTTTACTGTTGGTTTGGAAAAACACCCCACATCCGCCCTGAACACCTCTCCACACAACCATTAACACCTCCGACAACCCCCCTCTCCCCTACACCAGCACTGAAAATAAGTGTAGATGACATGCGCCAGGTCTTCAGAGAGAACAAAAGAAGGAAAGCACCAGGACCAGAAAATGTGTCACCAGCCTGCTTTAAAACCTGTGCTGACCAGCTGGCCCCACATTTTCACACAGATTTCTCACACACAAGTCAACCCTCATCCTGTCCCCACCAATCCCTGTCCCAAAGAAACCCAAAATTACTGGACTTAACGACTACAAACATGTGGCTCTACTGTCTGTGGTCATGAAATAATTTGAAAAACTGGTTTTGGCTAATCTGAAGACCTACACTGGACCCTTACTGGACCCCCTACAGAGCAAACAGGTCTGTAAATGATGACGTCAACATGGGACTGCACTTCATCCTGCAGCATCCGGACAGACCAGGGACTTATATGAGGATCATGTTTGTAGACTTCAGCTCTGCTTTTAACACCATCATTCCGGACACCCTTCAGAATAAACTGACACGGCTCTCCATCCCCACCTCCACCTGTCAGTGGATTACCAGCTTCCTGACAGACAGGCAGTAGGTAATGAGGCCAGGGAAATTCTCATCCAGCACCAGTACGATCAACACTGGAGCTCCTCGGGGCTGTGTTCTCTCCCCATTGCTCTTCTCCCCTATACACGAATGACTACACATCTAAAGACCCCTCCGTCAAGCTTCTGAAGTTTGCAGATGACACCACGCTGATCGGACTCATTCAGGACGGAGATGAATCTGCTTACAGACAGGAGGTTAAGGAGCTGGCTGTCTGGTGCAGTCTTAACAAACTGGAGCTTAACACGCTCAAAACAGTGGAGATGATTGTGGACTTCAGGAGATCCTGAATGTATCCGCTGAGCAAAGCCAAACTAGTGTCTGCCTGTGGTGGAATGTAAACAGCAGTAACAATGATCGATGAAAACTCCCGGGGCAGATAGAATGGGCGGCAGATAATGGAGAGATGTTCCAGATGAGGCGAGCAGGACAGAATGGAGATGCTCCTGGGGGTCACACCATTTTTTGTTGATCATGAAACACACTCCACCACCTATGGTTTTTCCGGCCTCTGCTGTTCTGTTCATCCGTAAAACAGAAAAGTTATCAGACGGTGTTACAGTGGTGTCCGGGACCGAGGGCGTTAGCCATGTTTCAGTCAAACAAAGGATGTTACGGTCCCTTAGGAAACTTTTCCTGGCTCTAAGATCGTCCATCTTATTCTCCAAGGATTGGACATTAGCGAGCAGAATACTCAGTAGAGGTGTACTGTGAGCTCTTTCCTCAGTTTGTTCAGTTTGTTCAAACTTGTTCAGTTTGTTCCAGCGTGTTTCCCGCAGTGTTTCTTTCGCCTCCTGGGATTATTCGGGTGGCTATTGTTCTCCTCAGTGTTCCGAATAATCTCCAATGGCCACGTTGGATTCGTGAATAAAGTGTCCTGAAGCAGGATTGTGTAGCGGTGTCCAATGTCCAAATGTGTTCTTTTGTTGTAAATAATCAGTGCAGATGTTATGCATGTAAAAAGAGAATGTAAAAATATGTAACAAAGTAGATAAAAGCACAATCTGAGCCGAGCTACCCAAACGGCGACTGAACACAGCAGCGCCATAGTGAGTCAGGTGAGGAAGTTCAACCTGTCACAGGAGCTGTTGATACAGTTCTACTCTGCCATCATTGAATCTGTCCTCTACATGTTGATAACTGTCTGATTGAGCTCAGCTACCAAATCTGACCTCAGAAGATTACGGAGGGTAATCGGATTGCTGAGCGAATCATTGGTACAACCCTCCCCACTCTCCAAGAACTGTACTCATCCAGAGTGAGCAAAGGGGCTGGCAAAATCACTCTGATGGACTCTTGTTTGTTCCACATTAGCTTCCTGTCCACAAATTTTGGCCTCTCACAAAAGTCACAATTCTTCTAAGAAGACACTAAAGGCTTATGTCATGCTTGAGCTTTAGTTAGGATCAAAGTTGGAAGTTAAGTTGCACAATGTATAGGTTTTATTATTATTTTTTAATACTATTATTTTGATTTATGTCTTAGATTTAGGTTGTACTATGTTTACCTTATTTGTACCTTACCTTATTTGTATTTGCATTTTTTATGTAATATGGCAATTAAATGAACTAAATGGGTTTAGTTTTCAGTTATTAATATATGCTATTTAAGCAATAAAAAATATATTTTTTCTAAAAAGGAAACAAATGACTTGTTCATTAAGAGACTTGTCTTATTTTCTCTTGTATATTTAGGATTGCTCTTTAAAAAGAAAAAGTAGTTGTTATCCGATTACTCGATTAATCTATGGAATTTTCGGTAGAATACTCGATTACTAAAATATTTGATAGCTACAGCCCTACACTGTAGCCACCCGATTCGGTCCTTATCCAGCCCAGATGGTCACTGCAGTCACCAGATCCAGATTAGATGGTCTAGGACATGTAGATGAGCCCCAGAGACAGATCCCCAGTGAGGACCCCGCCACCTATACAGCCATCGGGAAAAGGCCACTGGAACCAGCTGAGCCTTTACAATCTGATTTAGCTGCAGTTGGAACAAACTGCTGGTTCGTCTGGTCAGAGGGGTACTGACCCCCCGACTGAGCCTGTTTTCTCCCAAGGTTTTTTTCTCCATTCTGTCACTGATGGAGTTTTGGTTCCTTGCCGCTATCGCCTCTGGCTTGCTTAGTTGGGGACACTTCATTTCCAGCTATATCATAGACTTGATTGCACAGATACTATTTAAACTGAACTGAGCTGGACGATGCCATCACTAAATTCAATAATGAAATGCATTTAACTGAAAATTGAGTGTTTTATCTTGTCATTTTACATTATTGACACACTATTTTCCTATTTTGATATTGTGCAGTTGCTTTGTTACAATTTGTATTGTTAAAAGCGTTATATAAATAAAGGTGACTTGACTTGACTTTTCTTTATTTAAAGACTGAAATGTGAGGTTTACCTTTTTATGAAACTTTTTCCAAGCTTTATTTGAACATTTACATTAGATAGCCTATTTGAACATGCTATTAGTTAAACATTGGTAATGTTATTGTTTTAGTGATTATGCAAACAAAATCGTTTTATTTGTTGATTTTAAATATAAAACTTAGTGAAGTGATTTATGTGTCAGTATTTTTTGAAGATTTCCAGCACATTTTAACAATACTGTGATAATACTGATAACCGTGATAATTTTGGTCACTATAATCGTGATAAGAAATTTTCATACGTAATAATTCAAATAATTAAAAGA
This sequence comes from Ptychobarbus kaznakovi, assembly GCA_027422405.1. Lineage (NCBI taxonomy): Eukaryota > Metazoa > Chordata > Actinopteri > Cypriniformes > Cyprinidae > Ptychobarbus > Ptychobarbus kaznakovi. Next base: position 7,101,953 of record CM049803.1, on the reverse strand, counting down.
ATAGGTAGGGTTCTCCCTTCCAATGCAGTGAGCTGTTGCTCCTGTCGGATGCAGTGTAAGCCCTCCACATAATATTCAAGGCATACTCTTTATTCAAAGACAGGTAAGGCTCTCCCTTCTGATGCAGTGAGCTGCTGTAGAGAACTAACAGGGAACTATTTACTTCCGCTTGTTCTGCTGGAATTCAGCTACTGTGGTATTTTTCACTGACACAACCATCTACCTTGGAAAGCTTAAGGGAGGTATTGACCGACTGCTAATGTATGCTTTTTCATGTGTTTTCTTAACCTTGAAACAGGTTATAGTACATGAAGAATACTGGATTAAAAATGGTAAAACAAGAAAAAAAATAATGCATGGGTGCATTATGGGTTTAATTTAGAGTCAACTAACTGGTTTCAAGTTTATTATTTATTAGTATTATTAAATATAGTTATTAGCTCCCTAATACTTATATCTAAAATGGACAGAGGTGATTTGATAAAGTAAGGTATTTCATTATTTCAATGTAACGTATTTCAGTTTTAAAGTATTTCAGTTTAATCTTCTAGCATATTGTTGACAAAGAATAAGTGTACTTACCCTGCACTATGACACCAAAGCCAGGTGAGCAGGCAGTGTGACGGACACAAAACTCCACCACTAGGTGATATCCAGGTATACACTCACAGAGCCTGTCAAGAGTGCTGTTACATTCCCTTTGTACAATCTGCCTTTCCTTGCAGACAGATGTACAATGTTGACAGCTGTCTCCCCAATGCCACTGCTCTGCAAAGCGTTTTTCTGGGCAGGAGGCACAAACAGTTGGTTCCTTCGTGCTGCAGTGGCGTTTCACAGCTGTGCCGGGTGGACACTGGTCACAAAGCAGCACCTTAGAGGACACAGAGTCTCTGTACTGGTACTTAGGTATCTCTTGGTAGGCCCGTGCAAAACACATGGCAAACAACTAAGAAAAAAACAAACAAATAGGAATACAATTTAGATATGCAGCTTGCAATCTGGCATGCATGTACACTCTAAAAAATTCTGGGTTAAATACAACCCATTGCTGGGTAAATATTGTACAGAACACATGCTTAAGGCCAAAGTATACTTCACTTTGTACGCGTACGCGAGGGACAATGTACAGAGCGCGTGACGCGAATTTCGTCATCAGAATAGTAGGTGCACCCCCGGATTTTTGTAACCAGGTCGCACATGCGCATTAAAATCTCTTGCAGTAATTAATCTATCCGCAAGGTGGAAACGCTGCCGTGGGGGTATCGATTCACAAGGTAGCCGAAGAAAAACTGCATAAACATATGGCTTCACACACCTCCGGAATAAGCTTACACACTGTCCGGCTTCCCAAACGGTATAGCTTGCAGCGATATTTGGTCACTGCTAGCCTTTCTGCTGTGCTTACCGGACTTCAATACGTTTTTCTTCCGTGTCCTTTGTCACACTGTAATCTTCATAATTGCTCCCTACTGGCCCCGCTAGGCCAGGAGAGGTATTGCAATTTGGCGCAATGTCTGTGAACACTGTTGAACGTCTGTGTACGCGTATAAGTCAAATTAAGTATACTTTGCAAGGCTGCAAAAAAAGAAGTACAGTGCTCAGCGTAAATGAGTACACCCCCTTTGAAAAGTAAAATTTTAAACAATATCTCAATGAACACAAAAACATTTTCCAAAATGTTGACAAGACTAAGTTTTATATAACATCTGTTTAACTTATAACATGAAAGTAAGGTTAATAATATAACTTAGATTACACATTTTTCAGTTTTACTCAAATTAGGTTGATGCAAAAATGAGTACACCCCACAACAAAAACTACTAAATATAGTACTTTGTATGGCCTCCATGATTTTTAATGACAGCACCAAGTCTTCAAGGCATGGAATGAACAAGTTGGCGACATTTTGCCAGATCTATCTTTTTCCATTCTTCAAGAATGACCTCTTTTAGAGATTGGATGCTGGATGGAGAGTGATGCTCAACTTGTCTCTTCAGAATTCCCCATAGGTGTTCGATTGGGTTCAGATCAGGAGACATACTTGGCCATTGAATCACTTTCACCCTGTTCTTCTTCAGAAATCCAACTGTGGCCTTAGATGTGTGTTTTTGGATCATTGTCATGTTGGAAAAGTGCATGACGACCAAGGGCACGGAGTGATGGTAGCATCTTCTCTTTCAGTATAGAGCAGTACATTTGTGAATTCATGATGCCATCAATGAAATGCAGCTCCCCGACACCAGCAGCACTCATGCAGCCCCACATAAGGACACTGCCACCACCATGTTTCACTATAGGCACCATGCATTTTTCTTTGTATTCCTCACCTTTGCGACGCCATACAGTTTTGAAGCCATCAGTTCCAAAAACATTTATCTTGGTCTCATCACTCCAGAATATAGAGTCCCAGTAGTCTTTATCTTTGTCAGCATGGGCCCTGGCAAACTCTAGGCAGGCTTTTTTGTGACTGGGCTTTAGGAGAGGCTTCTTTCGTGGACAGCACCCTTGCATGCCATTCCTCTGCAGTGTACACCATATTGTGTCACCGGAAATAGTCACCCCAGTTTGGCTTTCTACTTCTTTAGATAACTGCAGTGAACTTGCATGTCGATTTTCTTCAACCCTTCTCATCAGAAGACGCTCCTAACGAGGTGTTAACTTCCGTGGACGACCTGGATGTCTCTGTGAGATGGTTGCAGTTCCATTTTTTTTAAATGTTTGTACCACTTTTGCTACAGTATTCTGACTGATAAGTAAAGCTTTGCTGATCTTCTTGTAGCCTTCACCTTTCTTGTGTAAAGAAATTATTTTCTTTCTCAGGTCTTGTGACATTTCTCTTCCATGTGGTGCCATTGCTGACAGCATGAAATGGGAAGGGGTTTTCTTTAAGTAACACCCTTTTATAGTCAACTGTCACCTGTGTAATGAATAATTAGACTCACCTATGGTTGAATTCTTGTTAAATTAGACATTTGTAGTCTAAAATGTAGCTTTGCTCCAGAGAATTTCAGTGGGGTGTACTCATTTTTGCATCACCCTAATTTGAGTAAAACTGAAAATTTTGTTCTCTAAGTTATATTATTAACCTTACTTTCATGTTATAAGTTAAACAGATGTTATATAAAACTTAGTCTTGTCAACATTTTGGAAAATGTTTTTTGTGTTCATTGAGATATTGTTTAAAATGTTACTTTTCAAAGGCGGTGTACTCATTTACGCTGAGCACTGTATACTTAGGCCTTTAGAGTGTAAAGTGTTTTATGAAAAGTGTATGCAATGATGAATGAATGTGATGTGTGTTTATCATGTTATGCATTGACAGAGTCATTAAGAGGCAAAGTCTGGACATAGCTTAGATATCCTCCACAAAGCATCAGTAGAGAGTAATTTTCCCTGAGGACTTCCCCTTCACACTGCTGCCATGACAAACAATATGCTCCGGATACCGCACAGGCCATGGTTGTGACTGCTCTTGGCTCATGTCAAATGAAGGAGCATTGAAAGAGAGAGAGTGAGAGAGACAGAGAGAGAGAGAGAGAGAGAGAGAGAGAGAGAGAGAGAGAGAGACTTTGACTTTTAGGTCTTCTTTAAACATTCAATAAAAACATAAGAGACCTATATATATTTTGTTTCTTTTTTTACAATTATTCACACATGCCTACTTACATTTTTGCATATACCTGTATATATATAATAAAAAAACATATATATATATACACACACACACACACACACACACACACACACACACACACACACACACACACACACACACACACACACACACACACACACACACACACACACACACACACACACACACACACACACACACACACACACACACACACACACACACACACACAACACACACACACACACATCACTCACATCAAATACAGTGGTTTACAGCCCAGTTACCTTTAAACATCTCCATGTCATTAATCAGTTTATAATATGTAAACTCAATTTGAATACGAGATTTTAATAACCCTTTTAAAACAGACACAACATCAGTTGACCCTGCATCATTCAAGAGATGTTTTCTTGTTAACCATATCGCTAATTTTGCCTGACCAAAAAGATAATTAATCAGCACATGCGCTTCCCTCCTTCTTTTGCTATATTTTGGTCCATAGATGAACAGTGCTGGAGTAAAAACCTCCCCTAAAGTATGAACCCACTCTTCTAAAATACAAAATAAAGGTTGAAGCCTTTCACACTTTAAAAACAAATGAAACACAGTTTCCTGTTCTATACAAAAAGGACAACCTACCCCTACCTCTGGATCAAGGTGTGCTCTGTGTCTGTTTGTAGCTATAATCCCATGCACTATTCTCCACTGAAGGTCTCCAGACCTTTTCTCGATGGGTGGTTTATACAGGGACCTCCAGCATCCTTTGGGGGAGGCACCTGGCCCCAGAACCTCCAGCCATTTTGACTCGCTGACACTCTCCAGTATGTTAAGATGACATACTTTCACACACATAATGTAAATGGCTTTCCTGTCTGCATCTCCAAAGAAGGCCAGCTGAGGTGTCGTAAAAGACAATAAGCAGCCCTCTTTTTCTTGCCATGTGCCCGTCTGTGCTGAGAAAAACAAATCTGGAAAGTCACAATTATTGTCCTCTTCATCAGAATTCTCCATTGCCAGTCTATAGTCCTGAGGCAAAGACTCTAAAATCCGAGTCAACATATTTTGTGCCAGCCTGACTGATTTTATTCCCAATTTTAAGGCTAAGTTTTCAGGGCTAATCCAACTTTTTTTGTCTTTTAAGTGTCCAATCTTTGTCATATTTGCAGCCCACATGGCCTTTCTGAACGTGTCTGATTTAAAAACATCTGAATCCAATGCAGGATTGAAAAGCAGTGGTTCCTCCTTCAGCCATAGTTTCTGTGGGCTATCTGCTCTCCGTGAAAAGGTAAAAAGTGTCCATGATTTTAGAATTGATCTGTAAAAGAGACTCAGACCACTTAAATTCAGTCTGTTAATGTCCATCAAGAACAAATGGCGGTCCAGTCCCATGTTCCCAGCTCTTCTTAGGAGGGCACAGGCTACTTCAGCCCAGCTCACATCCACTCCGTAGAGCAGTCTTTGTGCCGTCTGCATTCTGAAGGTCCTGAGTCTCGCTCTGATATCAATCAACCCCTGACCTCCTTCTTGTCTGGGTAGATACAGCACCGCCGCCTTCAACCAGTGCTGTCCCGACCAGAAAAAATTCACTAGTCGCTGTTGTATTCCTCGCACTAGATCCTCAGGAGGCTCAAGTATTGTCATTTTGTGCCAAAGTGAAGAAGCAACCAAGTTGTTGCATATCAGAACCCGCCCCCTATAGGACAACTGGGGTAGCAACCAATTCCATCGAGACAACTTAGCACACACTTTCTCCAAGAGGCCCTCCCAATTTTTCTTCTTAAACTCTTCTGTCCCTAAAAACACTCCTAAATATTTAAAACCTACACTTCCCCACTGTAACCCACCAGGAAGCTTTGGACCTTTAAAACCACACCATAAAGCATCACTTTTTCCCCAGTTAACTACTGCTGATGAGGCTTTCCCATAAAACTCTAAAGCCTGTTTAAGCACCTGAATGTCACTTTGGTCTCTGATTATAACTGTAACATCGTCAGCATAGGCAGAGAGTTTAATAGAGCAGTTTAGGGTGTTGATCTGTAAGCCCATTAACTCTCTTCTCAATTTACACAACAAAGGTTCAATTACAATGCTGTACAGTTGACCTGAAAGTGGACAACCTTGTCTGATTCCTCTTTTAACATTAATAGGAATACTTAACCCACCACCCATTTTGATCATGCATGTCGCTCCAGTATATAAAAGTTTAATCCTTGAAATGAATTTTTCCCCAAACCCAAAAGCATTAAGGGTGTCAAACAAAAAAACATGATCAACCCTGTCAAAAGCCTTTTCCTGATCCAGAGACAACAGGCCCATACTGACATCTTTACCATATGCATAATCAACAACATCCCTGATTAAATGAAGATTATCCATGATTGACCTATTTTTAACACAATATGACTGATCCTTGTGTACAATTTCATACAACACATTATTTAATTTATTTGCTATAACCTTGGACAAAATTTTATATTCTGTGCACAAAATTGCCACAGGTCTCCAATTCTTTAAAAATGTTAGATCTCCTTTTTTTGGGAGCAATGATAAAACAGCACGTTGACAACTAGTAGGAAGAATACCTTCACTACAGCATTTCTGAAGTACCTCAAAATAGTCATCTCCTATTATTGTCCAAAAAGATTTATAAAACTCGGCCGGTAGTCCGTCCAAGCCAGGACTCTTTCCTGAAGAGAGACCCTTGACAGCCAGGGAGACTTCCTCAAAAGAGATATCAGTCTCTAAGAGCTCTTTATGATCTTCAGATAAAACCGGTAAGTCGTTTAGCAGCTCTTTTCTACATTGTTCATCAGAGATTTCAGTAGCGTACAAATTTGAATAAAAATCAACAGCAATCTTTCGCATCTCCTGTGGGTCTGAGGTAACATGTCCATTATTGTCCTTCAATGAAAGCATCAATTTCTGCTGACCCACTTTACGCTCCAAATTAAAGAAGAAAGTAGTAGGAGCATCCATGTCCTTCAGAGTTGAGTAACGGCTTCTTATGAGAGCTCCTTTAACCCTTTCATCCAGAATTAAACCTAGATGTTTTTTCTTTTCAGTCCAACGTTCTTTTAAATTAACATCATCATTAACAGTCATATTCATTTCAATATCAACAATCTCTGTTTCAAGCCACTTTAAAGTATTTTTTAAAACTACAGAGGAATAAGCAGAATATTTCTGAGAGAAATCTCTTATGTGCACTTTACCAACTTCCCACCACTGTATAATGCTTTCAAAAAGACTCTTTTCTGTTTGCCATGCTTCCCAAAATAACTTGAAAGCTTCACAAAAATCTTTGTCTTTTAGAAGTTTAGTGTTAAAATGCCAGTAACAGCTCTTATGTGTGCTTTTAGACAGGGTGAACCCAACCCTAATGAGTTTATGATCAGAAAGCATATTAGGAATAATTTCCGTACTAACAACTCTATTTTTTAGGTTACAGGATATATAAAACCGGTCCAAACGAGCAGCAGAAATCCTTTCATTACAGACTTTCACCCATGTATATTGTTTTATAAAAGGGTTGTGTTCTCTCCAAACATCTGAGAGATTCAACTTTTGTATTACTCCAGCTAAAGATGTGGCTGACTGTGCATTAGGTTCTTCGCCATTTCTGTCAAGAGTAAAATCAAGAGTGCAGTTCCAATCCCCTCCCACAACAATAAACACATCTTCATTTTCTTCTTTAACTAGATTTTCAAACTTCTTGAAAAGTAAACTCCTTTCTGCTCCAACATTAGGAGCATAAATATTTACAAACAGGAATTTAAAGTTACTAATTTCCGCCTTAACCATTAAAAACCTTCCTGGCTCTACTTCATTTTTTGATAAGACCTTAACTTTTACAGAAGGAGAAAAAAGAACAGCCACACCAGCACTTAAATTAGTCCCATGACTGAGAACATACTCTCCTTTCCACCATAAACCCCAGTTAACTTCATTACTACAAGTACTATGAGTTTCTTGCAAAAATGTAACACTCAAATCTTTCAAATCAATCATTTCTGATAAAACCTCATTCTTTCTCCCATCCCTCATCCCATTAATATTAAGAGAACCAACCCTCAAGATCTCCATAAGGAAGAAAGAGAAAAAAAGAAAACAGATCAGATGGAAAGATACATTTTCAGCCATTTAAGTTAATTAGATTTCCCCCTCGCTTTTCCCAACCTTTTTCCTGATCTAACAACAGTTAAGTACTTTTTAAGACGAAATCTTTTCTGCTGTGATAGCTCATCATAGCTACTTTCTTTCCTAAACCACATTACTGAAGCAATAAACTTTTCAACATCAGGAAAGTAATCTCTTATTTCAACACCTGATTTTCCTTTTGTTTTATCAAGAAAAGAGTTTATCTGCTCAAGGGGATATAAATCTTTCACAAACTCACTAGACACATCAGACCACCGCTCATTATCTCTCATGTCATCATCAGTGTACTGTGATAAACTTTCAGTCTCATCAGCCATTTCTTCCACAGCATCACATTTCTGTACAGTATCATCTTCGGCATCACTCTGATCATTTTCATCACAAACACTCACAGCTTTATCCGGTAAATAACTACATCCAGCTTGCTCTGCACAGCCAGCATTAACATTTAAGTCACTGACCTCCTGCTGCCCATTCACCTCCTCTGTAGCTCCTTTATCCTGCTCCTCAGCTCGCTCAGATTCGGAGTTATTGACTTGAGGAACAACATCATTTTCATCACGAGATGTCGAAGCGCGCTGTTCATCTCTACGCGGACACGTGAAGCGCTTGTGCCCGAAAACACCGCATTCAAAACACTTCAAACTCTCGGTGCTCGCATACACCATGAAAGAACTCTCTCCGTGGTTAACACGGAAAGAAACTTCCAAAGTCCGCTCAGGCGAGTTAAGAAACATGTAAACATGTCGTCTGAAAGAAAGAACGTGCTTTAGTGCGGAATCTTTACATCCGAGTGGAACCGATTTTACAGGACTTGCCATCTTGCCAAATCTCAGTAACTCTTTCACAATAACTTCATTAGATATGAAAGGAGGGACATTGGAGACTGTCACTTTAGTTGCTGGAGCGGATAGCGGGGTTACTGGAACAAAAGTTTCCTTCACCCATATTCCGCTCACAGTCAACTCATTAACTAGTGATTCAGATTTAAAAAACACGACTACCGCTTTGTTCATCCGTGAAGCCGAGACTATGTTTTCAAAACCTAGTTTCTGACCGATAATCAAGAGCAAATCCTCCACTGTCACCCCGGACTCAGGAACACACCTGCAGCCGTTTCGGAGTGACAGGATTACGCCATCCCTGCGACTACAAACCGCACACATGCTAAAATAAACTTTTCTTCCTACACTAAGAATGATTTAAAAACAGCGAGGGGAAAAGTAAGAAAACAGGAGAAATTCACAACAATCAGTCTCAGCAACGCTCTCAGCTCCTCCACAAACTCCCAGCATGCACCAGAGAGAGAGAGAGAGAGAGAGAGAGAGAGAGAGAGAGAGAGAGAGAGAGAGAGAGAGAGAGAGAGAGAGAGAAATCCGATTGAAGCCCTGCATGTGGAGTACAGAGGAACACACTGAACAACGCATGCAAGGGCAGAATTAGGCCAATACCCTATATTAATGTGCATTGAGGAACGAGCCATAAAATTTTGGAAACACTTAAAAATGAGCGACTCCAACTCTTACCATTTTAAAGCCCTTAAAAACCATGAAGTGAATTCTGAAAAAAGTCCCCTTATACAGATGGTCCTGAAGCTGCAAACACAAACTAACATGACTAACAACATCCAGCATCAGGACACTGAAACATCCATAAACAAAATTCAGCCCAACCAAATTATAAAAGCACAAAAATAAATTAATCTAACCCATTGGAAAGAAACAACAGAAAAACAAAGTAAACTTGAATGTTATTTGGCCCTAAATAGAGATTACACAACTGCAGAATTTCTGAGTACGGTGAAAGTACGGTAACAACTCTACAGTTACTTATTATTCTAACGGAATTAATTGAAACAAACTAAGATTTTTATGTGAAAGATGACATATTTAATAAGGTTAGGGGAAATAAATTACCATTTGTAAACAGTGGGAAATGACATGCTTTGTTACATACAGCAACTCATTTTGTTAACTATATCTTCCTTTTTCCAGTAACAGAGCACTTTATTTTGAGAGTTGTTTAAGTGAGAGAAAATCTGTAAATTAGTCCAGATTAGGGTAATTGTAATTTTTTATAATTTATTTGATTATGTAAATTATTTTTCGTTGATATTTGCATAGATTTTTTTTTGTATATGCTCTCAATTATAGTTCTTAGAAAGAAAATCGGAATCAGCAAAAATCGGTATTGGCAGGTCACACTTCCAAAAAAATCAGAATCGGCCAAGAAAATTGCAATCGGTGCATCTCTAGTGGAGACAGAGCAACACTTCCTCACCAGCTGCCCTAACCATCAAATACATTTTATCCCTAATTTGAAACACTTTGCCCTGACTTCAAAATGTTAAACAAGAAAACACAACTTCAATATTTATTAGGTGAAAAACAAGATTGTATATTACTAGCAGCAAGATACACTGACGCCTGTCATAAAAAGAGGGAGGAGTCAACAAATCAGTGATGCGCCCACAAACACACACACTAAATTTTAAACCGTTCATAAAATTCTAGCAATCATAGAATTGATTTGTTCTATTTTGCTAAACTATATATGCATGCATATATTTATTTATGTATGCATTAGGGATGTCAATTTTCAATCATTTCCATAATCGATCGTCGTTTAAATTAACGATCAATTAATCGATTCATCTTTAACCTTAACTACTGCACAATGCGTCTATTGCAGTGGCATATAGTCACCAGCATGACAGGATGAGCAAATGCCACTCAAAACGCCAGCTTCCTCACCCGAATGAAAAGGGTTTATAGTCTAAATAAAAGGCTAGTGGCAGGATGGTGAAATTAATTGATGTGATTACAATCATTTGATAAAAGGAAGAGAGCGTGCCGTAATTACGCACGGGATCATTATACTTTGTGTTCTGTTTCATATCCTGCCATGGAGACCGCTGAATGCGCCATTTTAAATGGTTTCATGGAGCTCGTTTTTTAAATTTTCAAAGCATCATAGCAATGTTTGCAATTGACATTATTGGGATTTAGAATAAAATAATCCCAACCGCAAGTACGGCGCGTGGGGCTGTGACGTGCGGTTAGTGATCCGCTTCCAGAACCACCGGCGTTGCTACAGCAAAACACACTGTTACCCATTTGAAACATTTTAATGTGAGTATTATGGCACAAGTGAGGTACAAAGCTTTGTTAATAAGAGAAATAATTGGTTAGCAGGCAAATGTTACATCGCGACCATGCTTTTTGATTAATGCCGAGCGCATACATTTAAATCAAGCCAAATGTGGCTTTGTGTTCTGTTTTTCAGAATGGTCATGAATTGAATATTATTTATCGTTTCTTTTCCCAAATCCTCACTCTCTCACACTCTAGATTTGCTGGTTTATTTTATTGTTGTTCACTTTTAATCACTGTTTTCGCATCTCTTACTGTGGTAAACGTGTGGGGGGAAACGTCTCAGGTTACGTATGTAACCATGGTTCCCCGAGTGGGGAACGAGACACTGCGTCCCCTAGGGGTCGCTATGGGGAACGCCGTCAGCGTGACTCGTGTCTGAAGATACATATGTAAAAACACCAACTGTTGGCCGGCGACAGCCCATGACGTCACTACCGGCGCGACCATAATAAAAGAGCCGCCGGGAGAATACATCATCCGCTTCTTCGTCTGAAGCTTGCGTCCGAAGCATGGCCCAAAGCCTAGGGGACGCAGTGTCTCGTTCCCCACTCGGGGAACCATGGTTACATACGTAACCTGAGACGTTCCCCTTCATGGGAACTTCGAACTGCGTCCCCTAGGGGTCGCTATGGGGAACGCTATACCCACGCCACCATGCTGAGGGGAGTGCAAGCCAATTTCGCGAAAAAGGCGAGCACTAAGCCAACTCTACCAGGCTAAGGGAGTTGCCCCCGGGACGGTTGATGGCTGTCAGTGACATTATCCCCTACGGCCAGAAAGCCTGAGCTGCATACCCTAAGATCCTTACCTGCTGGGTGCTGGAACTACCGGACCCAGGGTAGAGCTCAAAGGTCTGGAATCAGAAGGATTCCTTTAAGGGGATATGGCCAAGCACCTAGTAGTAGTACCTAGGTCCTGGCCGGTCACTCAGAAGCCACCGCTGCTCTGCAGCTTGCTGAGGGAACTGTCTCAACAGACCCTTTGGTAGTGACACCCTTTTTATTTCCTTTTTTTTTGGAGCCAAAATATATGGGACAAAGAGAGCAGGGCCCAAGGCACAAGACGGGGCTTTGACCAACTCAAAAAAGGGCACGAAGCTGTGCGCGTAACCCAACCGTACAGGATTTTTAGAAAGAACGCAGAACCTTGATGTGCGAACTTACCACTGAGTGGATTTTTAAAAAGTGCCCAAAGATCTTAGCGTGTGCACTTATCTAGATGGGTAACGTTCTATGGCTCCGGGGCGGAGAACTACTCACTCTTTAGAGTAAGAGGGAACTCAGACGCTCAGAAGGGAGCGGCATGCTCATAAGCGACCCTCTAGGTGAGGGGAGCAATGCTAGCTCTACCGACAGCGAGCTCTGGAGAGCGGAGAAATCAACCCTCAGAATGAGAGGGAACTCAGACGCTCAGAAGGGAGCGGCACGCTCATAGGTGACCCTCGTTGGTGAGGGGAGCAGTGCTAGACCAATGAGGAGCTCTAAGAGCGGAGAACTCATCCCTCAGAGTGAGGGGACTCAGACGCCCTGAAGGGAGCGGCATGCTCATAGGTGACCCTCTATGGTGAGGGGAGCCATGCTAGCTCGACCAATACGGAGAGCGACCTATCACAGAGCTCTAAGAGCGGAGAACTCATCCCTCAGAGTGAGGGGACTCAGACGCCCTGAAGGGAGCGGCATGCTCATAGGTGACCCTCTATGGTGAGGGGAGCCATGCTAGCTCAACCAATATGGAGAGCGACCTATCACAGAGCTCTGGAGAGCGGAGAACTCATTCGTTAGAATGAGAGGGAAACTCAGACGCTCAGAAGGGAGCGGCCTGCTCATAGATGACCCTCTGGGTTGTGGGGAAGCAAAGCTGCTTACCAATCGAAGCTCTGGAGGGTGGAGGAAAACTCATTCCCCAGAATGAGAGAGGAACTCAGTACGCCAGTAGGGAGCGGCATGCTCATAAATGACTCTTGGTGAGGGGAGCAATGCTAGCTCGACTAACAAGGAGAGCGACCTATCACAGAGCTCTAGGGAGCGGAGATACTCAGACACCCAGAATGTGAGGGAACTCAGACGCTCAGAAGGGCGCGGCATGCTCATAAATTACCCTCTAGGTGAGGGGAGTAACGCTAGCTCTTACCGACAGCGAGCTCTGGAGAGCGGAGGACTCTTCCTCAGATGAGAGGAAACTTAGACGCTCAGAAAGGAGCGGCATGCTCATAGGTGACCCTCTATAGTGAGGGGAGCAAGGCTAGCTCGACCAATCAGGGAGAGCAATCTATCACAGAGCTCTGGGGAGCGGAGAACTCATTCCTCAGAAATGAGAGGGAACTCAGATGCTCCGAAGGGAGCGGCATGCTCATAAATGACCCTCTAGGTGAGGGGAGCAACGCTAGCTATACCAACAGCGAGCGGAGAACTCATTCCTCAGATGAGAGGAAACTTAGACGCTCAGAAGGGAGCGGCATGCTCATAGGTGACCCTCCAAGGTGAGGGGAGCAATGCTGGCTCGACCAACGGTCGCATGAAGAGGTCCGCCTGATAAGGACCTATCGGATTCCCAGGGATTTGCAGACCAGAATAACCTGAAGACCAAGGAGGTTCCACCGAAACCTCCGAGGAGACCTCGGGTCTGGACCATCAGTAAGGCAGTTCGATGAACATAGAACCTGACCAAAGTCATCATAGGTCCAGTCTGACTGCAGTCTAGGTTCCCACCTAACCTCGGTCAGGTGGCGGAGATGATGGTTGCAGGGGAATTGGAGAGGGGAAGCCAGGGGCCGCCCCCCCCCGAGGGAGGGGAGTAGGTGTTCATTTTTACTCCAATCCGGACGAGAGTGTTGTTGAGAACGCTTCGTCTGGATTACCTCCCTCAGGTCTTGCCTACCTCTCCTTGACCTGTACCTCCCTCTAGCCCTACCCGCAGGTGGGGGAGGGGCACGAGTCGCGACACTAGCCTTCTGTGCCCGTCTCCGATCCTCAGACCAGGCCGGGCCAGAACCCCTGCTTTGTTCGGGCTCAGACCTGGACCTTCTTGGGATGAAGGTTTCAAAGGCTGCTGAGCGCGCCCTCGCCTCCCTGAACTTCTCGACCACCGTCTCGACGGAGGTAACGAAAAGTTCGGAAGGCAAGATTGGTGCATCGAGAAGAAAGCCCTTCTCTTTCTTCTCGAGGTCTGCCAAATTCACCCACAGATGCCTTTCCGTTACCACCATGGCTGCCATGGACCTGCCCATAGCAGTGGCAGTCTGCTTGGTGGCACGGAGGGCCAAATCCGTGGTGCGGATTTGGGGACGCAGTTCGAAGTTCCCATGAAGGGGAATGAAAGATTTCATGGCCATGAATTAAGAATTCGTTATGACTTAAATTGTTCCCGCATTTAAGTTAAATCGTGGGTTTTCTAGGGAACAAATTAATGAAACATGGACAGCTGACACAAATTAATATGTCGTAGGAACGAATTAACAAGTTGTAGGAAAGAATAGCCTATATCTGTCCTGCTCGCGTCTGCAGCCCTGTCAAAGCGAAGTGCCCGATATGCAACACTGATCTAGGGAAAATATAATTGAACATGACTTATTACTACATTTCAATACAAAAAAACTTTGTACTGTTTCTGTTTAATACACTTTTAAAGTTTGGATCATATTAAAAGCATAGTTTGTACATTAGTAAATTATTTTCTTGTAAGATCTAGCCCCTTCACCGTTACTCAGCCGTTTGCACGTGTTTTGCGCATGAGCTGCATGCACCCCAAAATTAAACTGCTTAATCGACCATTGATAGCTTTTAGCGATTATATCTCTTATCGACAATTAATCGATCGTCGATTAATCGTTGACATCCCTAGTATGCATATACTGTATGTATTTATTGTATTTATTTTTTTAAATACACATTTGTTCTATATTTAATGCAAACACTATGCTTTGGCAATACGTTGGACCATTTGTCATGCCTATAAAGCACATATTGAATTGAATTGTATTGAGAGAGAGAGAGAGAGAGAGAGAGAGAGAGAGAGAGAGAGAAGAAAGAAAGAAAGAGAGAGAGAGAGAGAAGAAAGAAAGAAAGAAAGAAAGAAAGAAAGAAAGAAAGAAAGAAAGAAAGAAAGAAAGAAAGAAAGAAAGAAAGAAAGAAAGAAAGAAAGAAAGAAAGAAAGAAAGAAAGAAAGCATTCCACCCATAAATCTCTCTGCTGAGTCTCGAAACCACAATGTGTGTACTCCACAACAGGTGGTGGAACTCAGTGAGGAAATCATTAAGTCCTTTAACTCATTATTTAGCATGGTGAATGCCACATATACAGTATATAGAGTCAAACTGTAGAACTCTGAGCAAGGTTATCATTTGACGAAGATATGTACAGTACTCTAACCCAAATTACACACTATGGAGTCTCTGACAGTTGTAATTACACACGTCCATATAGTTAGATCTAAAGTTGACCTGGAAACAGATATCAAAACATTTAACCATATTCCTACCATAAACTAACTTACGTGAGTAATCCTTAGAGGGAACTGATAGATGAACTACTGATGTACAGGCACAAACACTGATTGTAAGCTAAATTCAAAAATTATAAACTGGTTCTGAAATCTGTTGGGTAATAAATGTGTTCTCAACAAAGATGACCAGAAATGTCGCATCGGCAATATCATTGTGCGTAAATACACGTTAATGATCTTAAAGAAATTCAAGAACAGAGAATTGAGTCATGCTGCTAAAATGTTGATTCAAGTAAGCTAAATTCATCAGGCAGACAATAGAGAATAGTTCTATGACAGTATGAGTGGAAGCCTAAAACAAGATCCTAAAAGATCCAAGTGTAATACAAGAAATTGTTAACACAATTTTGATGGAAGACGATTCAACATGCACATACATAGCTAAAGGATGAGAGAGTGTGTGTACAATACACAATGACTAATTCTCAAATTATCACCATTTATTTCTGATTAACAAGCTTGTTAAAAGTTAGCAGTGTAAACTTTTCAGGATTTGCAGGTGGTCTCCTAGGATGCTGCAAAGCTTTCTAATACAAGTTACAGAGTTACACCATTCAGACCTACAATATAGTTGAACCCTTCCTAAAAATCTTCCCAGCTCTTTCTCTGGGCCCTGTGGGCTATCTATTCACTGTCTGGGACACCTAGCATCAAACAAGGCTGTGGTTCTCCTTACATCATTAAGCCATCAACCTGTCATAGAAAGCACAGAAGGAAAATAATTCCCACTGAATTTTAATTCAAACAAGCCACAATAACAAATTAAATTTTAATCTTTATCTTTATCCTCGAAATTGTAAAAATATGAATATATAAATGCAAGGGAAAATACTCTGTTATTGTTGTTGGTTTTACTCTTAAAGGCAAACATTCTATCAGTGTACCATATGTCAATGGAATATTAAGTTTTAATTGAGTATAACGTTTGTTGGTATAACTGACAGTGTTAACAAAAGCAAACCTGAGATCAAAATATTTGCTAAGCCATTTTAGCTTGTTTGTACAGAGCTTTGAGCCTTTTTTTACTGGGCGTCCTGACTCGTGTTTCACATGATTTGTGAAACACAGACACAACATGAAAGAAACAAAACCATACATATCAAACTTTGTATCAGGTATCTGAATATGCACCAAGATTAAAATATAAAGCATATGGTTAATGCACTCATTGTAATAACACTTGATGCTTTGCAAGTCTAACAAGGGATCTGTATTTTAAGCTATAATGATTAGGGTTTGTATTATGGGTATGGACAGAGGTAGGGTTGAGATTTAAGGGAATGCTCATAGCGAGACTCCAAAGAATCTTACAAGACTTCACATATTATTTATCACACTCCTCTCCAATGTTTCCTATCTTCACTAACACCGTCTTTATGAATAAAACAAAAAAAAATTACTCTTTACTCCAGGGTTCAAATTAGATGCATATTTTAAATAATTTCAACTCATTTATAACACCCTTAGAAAAAAATACATTAACATAATAAAAAGAATACAAATTACAAGGTTCTTTATGATGTTAATTAGTATGCCTAATAATACGCTTAATGTAAATATTACTACACTACTTAATTGAGTGTAACATAAAACTGTAATATCAAGTGCAATGCAAACAATAGTTCTAGATAGATAGCTCTAATATTAGTGTTAATATAAACCTAGTGTTGTAACATTTCCTATCAAAGAGATGTTCCACGGAACCTGTCATAGAAAGCACAGAAGGAAAATAATTCCCACTGAATTTTAATTCAAACAAGCCACAATAACAAATTAAATTTTAATCTTTATCTTTATCCTCGAAATTGTTATAATATGAATATATAAATGCAAGGGAAAATACTCTGTTATTGTTGTTGGTTTTACTCTTAAAGGCAAACATTCTATCAGTGTACCATATGTCAATGGAATATTAAGTTTTAATTGAGTATAACGTTTGTTGGTATAACTGACAGTGTTAACAAAAGCAAACCTGAGATCAAAATATTTGCTAAGCCATTTTAGCTTGTTTGTACAGAGCTTTGAGCCTTTTTTTACTGGGCGTCCTGACTTGTGTTTCACATGATTTGTACTCAAGGGCTCTTTGCAAGCTCTAAAAATGGCCTTAAAAGCTGGACTGGCACTACTTGCTCTAAATGAACGAGGAAGAATTTACTTTCTACTTCCTTTCACTGTTATTTGGTTCTGACATTGTGCTCATAACTTATTTAAAGTAGTCATGGCCTCTGCAAACAGGTGAAAACAAATCATGCTTATTTTAAGAACTACCTCTTTATACACCCTCAAGGTGATACTGTGCCAACAGCCAAATAGAGAGATATCATTTAGGGAAGTTCAGACTCTTTCACACTCTCCCAATAACGGATAAACTCTCTTGAATGACAACCCCACTGTTTCCATACTAAACCCCAGGTGAACCACCATTATTCTAGTGCCTCCATGGGATTCCACATTATATAGTCATATACAGTATAGTCTTCCTAAAAAAGACACATGGAAAATCCATTGATGTTTGATAATATTGATAACTAATATCTCCAAAACATGGATTCATGCAAATAATGCTGCAGAACCACAAAGAGCTACACATGCAAAGGACATCACAGGAAACTACAGATCATATAAGTCACAATCGGTATAGAGCTGTACAAAAACAAAACACAGACACAACATGAAAGAAACAAAACCATACATATCAAACTTTGTATCAGGTATCTGAATATGCACCAAGATTAAAATATAAAGCATATGGTTAATGCACTCATTGTAATAACACTTGATGCTTTGCAAGTCTAACAAGGGATCTGTATTTTAAGCTATAATGATTAGGGTTTGTATTATGGGTATGGACAGAGGTAGGGTTGAGATTTAAGGGAAGGCTCATAGCGAGACTCCAAAGAATCTTACAAGACTTCACATATTATTTATCACACTCCTCTCCAATGTTTCCTATCTTCACTAACACCGTCTTTATGAATAAAACAAAAAAAATTACTCTTTACTCCAGGGTTCAAATTAGATGCATATTTTACATTATTTCAACTCATTTATAACACCCTTAGAAAAAAATACATTAACATAATAAAAATAATACAAATTACAAGGTTCTTTATGATGTTAATTAGTATGCCTAATAATACGCTTATGTAAATATTACTACACTACTTAATTGAGTGTAACATAAAACTGTAATATCAAGTGCAATGCAAACAATAGTTCTAGATAGATAGCTCTAATATTAGTGTTAATATAAACCTAGTGTTGTAACATTTCCTATCAAAGAGATGTTCCACGGAAAGCAGAGACATGCAAATACTCAAGGAAAACCCGATACACAATAACCTCACTGTGAAGCCTAGGCTTATTCTGCGTAAATAAAGCAAGGTAAATGATATCTCTGTCTCAAAACCAAGTGAGTAACCAGACAGCATATGGGACATTTAAAAAATTATGTTTCATTTTTCGCGAGTTCTGACTACGAACAAGCCAGTATGATTCACCAAATGCTAACGTTTTCATATACTTCCAACGAAAATACTAATTGATCAGATGATTCATTCACTTACGCTTCTGGACTGAACGATGTCCCTGAAGATTAAAGTATCAGCACACAACGCACTTAAAATTGGTCTCGTCCTCATTTATAATCTTTTCATATTATGTAAAACAGCATGATAAAATTACAAAAAAGAAAAGAAAAGACAAACTGAGCAAAAGTTCGCGTTAAATGTCGCAGGCAGACCATCATCATACTCACCATCTGTAATTTCATTGCTGTCAGAGCAGGCATATTCAGCACACTCATAAGTCTCGCAGAGTCCGCATGGACAATACCATTTCCACACTTTTATAGCTAAAGGAAAAGGTCAGAATGTGCCCACCCACTTGCTGTTTCTCCGGCTTTGAAAGGCATTGCCTGCGGTAAATACTCTTTTTGATGAAGCAACTATTAAATAAAAGAGTGATTTCAATTATTCGGGAAATGTGGTAACGAGCATCATGAATCAAATTACGACGTGAATATTTAAGGCCATTTATATCAGCAACAAGACATTTTTTGATAACACATGCTCTGGAAAGATCAGTGGTGTAGTGGAGGGTATACGCAGGTATACGGCGTATACCCACTTCTTTATCAGTCGGCTTTGCGTATACCCACTCCTAAATCCCTTCTGATGCGCAAAAATTCAGTGTGTCATGCATTAGCCAAAATCATGACAGTCCACCACAAGGATAGCTAACCAATCACATGTGAATAAATTCAAATATTCCTAAAAACACCCAGTAAAGACGACAGGACCGTGACTTTGCTTTGACTTTTGCTTTGAAATGCGCCTGCTCTGAGAGGATGCCGACAGAGACAGAAATGTAGACTGTTCATGCGCGAGAGCAGTCAGGGGATGCGCGCAGAGTGGTACAATAGAAATCAATGGTTGATTAATAATTTCAATCAGTAGCCTACATTATAACGAAACAATACTTAAAATGTAAAGCAGGTTTTTTTACTTCGTTACTGTACTCTAGTAAAGTACAGATACTTGAAAAATTGTACTTGAGTAGTTTTATTTAGAGTAGCTTTTATTTTACTTCACAACATTTCAAAGACAAGATCGTACTTTTTACTTCACTAAGTTCATAAAACATATCGTTACTCCTAATATATCAACCCATGCTCATTGGAATACGTGATCTGCAGCAGCAGCAGTTTTAACATTTACGGGACATGGCATCTGACGCACAGAGCCATGAATTGACGCACAGAAACGCCATTGACACATCGTAAATGTATTTATTAATTCTATATGTAAACGTTTTAATAGGGATATTACAAACACACGAAAAACACACTTTCAAAAAAGTCACCCATAATCAGGGCGCGCCTATAGGATTCTGGGCCCCCTGGACAGCATATTCACTCGGCCCTCATGCCTTCCGGGGGGTGGGGGGGGGGGGAATCCCCAGGTAGAAATCGCAATTGCGTTCCCGAGCCCTTTTTTTCCCCTTCTCCCAAGTCAGATTATACTATTTCAGCTATTAAAATTGTTCAGTTTTGTATGTAATGGCAAAGTGATAATATTTCGTTTTGTTTTTTATAAAGTTAATTTAGAAAAACGTTTGGAGCATTTTTTTTTTTGTTAGTTAAATAAGTTTTGTCTTTCTTAAAGTAACGACCAAGCGGCCAGCAGACAGGTTGCAAATTATTATTTTTTTTGATACAACATTTGATTAATCAATGCATGCTGATGTACTTTTATCATAGTTTATAGTTGTATGGTAACGAAAGTGTTCAACATTCAACCCGTTCTTTTTCATCAGTATTAATTGTGATTTAAATTTTGTGACTTTTTTGCTTTCACTTTCAGGATCTTGGTGTCACGCTTTACAAGAAAATAGAATTGTCTGTTTTGCTTATATCTATACACCTTTCACTTTTTAAGACTAAAACAAAAGATGGATTCATTGTTATTCTTAATTAAAAAGCACAACAACAATAAAACAGTACTTTACAATGACAAACTAGCATAACATTTATTAACAAAAACAAAGAAGAGGAGGCATAGGACAGATCACATGCTGTATTATACCGACTAATACATAACAGAATGTTTAGCAAACACTGAGGAATCAAATAATAATAATAATAATATAAAAAAATAAGGAAAGCATATTTCATAAGGAAAGTGAGGTAAAGATAACAAGCTTTTCAAAACGAAAACAAAAAGTAAAGCTAAACTGGCTGTCGCTGACAGAACTTGCATGTTTTCTCTACAAAAATACCAACATGTTCACCTTCTCTGGTTTAAGAAGCAGTCTTTTACTTTAGTTTGAAAACCAAATCCTCCGTTGCGCTCCGTCCGCTGCACGCACCTTATGTGCATAGATGCACTTATCTCTAAAGGCGCGTCTAATGAGGGGATGGCGAGTCAGGATCTTCATCTGATTCTTCATCTTTGCGACACTGACACAGAAAACACTAGTTTATCAATAAATAATTCAAATATCTCCTTACTATTACCCCTGACACATTCATGGTAATTACTTTTGCTGGGGCTTTATGGCAAGCTTTATTGCGTGTATTTGAACGCAGAACTCTTCAGCTGCGCTGACGGCTCTCTGCTGCTGCTGGACACTAAACACCGTCGAGCACGGTCTCGTGTTGTTTCCACCAGCGCGGCAATTTTTTTCATCACTAATTGATGGATGTCTAAAATATAAACATAAGGAGAAGACTAAAACAGGCCCGAGGCCCGGCCCGCGTCTGAACTATGACGTGAAAATTGGCCCGATCAAAGCCCGGTCGGGGCCGGGCTGAAATGCAGGGCTCTAGCGTTCCCCTCGGTAGAAATAACGTTTCTCCCTCGGGGGCCCCCTCCCATCGTCGGGCCCTTAGAATCGTCCTAACCTTTCCCCCCCTTATGGCGCCCCTGCTGAAAGGCCTTGCTAAATCAAAATAGCTTTAATGTACTAAATAAGAGTAGTTTTCACAGCTGTTTTGTTTGTACTCTCCTTAATGGTGCTTATATAATTATCTAATTCCTTAAATACTACAGAAAAAAACAGGTTTCTGATTACTGAATTTACAGCGATGATTATGAAACTTATAATCAAGAGATTGATAATATAAGCCTTGTTTTTCAACTTATTATTATAGTTCAAAAAGCCAAATATTACATGTGCATATAGTAAAATAAAATTGAGTAACACTTTGTATAAATCTAGACAGTGGCATGCACAGGCCTCCGGAGGGGCAGGGGCGAAATGGCATTACGAGGGAACAATCGCAGACTTGCAACCCTGGTCCCCGGTCCCCCTCGGCTAGGAGTATCACAATTCACAATTTTATCAAGATTCTTTGTCATGTTGTTTTTTTTATTTTGCAAGATGTTTGAGCATTACAGCCAAACTAATTTCCATATTATAAAGACAAAGCCTTTCAAGGTAACACAATATTAAAAAGTATGGCGGATATTTAGGCCAAAGTGGGTGAAGATACAAATCGTTGTCATTATTTCAACTTTTTGTTATAATTTTTTTTAGCAAAGAATACACCTTACAAATACACATAATATATAAATAAGATAAACTGTGTTTTATTTTCAGGTACAATATGTGTATTTAGCAGGAGAATTAAATAAATTAAATGAACAAATACACAAATAAAACACTATGTAGATTGATTCCTATTAAATAAACTTTATTCAAGTTTTTCAGTCAAGACTAAGAGTAGTGAGTGATTTTTCTCTTTGTGTTTGGTGTTTTATTAACATTAAAGGCATAATTCACCCAATAATTAAAATAGGCTAGTGTTTTATTTTTATAACTTTATTTACTCAAAAGTTGTTTTAAACCTGAGTTTCCTTCTTCTGCTAAACATAAACGATATTTTGAAGAAGTTGGAAAACAAAACAGTTGCTGGTCCACAATGTTCCCTACTATCAGTCAATGTGGACCAGCAACTGTTTGGTTTCCCACACTCTTCAAAATATCTTCTTACTGATGTGAATGTATGTCGCATAAAAAAAACAACTCCTACCAAAGGGGTCAAAATAGGACTTTAATAAATATAAAAGTAAATAAATAAATAAATTGTTATTTACATTACAGCTGTAGCTCTAGACAGTTACAGTTAAATGTAAAAGTATTACAGTTGTCTGATTGATTTTATGGTCTCAAGCATTCAGAAATCACACAAAAGAAAATTAAGCAGTTTTACTACAAAAAACATGGTTAATGTTTGTAAGGGTTGTGATGTCCACATTTTTTTTGTTGAAGAAGTTATAGAGGCTGTGTCTGTCACAGATCAGCCAGGCTCCACCACCAATCTCTCACAGCGATCACTGAGTTTTACCTCAAACCACCTGCACCTCATCAACACTCAATTAAGCCAGTACTAATTAAGCACACACCTCACCTCAGTCAGTTGTCCGATCTCGCTTACACAAAGTGGACTCACACCTACTTTACACAGTTACTTACCTCAAGATTGCTTACCTCCTGTTGCTCGTTGGTCCTCCGTGTCTCCTACGTCTGCCTGTCTTCGTCTGTCACCCCAGCTCATCTTCGGTGTTGGTCCGAGGTGTGTGCTCAACCACGTCATCCATGAGTTTCCTGGCAAGAAAACCATCATCAGTATATCCTTTAACATTCTATGTACTTCAAGATACTTACTCACCATTCTTCCCTGCTTACCCGACTGCTGAATTCAAATAAACATTGCTGTGTTATTCCATATCCTCTGTGTCGGGTCTACTTCCCGTAACAGAAGATCGGACCTCCAACAGAGTGATTCAGCATGAGTCGGTCGGATCCATTCCAGGAACTCGTGGACAATCTACGACGTGTCCTCACTGCTCCACCTCAACCAGCACAAGCCACCACTTCCGTATCCACCATCGCCAGTCCTTCTCCGCCGTTGATTGCCAGTCCCATGGCCAGACCAGCGCCATTCTCTGGCGTGGCAGAGGAGTGCAACGGTTTTCTCCTACAATGCTCACTCTATTTAAAGAATCAACCTCATCTCTATACCACGGAAAGATCTAAAGTCTCCTTCCTCATTTCACTCCTTTCTGGCAAGGCATTGCAGTGGGCAGAGACGATCTGGGCTCAAGCCGGTAATATTACCCAATTATTCGATAACTTTGTTTCTCATTTCAGAGAAGTCTTTGGACGGCCACACGGTGATCCCACCGCAAGTGATCAGCTTTATCACCTCCGGCAGGGTTCTCAGCCCATCAAGGTATATGCATTGAGGTTCAGAACGCTCGCGGCTGCCAGCGGTTGGAATGAACGCTCATTGATCACCACTTAGCGCCAAGGATTAGAGCCCAGACTTCGCTTGCAGATGGCCAGTTACGATGACAACTTTGGCTTGGAGACTATGATCCAACATTCCATTCGTTGCTCCTCACACATGCAATCATGCTTCGACGAACACACCTCTTGGAACTATTGCACTCCCTCATACTGTCACCCAGAGACCCCTTTCCCTCCAGAACCAGAATCAGAACCCATGCAAACTGAGGCAATGCGGTTGGCACCCACTGAGCAGCAGAGGCGACTATCTAGGGGATTGTGTCTGTACTGTGGCGGCGGAGGGCATGTGATCTCTTCATGCCCCACTCGTCCACCTCGACTACTGGTGAGTTCCATCCAACCTGTTCCCCAGAACATGTCTCCACTCACTCTTGTGGTAACGCTTATTACTCCCCATATCACTCTTCCAGTTCATGCCCTCCTCGACTCGGGATCAGCCGGGAGCTTCATATCTGGGAGCCTCTGCCGCCAGCTCAAGATCCCTACAGCGGTCAACCCAAAGACGTACCAAATCCAATCCATAACTGGAAAGTCTCTCAGTCGTCATAATGTCAGGTACCTTGCTGGTCCTATAACCCTACGCGTGGGCCATCTACACGAGGAGAACATTCAACTTCTGGTTCTGGAGGAGGCCAACGCTGACATCATTCTTGGCCGTCCGTGGTTCGCAGTAAATGAACCTCAAATAGCCTGGCGTACAGGAGACGTCCTGAAGTGGGGCAACCAGTGCTTCCCAGATTGCTTCCCAAATCTGCCTCTACCATCTCCGCCCACCAAGCCTACCCTCTCTCTTAATGCCATGTCCATCGAGAGTCCTGTAGACCAGCAGTCTGTGGATATTCCCGAATACTACTCCCACTTCAGGGACGTCTTTTGCCCGAAGAAGGCCACTCAACTACCTCCACACCGGCCATGGGACTGCGCGATAGATCTGCTACCGGGTGAGTCAGTGCCCAAAGGGAAAATCTATCCCCTGTCACTCCCAGAGCAAAAGGCCATGGAGGAGTATATAGAAGAGGCTCTCCAACAGGGTTACATCCGCCCTTCTACCTCCCCGGCTGCTTCAAGTTTCCTTTTTGTGGCCAAGAAGGACAGAGGCCTGCGGCCCTGTATCGATTATCGGTCACTGAATAATATTACAGTAAAATTCCGCTATCCACTTCCTCTCATCCCTGCAGCCCTGGAACATCTCCGTGGTGCCACTATCTTCACCAAGCTGGACCTCCGCAGCGTGTACAACCTCATCCGAAAACGTGAGGGGGACGAGTGGAACACTGCCTTCGTGACCCCTACTGGCCACTACGAATATTTGGTTATGCCGTATGGCCTAGTCAACGCCCCCTCCATATTTCAGGACTTCATGCACGAGGTGCTCCGGGAGTACCTCCATCGCTTCGTCTTGGTATACATCGATGATATGCTCATCTACTCTCGGAGCCTGGTCGAACATCGCCACCACGTTGCGGAGGTCCTTCAACATCTGCGGCAGCTCCGCCTCTTCCTCAAACCTGAGAAATGCTCATTTCATCAATCATCCATACAATTCCTGGGTTATCATATTGACAGTAGTGGCATTCGGATGGACGAGGGGAAGGTGGAGGCCATTAAGACCTGGCCACAACCATCAAAGAACTCCAACGCTTCCTGGGATTCTCCAACTTCTACCACCGCTTCATACAGAACTACAGTACCCTTACCAATCCACTCACGAACTTACTCCGCAACAAGTCCAAGTCTCTGTCCTGGTCCATAGCCGCCAAGGAAGCTTTCGAGAAGTTAAAGACGTCTTTCACACAAGCTCCCATCCTCGTTCATCCGGATCCAGAAAGACCCTTCATTGTTGAAGTAGATGCTTCCACCACGGGTGTGGGAGCCATCCTTTCCCAGCAGCAGGGGAATCCATCTAGACTCCATCCATGCGCCTTCTTCTCCCGAAAACTCAGCCCGGCGGAACGTAACTATGACATCGGCAACTGGGAACTCCTAGCTATTAAGCTGGCCCTCGAGGAGTGGAGACACTGGCTTGAGGGAGCCAAACACCCATTCACCGTTCTTACGGATCATAAAAACCTGCAATATCTAAAGGAAGCTAAGAGGCTCAACCCACGACAAGCACACTGGGCACTATTCTTCACACGCTTCAATTTCAAGATCACCTATCACCCAGGTCCCAAAAACATCAAAGCCGATGCCCTATCACGACTTCATTCTCCTGAAGAGGACCCACCTAATTCCATCATCCCAGAAAGTATGTTTGTCTGCCCCATCCAATGGAATCCAGATTCTGCTCCCTCTTCCAATGTCTCCACGGCCACCCCGCCGGGCTGTCCACCAGATGCACAATATGTTCCTCGACTTCAACGCACTCAACTCATCCATTCAGCGCATTCCTCATTGGGCACTGGCCTCCCTGGGGCCAAAGCGACCCTCTCGCTACTAAGACCGTTACTGGTGGCCGAACATGGCTAGGGAGGTGAGAAGGTTCGTCCAGGGTTGTGAAGAGTGTGCCATCTCAAAGAGTCCTCGCCATCTTCCAGCTGGTAAACTTCTCCTGCTGCCCGTACCAACCGACCATGGTCACACCTAGGAGTGGACTTCGTCACTGATCTGCCAGCATCCGAAGGTAACACGTGCATCCTGGTCATTGTGGACAGATTCTCCAAGTCCTGTTGTTTGATCCCACTCAAGAATCTACCCACGGCTATGGAAACGGCAGAGCAAATGTTTAACCACGTGTTCAGGTATTTCAGCATTCCCGAAGATCCCGCATCCGACTGTGGACCTCAGTTCATTTCCAGAGTATGGAAGAACTTCCTCAAGCTCCTAGGTGTGACTGTTAGTCTATCGTCTGGGTACCATCCGCAGACCAACGGACAGACGGAGGGAAAGATCCAGGAAATCGGACATTTCCTGCGAACCTTCTGCCACGGCCACCAGCACTCTTGGAACCAGTTTATTGGCTGGGCCGAGTACGCCCAGAATTCCCTTCATCAACAATCCACTGGACTCACTTCCTTCCAGTGCGTGCTCGGTTTCCAGCCACCTCTGTTCCCCTGGGACGGGGAACCATCAGATGTACCTGCAGTGGATTACTGGTTCCGAGAGGGTCTGGGACGAAGCACACCACCATCTTCGACGAGCTATGGGCAGGCGCAAATTGACAGCAGACCTTCGAAGATCCGACTCTCCTCCTTACCAACCTGGTCAGAAGGTCTGGCTGTCCACACGGGACATCAGATTTGTGTCTACCCTGTAAGAAGCTTGCTCTCAGATACGTTGGCCCCTTTGTCATCCAGAAGCAGATCAACCCGGTCACGTTTCAACTCAAACTACCCCCTCAATACAGGATTCATCCCACCTTCCACGTCTCACTTCTCAAACCTTATCACTCTCCTGTCTCTCCATCCACAGAGCCTGGCCCGATCACGGAACCCCCTCTCCCGTTGATTCTGGAGGATGGAGCGGTCTATGAGGTCAGAACCATCTTGGATTCCCGACGCCGTGGTGGTCGGCTGGAATACCTCGTAGATTGGGAGGGGTATGGACCGGAGGAGAGGTCATGGATTCCCAGAGATGACATCCTGGATCCAGCTCTAATGGAAGAATTCCACTCTAACTTCCCCAATCGCCCAGCACCCAGGACCAGAGGTAGACCACCACGTCATCGGGACCCTCGGCCCTCAGGAGCGGGCCGTGGAGAGGGGGGTAATGTCACAGATCAGCCAGGCTCCACCACCAATCTCTCACAGCGATCACTGTCACCTGAGTTTTAATTCAAACCACCTGCACCTCATCAACACTCAATTAATCCAGCACTACTTAAGCACACACCTCACCTCAGTCAGTTGTCCGATCTCGCTTACACAATGTGGACTCACAGTTACTTACCTCAAGATTGCTTACTTCCTGTTCCTCGTTAGTCCTCCGTGTCTCCTACGTCTGCCTGTCTTCGTCCGTCACCACAGCTCATCTTCGGTGTTGGTCCAAGGTGTGTGCTCAACCACGTCATCCACGAGTTTCCTGGCAAGAAAACCATCATCAGTATATCCTTTAACATTCTAAGTACTTCAAGATACTTACTTACTCACCATTCTTCCCTGCTTACCCGACTGCTGAATTCAAATAAACATCGCTGTGTTATGTTCCTGTGGCTCAGTGGTGTTCGATTCCCAGGGAACACACATGCTGACAATACAAATGTATAGCCTGAAAGCAATGCAAGTTTGGATAAAAGCGTCTGCTAAATGCATAAATGTAAATTCCATATCCTCTGTGTCGGGTCTACTTCCTGTAACAGTGTCATCTATAGCAAAACGGTGGCCAAAAAATAAAGATTAAAGGAGCAGTTCACCCAAAAATGAAGATACTGTCATTTTCTCACCCTCAAGTAGTTCCACTTGAATGAATGTGTGAACACGAAGGAAGATATTCCAAAGAATGTGGGAAACAGAGCAGTTCTGGGGCACCATTGACTTCCATAGTATTTTTCTTTCCTACCATGGAAGTCAATGGTGCCCAAAACAGTCCTTATATATCTTCCTTTGTGTTCAGACATTCATACAAGTGGAACTACTTGAGGGTGAGTAAATGATGACAGAACTTTCATTTTTGGGTAAATGTTTAGTCAATAGCTTATTAAACAAGGATATGATCATCCTGTAGGTGTAACAACAGCAATTATCAGTCCAATGGCGCCCTTTACAGGCATTTGTAACATGTAATGTTGAAAGAAAAAAAAAGAAAACAGACACCATCACAAAATTTGTAATGGTTATAATGGGACTTGTATTATTTTTAAACTGTAACGGATTCTGTTGGTCTCTACTGATAATTGGTCATCTTCTATTGGTGGCTTGTTAAAACCAATAAATCCTAATGGAATATGTCCCAAAACACACTACAGAAACCCATATTTTAATGGTCAGAAGTTGATGTTTGTAATGGCATTTGTGATTTGTCTGTGATGGTTCTATTATGTTTTTCTCAGCTGGGTTGCCTCATTATTTTTTTATATACAATGCATTTTAAGTCATTTTAAAGGCTGTTGTTGGCTATTAGGTCTGTTTTTATAACCACAAAAAAAAACATTGTCTTAATACTACTTTGATTATGAATGTAGCCTACCTGAAAGTGTTTTCATCTTTTTCCTTTCTTTTCTCGGTGCTGGACTGCTGATGTCCAGCGCTGAGGGGGAATATTTGTCCATCAATTATGATCATCAGCATTCAGCGGCAAACATGAGGCGTGAGCGCCGGGCGCGGGCGCGTCTTATTTCTTTTTGTGTTTTCTTTTGCAAATGGGATGGGACTTGGTACCCTACGAAAATTGCATACTCTGCATATAGTTTCGTTCATATCGCACAGACCAGACCGCAAGGGCACCCCCCCCCGTGCACACCACTGAGATCTAGAAACCTACCAACATAACTAGAATATTGACAATGCCAGAATATATTAGGTACAGTTTCTGTGTATACTTAACCAAATGAACAATTTTCATATATCTTCAATAAATCTGGTAAAACAAAAAATGACATTGTAAAATTTCTGCAGTATTTTAAATGAAATGTACTTTTTAATTAATTAATTGATTAATTGTCGATGAGATATAATCGATAAAAGCTAATGATGGTCGTTTAAGCAGTTTAATTTTGGGGTGCGTGCCGCTCATGCGCAAAACACGGCTGTGAGTGACCGTGAAGGGGCTGGATCTTACAAGAAAATAACATACTAATGTACGAATGTGTAGCATTGACGAAAGACAACAGTCCAATCATTCTCAACGGAGATGGATCAAAAGGCGGCGATGATCTCCCCTATCCCTCACATCTCATGAGTTCTTCGATAGCCTCTTGACATGGGACCCAAGGTACGGAAAGCTCAAACAAAACCAACCCAGTCTCTGCACAAGCTCAACCACCCCAACGCACCCATCTCTGTCTCAGTCTTTTATAGAGCTCACGATTACATTCAGGTGTGCAATCACTCCCTTCAGCCAATCACCTGCAACTCAGAAATAATGGGTTAATCACTGAAACCGTCACACACCCCCCTTTAAAAGAGATCCGTTACAAACAGATCAAAAAGAAAAATCCCAGCACCATAAACTTAGAAATCATATTTCGATACACATTATTATACCACGTCTGATCACAGTGCAACCAGGATTTTCACAATTCTTTCCATTCTCCCACACTGCCCCTCCTTGCCACCAGCAATCTGGATCCTGAAAGCAAATTAAGGCGACAAGAGAGCACAGAAAAACAGAAACAACCGTTGCACTTAATTGATCAGATCAGGAACGCGGGACAACGCATCTGCCACAACGTTATCCGATCCTTTAATGTGTCTAACAATTAGATTGTAAGGCTGTAAAAAGAGAATCCAACGCATTAAGCGTTGACTTGGTCACTGTAAAGAATCCAGGAATGTTAGAGGATTATGATCAGAAAACACCTCAATGGGCATTCCTCCCCCCACATACACATCAAAGAACTGAAGTGCCCAAATTAAAGATAAAGCCTCTTTCTCGATCACAGAGTAATTTTTCTGATAAGTGTTAAACTTACGAGAAAATAAATTTACTGGATAGTCTAAACCATTCTCCCCGGTCTGTAACAAGACAGCTCCAGCACCAACCTGACTGGCATCTGCCTGTAGTTTAAATGGCATATCCAGCCTTGGGGCAGCTAAAACAGGAGCAATGGTCAATAATAATTTAACATTTTCAAAAGCTTTCTGACAATTTTCGCTCCAGTCAAATTTCACTGAGCTCTTAAGTAAGTCAGTCAGCGGAGAAACCACGGTTGAAAAATTTGCACAGAAACCCCGGTAATAACCGACCATCCCCAAAAAGCGCATTAGTTCTTTCTTGGTAGACGGAGAAGGAAACTGCTGAATGGCAAAAACTTTGGCCTGAACTGGACGCACTTTACCTTGGCCAACCTCTTTCCCCAAATATCTCACAGTAGCCTTGGCAAACTCACACTTAGCCAAGTTAACTGTAAGACATGCCTCAGCCAACTGAGTTAAAAGAGCTCGCAGACGAACTAAATGTTGTTCCCAGGTCTCACTGAAAACAATAACATCATCCAAATACACTGCACATCCTTCCAGCCCAAATATCACTCGGTTCATCAACCTCTGGAAGGTGGCAGGTGCATTTCGTAAACCAAAACTCATAACAGAGTACGAGTATAATCCAGACGATGTAATAAAAGAGGTTACTTCTCTAGCTCTAGGAGTTAACGGCACTTGCCAATACCCCTTAAGAAGATCTAGCTTGCTCACAAAATTTGCTGTACCCACCTGATCTACACAATCCTCCATTCGAGGAAGTGGAAAAGCATCGGGCTTAGTGATGACGTTTAGCTTGCGATAGTCAGTACAAAATCTGTAAGTTGAATCTGCTTTCCTCACTAACTAGACTAGAAGCAGGGTGAAGCCCAACTTGAGCACGACGGAACAGCTATTCCGTTCTCAAGCATATATTGAATTTCAGATTCCAATGCTTCTCTCTTACTGACAGGAGCCCTATAAAAACGTTGACGAATAGGTTGCGCATCTCCCACATCAACATCATGCTGTATCAGATGAGTACGAGTGGGTATATCTGAGAACAAGCCAGGAAACTCCCATAACAACTGGGTTAGGTCTTTGTTTTGAACCTCTGTCAAATGTGAAAACATAGCATCTAAATTCTGAAGAGTCTCTGAATTCTTTAATCGAGGTAGCAAAACGCAATCTTCAGGAACAACTATATCCTCCTTAACCATATCTTCTCCCTCAACAAAAGGTTGATAAGACTCAAAAGAAGCAGTGACAACAGGAGCAACTGAGTTCGTTGGTTGAACTCCAGAATTTCGAGAACGATAAGCTTTAAGCAAATTTACATGGAAACACTGCCTAGATTTTCGCCTATATGGAGTTGCAACTTGATCATTTTCGTCAGACAGTTTCCGAAGAACAATATAAGGCCCAGTAAACTTGGCACAAAAAGGAGACCTGGAAGACGGTAATACAATTAACACCTGATCACCTGGTGTAAAGACACAAACTTAATTTCATCATAGTGATTCTTCATTTTCTCTTGCGCAACAACAAGATTTTTGTGTGCACACAATCCGGCCAAAAACAAACGCCTACGAAAACCATTCACATACTCTACCAAATTTTGTGGAGGATCCTCCTCACACAGTCCCTCATGCAAAACAGAAAGAGGTCCACGTACACGATGACCGAAAACTAAATCATTTGGGCTAAATCCCAAACTCTCTTGCTGTACTTCCCTAGCAGCAAGTAATAGCCAGGGTAAACCCTCCTCCCAGTCACGGTTTAGCTCCACACAGTAAGCACGCAAAAGTGACTTCAAAGTCTGGTGAAACCGTTAAATCGCACCCTGACTTTGAGGATGATATACGCTCGACTGATTATGTTTCACTTTAAGCATCTTCAAAACCTCAGCAAACATACGAGATGTAAAATTAGTACCGTTGTCACTTTGAATCATTTTAGGTATCCCGAAAATAGATATGAACTGAGTTAAAGCTTTCACAACTGCTTTGGTGGTAATTTTTCGGATGGCATAGGCTGCTGGATAGCGTGTTGCCTGACACATCACGGTCAACATATATGCATTCCCTGATTTAGATGGAGGCAGTGGTCCCACGCAATCAATTATTAAGTGCTCAAATGGTTTATTTGTAACAGCTATGGGACTCAAAGGCACTGGTTTCAACAGCTGATTTGGCTCCCAGAAATAACGGGTTAATCACTGAAACCGTCACACTATGCTAACTAAAAATTAATATTTAATAAATGCTAATTTCGTGACCATTCGGTAAAACAGATCACAAAGCTGCATTTGGCTTGATTTAAATGTATGCGCTTGGTATGAATCAAAAAGCATGGTCGCAATGTAATATTTGCCTGCTAACCAATAATTTATCTTATTAACAAAGATTTGTACCTCGCTTGTGTCATAATACTCACATTAAAATGTTTCAAATGGGTAACAGTGTGTTTTGATGTAGCAACGCCGGTGGTTCTGGAAGCGGATCACTGACCGCACGTCTAGAGGTCTGCAAGATCGTCTGACCTGACCCGAGCGGCACAGTTAAATTTAAAGCTCTAACCCGAAATATCCCCCCCCCCCACAATGAATAGCCAATAAAAAAAGTCTGCATTTTACGATTGCATGCAACGGTCAAATACACAAAGAATCAGATTAACCAATGCTCGGCCATTTCACAAGGCAAAATAAAAAACATTTACTAGTTATGAAAGTTTATGAACATCAGGTGCAACTCATACATTCTGCCGAGTTTATGAATGGTTGTATGGACAAGACGATAATTCTTCCACCGTGCAAATTATGGTAATTTTTGTCAGTTAAGGCTCGTTAGCATTCGGCCTACTTTAAATCAGACTTAAGATCATAAATAAGATTGTATTTATTTTAATTAATTAATCAATCATTTATTTGAATTAGCGAGAGAGAGAGAGAGAGAGAGAGAGAGAGAGAGAAGAGAGGAGGGGGGGGGGGGAAAGTTGCGCGTGCATGTGAACCTGCATCTGCGCGTCTCTCTCTAAAAGCAGTGAGGCTTAGTTACACAGAGACATCTGGTGGCCAGCCTGGGCACACCAGCAGGACCGTGACAACTATTAAAAGACCTTTAGTAAAAATTTATAAAGAATGCATCATTCAAAGAGAGATGACAGTGACCATGAAACAAGGTGTAATTTATCTTATCCCTAAAGCTAATAAAGATATTCTTTCAATTGATAATTGGCGCCCCATTACGCTCTTGACTGTAGATTATAAAGTCCTGGCTTTGGTGTATGGCAGGGGTCTCCAACCTTATTTCATTTGGGTAGCTACTTTTAAAAATAAAAGCGGCTGAGAGCTACCCATATTATTCCTACTTAAATCTCTTAAATAATGTATCAGTCCAAACAGTTATACACGCCGTTGTTAAAAAGTGCTGGAAATATTTTAAAAGTACACTGAAATCAGTTTGTCATAATTTTATGACAAAAGCCAACAAATAAAATTAGCAGCACTATGTACTTTTTCTTCGCATAAACAGTGAAATAACAATATTTAAAAAATGATGGCCGGATTTTAAACTTTAAAAATTAATAACATGTTATCTACTGACATGTAGGCTATTACATGTTCAAATAACGTTTTGACATTTTTA
>CM049803.1:6907914-7067388 GCA_027422405.1 Ptychobarbus kaznakovi | reverse complement strand
CCAATATTTGCAAGACATTTCAAAATGTCTCGCTTTCAACATTTGAATTGTTATCTCTACTCTCTTGAGAATAAAATATAAGTTATATGAGATTTGAAAAATTTTTGCATTTCTTTTTATTCACAAATTTGTACATGTCCCCAACTTTTTTTGGAATCGGGTTTGTACTTATGAAAAGTGTTATCACATGTTACTTTTACTTTACTTTACTTTTTAGTCATTTTAGCAGACGCTTTTATCCAAAGCGATTACAAATAAGAAAAAGTAACTAAAAACTATAAGTTACAAGTCAATAAATACTATATTTACACACACATTTAAGAAAATGAGAAATTAAATAAAATAACAAATGCATACAACAACATTTCAAAACTTAACATTTAAATGAAACAAAAATAAAGCTAAAACCATTCAAAATATTAAAACAACCAAAGGTATGAGTATAAAAATTATTCTAACATGACACTAAGCCAAACACCCATTATATATATATATATATGGTATTTCATTTCCATGCAGTATGTTGTAACGTTACTAAAATAAAACAATGTATTAAAACTAAACTAAAGTAAATACCTTAAAGACATATTAAATTCATACAAATTTATGTTAAATTAAAATAGATAACAAATCAAACGGCAGTAGTTATCAGTAATCCTAAAAAAAGAACACTGTCAAAAACACATGCTAACAAACAACAACTTACACATAGTAAGAATTAGTTTTAAAAACTAAAACAGAAGTGAAACAAGCAGTAAGAAAGAGGATAAATTAAAAGTGATACTTATATCCCTTGCCGGTGTCCCCTGTCCGGTGGAGTCGCACGGTAGAGTCGATGGTCTTTACACTCTTCGGTCTTCTCACGAGGAGGCTTCACACAACGGCTGCCGCGACCGCTGCCGCGGTAAACTAAGCTTTTAACCCATCTAACAAAATACTACTCTAATTCAGCTGAACACAATTCCTGTTAATCACAATAAATGGCCAAGCAAGCGCCCGACATGTTTACCCATTTATAATATCACCAAATCTGTTGCACCACTGATTCGTATTTGTCGCGACCAGCTGTATGAATCTAAACACTAGTAACACGTTATCTGATAATAAAAATAGCATAGGTT
This sequence comes from Ptychobarbus kaznakovi, assembly GCA_027422405.1. NCBI lineage: Eukaryota > Metazoa > Chordata > Actinopteri > Cypriniformes > Cyprinidae > Ptychobarbus > Ptychobarbus kaznakovi. The sequence continues at coordinate 7,066,267 of CM049803.1, read as the reverse complement.
CCACTACACAAGTTAAGGCACAGATTAAAACATACTACATTCCAAATAATCACACCAAGCATATGAACAACATCAAGGCACGTCCTTCCTGGGTATCTTTGTTCTAATAGTGATGGAATAAATTAATGTCTTTTTGCATAAAGTCCACACAAGTTTGGGTGTTCCCTGAGAGACGGAGATAAGTTCTTTCCTTTGACCTGCAGGGGGGGGGCGAAAGAGGAGCGAAAGAGGAGCTGTCCGGGGTCATGAGAATGCCAGGTCCTGGGGGATCTGGTGAGCGTCCGTCGACATATATCCCTTGTTGTTGATTAAATCATAAATTTAGGCATCAACCGATCAGAGGATCAGGGGATCCCAGTGTCTGTAAACGCTGTCCTATTCTCAAGATAAGAAGTCACTTCTGTGTTTATTTATGGTAAGCCAGACAGAAACCACAGTGAAATTCTTAAGGTCAGTTATTAGCTAGCTCAAGGATGTGGCGCTATAAATCTCTCTCTTCCTGTGTCTTTTACAGAGATTAGCAAAAGGAGTCCTTATTAGGTTCCTTTGATATGTAAGAGCCCGTGGTAATGTGGGCCTGTCCACTTCAAGTCCTACACATCCCCCTTTGGCTCAGTGATGTTCCCGATGGAACATCGGTGGGCACTGGAACAAGAGGCAGAGAGAACAGGCACACACAAGACACAAACAACATCTCCATCACTGATTGAATCCTGGTGTAGGGTAATTTGGGAAGGAACAGGTTAGAAACTTGAGAAGACGTAGGGATCCATTGTTTAGGTTTATTGGCAATTGGATCATTACGAATAGTTTAATTGTTAGGGGTTCGACGAGGCGGTATAGGTATGATTGTTGGTTGAGTTCTCGGGTTCGGGTTCTTGGTCAGTTTTATCACGTCAGAAAAGGCACGGGACGCCTGACGTGCATCTGTTGAAAGACTCTTGAACGGCATTCACTCGCTTGTGTAGAAGGGAGGCCAGTGTCAAAGTCACAACATATTATACAATAGTAGATATGCAAAGCTCTCTGTCAGTGGCAGACCAAAACAGAATAATTGACGCGCCAGCAGGCAGAAGGCGAGCGATAGCTTCTAAAGCGGTGTCAACAGCTGTCAAATCAATGAGTTGCTTTCCTTCCTCCTTGATCCTTTCTTCCAATTCTGGATTGAGGACAAAGGAATGCTGTTTGAATAAGGGTGAGATTTCGATTTCAGCCTGATACTCGTCGTTGGTAAGGTGATACAATGCTAACTCGTCAATATGGAGGATCGAGCCCTTATGGACAGTGATCCATAAAGTTTGGTTGGGCAGAATAATGCGCGTGGCGGTGTCGTGTTGATCATATGTGAGGGTAGCTGTTCGTGCTGGAGTGTTGACCAGCCATCGGTTTCCGATGATTTCGGCTAGTGTTACCTCAACTTGAGAACGTGGTGTCGCTTCGGCGGGGCAGCTAGTGTCGGGTCTAATGGATTCTAGGCTGCAGATGCCCTCAGTATTATCGCGTACAAAGGGTTTACTCGGGCAGAGGAAGTGAATGTCCTTAATGAGCGTACACATCTTTAGGTTTGGGGCCAGGTACAACTGCTCGTTGTTATCGTGATACGCAACGACTTCAGGAGTGTGGATTTTGACATAGGTGTTCCCTTGCCAAAATACTACATTCACAATGTTTTTAAGCCGGTAAATATTATTAGCGTCGATAATTGACAAACTGAGAAGAAATGCCAAGTCACCTGCTTCCGGGTCTGCGTGCATGGGAATAGCGCTACTAGGGAAGGGGTGAGATGAGTTTGGATGATGTCATGTTCAGCAAAGATGGCGTCGCTTGCTTGGAATAGTTCCTGTCAAGCACAGGCTTGTTGTTAGCTGTCTTGAATCCATTCCGTTTCCATCCAGTTAAATGGCAGGTGAAGCTTAGATGGGCATAGTTCTAGTCTGTACATATGAGGAGTTCTTTGCTGTTGTGGGATGCAGCCAGTTGTAGGGTGATGAGGATGGCTGCTATTTCTGCATATTGCGATGATTGAGGGCCTAATTTGAGTTGTTGCGGTGGACACGGGTTGTTATTGAGCCAGACCACACCCACTCCAGCTTGTAAATTGCCCTTGCGATTGTAGGAGCAGCCATTGACATATGCTGTGGGCATTCCTTCACACACATTCTCCTCGAAGTACCTGTGAATTGTCAGCTGCGGTTGTGGCGGTCCTTTTGGTTCTGCTGAGGTGTACAGCATGTCCGTTGAACAGTTTTGCCAGGCCGCAAGCCCATTTCCAAGTGAGGATTTGTAGTTTTGGGCATATCTTGCCTCAACGTCCCATCCTTGGAGTGTCATTAGCCAGGTAGCTAACCGCACCATCTCTGATTTGTTGACTGTTGAGGAAGGTGACTGGCTGCTGACAAGTCTCGATGATGACTTTTCTGTGCGCCAATGTAATTAGAGAAACGCTGGATGCCCACACACTGCAAAGCAAAGCTTTTTCGCAGTTTGAATACTTGCATTCTGGGGGAAGCAGCGTTTTGCTGGAATAAGCGACCAATCGCTTGTCTTTGTCATGGAGATGGTATAGGCCTGCGCTGAGGCACTGATTAGAGAATCCAGCGTCCATATATAATTAATTTCCTGGGTCTGGTTAGGCAAGGCACAGAGCAGAGCACAGGCACTGTTTGAGCTGGCTCATAGCTGTGTCCTGGGCTTTCGTCCAAACAAAGGGTTCATCCTTTTTTAGGAGGGAAGTTAGTGGTCGTGCGATGTGAGCGTAGTTTTCGATGAACTGTCGTGAGTAATTGCACACTCCCAGAAAGCTTATGTGAGAGATGTTAGTTGGTGTCTTTATGCTTTGGATTGCTTGAATGCGGTTAGACTGTGGCTCAATGCCGTTTCTTCCGACTAGCAGTCCGACATAGTTCACCTTGGTTTTGCACCATTGTCCTTTGTGAAGGGCGATTTTAGCTCCTGCTGTTGTCAGCTGGTTTAGGACGTGAACGATTTCCTTGAGGTGGTCTTCCACACTTGAGCTTTTCAGTAAGACATCGTCTACGTAGACGAGTTTGCCTCAGACTCTGGCGTCAGGCATGCCTTGTCAAGGAAAATGTTGAATTCTGCTGGTGAGTTGGCATAGTCGAAGGGGCACTGTGTGAAGGTGTACTGTCAGTTGCCGAAGGTGAATGCCAGTTTATGTTGGTCATCGGGGTGGACAGGGATTGTCCAGAACCCAGAGGCGACGTACAATGTGGACAGGATCGTCGAGCCTTTAATTTTTGGAATTTCTTGGTCCAACTGGGTCATAGGCCATCGTGACAATGGTACTTGCTGATTCAACTTGCGATAGTCGATGGTGGGCTGCCATTTACCGATAGGTTTTAGGACTGGCCATATCGGGGCAGAGTATGTGCTGTTACAGGGCCAGATGACCCCCTTTTCCAGCATGGAGTCAACAATTTCTTGCACTGGCTCATATGACGCTATTGGAATCTTGTACTGTTGCAAAAATGTAGGTGGCGCATTTGGGTTTGTCGGGATGCGCACCGTGTGGATGTTGGTCAGTCCACAATCCAGGGAATCCTTTGCGAAGGAGTCATTGTGCTTGTGCAGCACCTCTTTGAGTCCTCGGTTATTCACTTCATTGTGGAGGGCATCAAGGATCAAGGTTCAAGGTTCTTTATTATTCGTCACATACACAATCATACAGGGTGTAATCAGTAGTGAAATGTAAGTCAGGACAGGTCCGCTCAATGGACAGTGCAAAAGAAATAAAAATAAAACAATGAATCATAACACAAGAGAATATATATAAATATAGGTAAGAATAAAATAAAAATAGGAACAAATAATAAAATAAAATAAAATAGGAGTAAAATGTGCAATGAGATAAAATGTGCAATACAGTATACTGTGGATTAATAAATATTAATATAAACAGGGATGTGCAAGAGGAATGTGCAAAAAGGTTGTACCGGGTATGTACATATAGCAGCAATGCAGATGATGGAGAATGATGGATGTTTTTATAGTTTATTAAATTGAGTCCAGTAGATGTTATGATGTTATGTAGTTGTTATGAGACTGAGTTTGAGTTTAGGAGCCTGATTGCCTGAGGGAAGAAGCTCCTCCTCAGTCTCTCAGTTTTTGCCATCATGCTCCTGAAGCGCTCGCCAGATGGCAGTGAAATGAAAAAATAGTTACCGGGGTGATTTGAGTCCTTGATGATTTTAGCAGCTCTGCTTTTACAGCGTTTGAAGTAGATGTCCTGCAGAGAGGGGAGAGCAGACCCTGAGAAGCGCTCAGCTAAGCGCAAAACTCTCTGTAGAGCTTTGCAGTCCTGGTTTGAGGAATTAACATACCACACTGAGATGCACTGAGTCAGTACACTTTCCATGGTCCCTGAATAGAAAGTTTTCAGGATTGCTGGTGAGACCCTGAATTTCCTCAGCTGTCGCAGATGGTACAGTCTTTGCCTGGCTTTCTTGACCTGTGTTTGAATGTGTGCAGTCCATGTCAGGTCCTCTGAGATGTTTACACCGAGGTACTTGAAGCTGCTCACCCTCTCCACAGGGGTCCCACTGATCATAAGAGGAGTGTAGGGCCGCTGCTGTCTCTTCCTGAAGTCTACAATCAGCTCTTTAGTTTTGCTCACGTTCAGAGAGAGACAGTTGTCCTGGCACCAGGATGTAAGTCTCTCTACCTCACCCAAGTATGCGGTCTCATCATTGTTGTTAATGAGGCCCAAAACCACAGTATCATCAGCAAATTTAACAATAGAGGTGGAGCTGTGAGAGGACACACAGTCGTGTGTGTAGAGAGAGTAGAGCAGGGGACTCAGGACACAGACCTGCGGGGCTCCTATGTTCAGGGTGATGGAGTTGGAGGTGAACTGGCCCATTTTCACCACTTGTGGTCTGCCGGTGAAGAAGTCTTGAATCCAGTCACAGAGTGAAGTGTTTAGGCCGAGGTCTGAGAGTTTGACAGCTAGCTTGGTGGGGACTATAGTGTTGAAAGCTGAGCTATAATCAATGAATAGCAGCCTGACATAGTTGCCATTTTTGCTGTCAATGTGTGTGAGGGAAGAGTGCAGGACCTGAGAGATGGCATCATCAGTAGACCTATTTGGGCGATAGGCAAACTGAAGAGGGTCCAAAGTAGCAGGGATGGAGGAGCAAATGTGTTTCTTTAAAAGTCTCTCAAAAACCTTCATGACTGTCGATGTGAGGGCAACTGGACGATAGTCATTCAGGCAAGAGAGTTTGCTGTTCTTAGGCACAGGGATGATGACAGATTTTTTAAAGGGGGTGGGAACCACAGAAGTATTGAGGGACTCATTGAAGATGGATGTAAACAAACCAGCAAGCTGATCAGCCTCACCCATGATCTGTTGAATCATGCTGTTGAACCTACCCGGGGTAGGGTTCTTCTGCAGTTAAGTCATTTGAGGGGCTTTGGGCCCAGATGGTCACCTGTGTAAGTGATTCTGTCGCAGGCTGTGTTGAGACAGCGTAGACAACGAGGTGAGTGTCATCTGTTAGTTCTGAACGGCAGACGCTTTCTCTGGACACCGGTAGAATTGAGGTGATGGTGATGAGTTCATGAGGTTTCGTGAATGTTATGGTGTCATTGCAATCGTCTGATGTTAGTTGGGCTGGTATGGGGCCTATGACAGGTACCGTTAGTTCAAAGTCATGGAATGCCTGGTTGATGAGACATCCCAGGTGACTGGCTTTGGGAACGTGCATGTCTTGGGCCATACAGTTGTTGAACAACACATACACAGCACGAGATGACACTTCAATGAGAGGTGTGGCTTCCAGGGTCAGTCCGAGTTTTAGGCAGTTCCTGGAAGGTTGGAAGAAGCTTAGCTTACTGTTGAGAGTTTGGCCAGGTCGCATGTTGAGGCGGATGCTGACACCCTTGCTGTAGGCAGGTATTGTGGCTTCTTGCTCCATGATCATAGCGAATACGTCTGGCATGGTTTGACCAGATTGGAGGTTCTTGAGGTTGACTGACGTTGTCATTTGGTGTGACAGGGTAGCCCATATGATGTCGTTTATGGTGTCAATGCAAGCATTGAGCCGGACCATGATATCCGCTCCAATGTAGATGTCATGAGGCAGGTCTGGGACGATGAGGAAGTAGTGACTCAGATGTCTGTTGTTCCATCGTATGTCCAGAGCGCAGATGATCTTGGAGGTGGCCATGGTTGTCGACCAGGGACTGAGAGGGAAGCGGCTGTGCTTAGCGACATGTGGTAGACTCTGATGTCTTTGCTTCAGTGTTCTGAATAGCTTCAGGCTGATGGCTGAGTTCTCTGCCCACAGGGCTAGTGCCGTGTCGGACACTGATGTGCCTTGGACATCTATTGCAGTCATGATTCGAAGGGGGCCTGCATTTGATTCAGGCTCCTGCAGTGAGCAGAGGAGAGGGTCCTGGTCCTTGCTGTTTGTGCTCGGTCCAGATCCTGGCTTTGCTACTGCATCATCGATCAGTGACTTAGGGGCAATGTCTGTGACTTGACACTGCGACTCGATGGAGTCTAATGACTGGCAGGGCAGAGGCTCACGGATTGTGTCCAAATCTTTAGGTGCTTGAAGTCTATTAGAGGTTCGAAGCGATTAAGCAGATCTTTCCCAATGAGGAGTGGATACGTGTTGAGTGTTGAAACGTATACTGGATGGACGAGGTCCATGGGTCCCACTATTTGGGCTACATGTTTTAGTTGTAGGCCCATGTGGGAGTATGCTTGAAGATTTAGTTTCGCACCTTTGGAGCTTGAGGGTTCCGTTAGTCCTCTTCGTTCTTTCTTGGACTTCCTTGAGAAGTTCTGTAGACATTAGAGTAATGTCGGCTCCCGTAACGAGAAGGGCTTCGACTCTGAGGTGTCGTCCGATGATGAGGGAGAGGTAAAACTTTCTTGCTATACCTTTCTCAATGAGATCACCTAGGAGTTGAGGGACTGGAGTTGGGGAGGAAACGTTTAGGATGTCAGGACTGATCTGGTGTTCTTCAGAGTAGTGGCAGATGACCAAGACAGCACTTTCAGGAACTTGAGGGGTTTCGTCAGCAGGTGTTTGTTGGACGCTGCTGTGATCTGGAGCATTGGGTGTTGAGTTAGTATCTAACTCTGTTGCTGGGTTTTCAGGTGGGGTTTCATGTCCATTTGAAGTTAGGGTGTTTATTGTTCTCTGAGAATGAGGTGAAGGAGTGCTGTTCTCTGTGGCTGATTGGGTCAGCTTGTCGCTGCCTTCTCGTCCCACTGCTAGTCAGGCTGAATCTGGTTTCTCTTTCTTTTCCCACTTCCGATCCTCCTCCTCCAGTTTGAGCTCGGTCAGCTCGGAATCTTTGTGAATTCTTTCGTCGATTCCTTGGGCTGATTGCTCCAGGGTGAGTTTATAGTTTTCCCTTGGAGTTTCCATTGAATTCCCATGAGCTTTTCTCTCTTGAGTTTCCAAACGAGCTTGGCTGGTTCCACTATCTCTCTCATTGACTCTTATGAGGCCTTGATTGGTCCCATGACTTATCCCAGTGTCGTCCAGGTGAGCGTTGACATCCACGCGGTCTATCCCAGCAGTCATACCTCTGTTTAGGTCAGGTGCCAGCGTGTGAGTCTCATTCTTTGTTGGACAGGGGTGCCTTCTGCTCTCTGTGTGGCGGCTTGGTGCTGTCTTGGCATTGGGCGCCCTCTAGAGCCAACCCTTGACTTTGAGTGTTGAAGTCAAGAACTGTTGGGGTTTTGGCGCTCTTTTCTGAGGTCATATTTTGTTTGCCGTAGGCTTTCTGCACCAAGTCTCGCAACTGTGAGTGTTCATTGTTCGTGGACATGCGAGAACACCAAGATGGTGGCTTATGGCCGGATGAAGGTTCCTTAGGAAGAGAGTTTTAAAGTTCAGTTCATCCTCCATGTCAGGTTCGTTGCGAGTTCCGAAATATGCTCATCTGAGTCAACTGTAGTAGGCTTGAGGAGGTTCGTGATGTCCTTGTCTCGTCTCCAGGGCAGCCACCTGATCGCCTTGGACGTGTCAGGCTTCATGCGAACTTCAGGACTGGATAGTCTTCGGAGTAGAATAGAGTTTTCTTATAGTAGTCGGACACATGATTTCAGGATGGAAATCGATTGAGTTGACCATGTGATAGATCATTCCAGGGAAATCGATTGGTTCTTGGCTTGGCTATTGGCACGCTGGGGTTGAATTTACCAATGTTTCTGGCGAGCTTATCGAGGTCTTTTAGGTCCAAGCCGTGCGACGATTTGCAGCTGGCTGCAGCGGATTCTTTTGGATTTTTTGTGAGGTAAAGTTCTTCAAAGGGTGCTGGTGAATGTTTCAACACCACCCCCTCCATCTTTTGCTCACGTGTCAGTCCAGGAACAGGTGACCCGTCCCTGCTTGGCAGGGGTGAGGTCGGTGCACATCCTGTCCTTGACGGCTTATAGTGTAATTCATAAGGGTGCTTGAGTTCCTCTTGGAAACTTTCATGCTCCTCTTTGGAGTAGTCGAGCTGTCGTGTTAGGCTGCTGATCTCGTTTCTTGACTCATCCAGGTGAGCTTCAAGGGCTTTGATTCTGCTGTTTTTGTCCCTGAAGTTAGCCTACGCTTTCTCCAGTAGCTGCTCTGCATACTGTAGCTTGTCAGCATGATCAGCGTAGTCGTCTTTGATTTGCTTAATTTCGTGGCTAGTAGCTGCTAGATTCTCTTTTAGCCTGTTGATCTCCTCCTCAGCGCCTTGTTCCCCCTCATCAGTCCCTTCCTGAGCTTCCAGTTCTAGCTGCATGATGCATCGTTGTGCGCATGTCAGCTCCTGCTGAAGTTGTGCAGCGTGCTTGTCGCTCAACTTGAGGGTGGCGATGAGTGTGTGACTTAAGGAGCCGGTGATCTTGGCTAATTCCTTGTGACTGTAGCTTTGACTCGGGTCTTGTCCCATGAGGCTTGTTATGTTGTCATCCAGCTGGTACTGTGTCTGATGTTTGAGTGTTTCAGCAGCCTTAGGGAGGAGGCTGTCTGTCGCAACACTTAGCCATGTTTCCAGATCCTCCCAGTGACCGACATTTTCTGTTTTGTGAGACATGTTCTGGCGGGGTGAGGGAGATCTCGAACCGAACTGACACAGACCTTGAATGGGAAACAAAGCAAAACAAAACAAAACAAAGCAAAACAGGGGTGTAAATGTGCAAAGTATAGTGTATGCTAGTGTTGAGTGTGATTCTCTGCATCTGTGATCCTCTGGTGGGGTGCTTCTAATTTGTAGTCTCTGTGGAGAAATTATGGAGCACACATAATGGTAGCACAGCTGGGAAACAGAGAAAGAAAAGGACACTAACAGAATAAGAAAAAAAGGTTATAATTGGATACTTCACCTTTTCCTGTAAGAGAAAGTCTCCTTGTTTTTCAAGGAATGAATTTTTTTTTTTTGTTAAGTCTGATTTAGTAGGACGCTTCTAGTCAGAGGATTGTAAACGGTTTTCTTTTTTGTAATAGGACTGAGATTGCTATTCAAATGTTTCTCCTGGATGGAGGAAAACAATAGCAATGACAGTACTGGTCCCTTAATGGCTAAATTTACACCACAATGCTGGTTAGCGTGTCTCTCGTGCATGCTTAAAATTTTGCCGATGCCAATCTTCTCATTGACCTGCTTTAACTTGGAGGGGTAGGATTTCACAATAGAGGAAGGTAAATAGAAAACAGTTTTGAAACGTAGTTCTCAAGTTTCACAAATACCTGTTCAATTGCGAAAGTTCTCTGCTCATGATCTTCCCTCAGGCAAAATCTAAGCAAACAGTAGCAGTAGTCAAATTAGAAAATAGCAGCAGGGAGGAAAGATAAGAGAAGTGAGGATTTACTCCCAAGGTTAGGACTAATAACAAGGGTGGCAGCGTGGGGGCGCTGTTCAGTCGATACACTTTGGGAGTTGGTTTTGCTGTTTTACAGGGTAAAACAAACTGACCTAAGTTTTGAGGAAACCTTAATTTCCTTTTGGGTTTTTTTCTAATTCGAAGGTTAACATCCTTATACCTTAAGCTTGGTGAGAAATGACGTTGCCTCCGTGGTGCCCAGCAGCAAGGTTCTCCCCATCCGAGCGCACCAGGTGAGCTCCTGTAAGGGTCTTGCCGAACACTCAGTCCCCGACGTATTGCAGTGAGCCTCTCAAACAACCGTGGCTTTAGGCACAACCGGGCTGGGACTCGGGTGAGGCACGTCAATGACTGCTGGCCTGAAGAGGGGCTGGGCTAAATCCCGGGGCTATCCATCGGCACAGACCCGAAATCCGACGTACCTCATCAATAGTTACCCGGGGTGGTATATCCGCACCTTCGCCCAGTCAGCCTGTTGACTCCTCCTCCGATACCCGATTGCTAGGCCTGCTGCGTACCGTCACTTTGCAATACTAGAACAGAGGTTTTCGGTTTCCCCCTCAGCCCACACCAGGTTACGTCGGAACAGGTGACTCCACTTGCTGTGACCCACGATGGAGGCAATGCAACTTCACCAACCCAGCACTAGGGGGAGTGCTATCTACTCTCAGGCCTAAGTAAAGGGTACCTTATTAAAATTTTGCTGAGTTAATCAGATCACCTAAGGAGATGAAGTAAGGCCTAACAGGTAGAGCCAGACTTGTGTTGCGTCTGAAATTAGAATTTCACATTAGAAGTTGTGGTTTCTAATTAAAATTTAATGATGTTATCATTAAAATTGATAGGATCGATTAGGATTAGAATTACGAGAGCAATCTATAATTGAGTTGATAAACCAATATTGTTGCAATATGTAAGCAGGAAGTGTAATTAATTATTAAATGTAATTAGAATTTAGAAGTAGAATTAATTATTAAATTAAATTACAGCTTCCAAATCACTAATTTCGGATCTCTAGCATCACAAGTTACTCATTCCTCCTTCTTTCATTAACATCATCAAACCAAATTAATCTGTGCCACCCTAATTACTGGTGAATGAAATAAAAAATGTCTGGACCCTTTGATAATGATTAAGGTTTTAATGTTGTTGTCAAATTATAGGAGCGCTTATGATAAATCAGTGGCTATTGTTGCTACGTGGAAGCAGAAACTGAAATTATTTTATGAAATTAAATTAATTTCAAATTTGTAATTAATTATGACATTAAATTAACAATTTCAAATTCATAACAATAGCAACTTATCCACTGATGTCTTTAAAATCAGGAGAGCAGTTATAATTTATTTAATGACCGTATTATCAAGGTAATGAGGTAGTACCGAATTAATTTCTAATAAAACCACCAGCTATTAAACTAATACCCGCTAAAAAAAAATAAAGACCTTAAACAAATGTTTATTAAAACCACCTGTGAGGTTGCTAGACACTGATTATCAATTATAATCATATAGCCAGTTTATTAACATTGCATTTGTTACAGTCTTTTAAATGGGATAAGAGATAGAGAGAGAGAAGAATCCTGAATAAGGGGGGAAAAAGAAAGAAATGCATTAGCAAGTCTCAGTGTGAGTCAAAGTTCAAAAGTAACTGGTTCAGTCACTTACATTTCAAAACACTGCATTCAACCCACATTAAAATATCTCTAAATGCTATGTGCTAATCGCTAGCCTTCAATGTTAATAGCCTTGCATAGCTTCCATGCAAGCTCCTTAGCTTCAGTTAGCTTAGCTTTGTGATAATGCTATTTGTTTACAAAAGCTCAAAATGGCGCAGGGACTGAGTCTACACTAGCAAATGCTCCGGAAATGGTTTCCGAAGACTTCCTGGTTGAGCTTGTCACTATGGTGACACACACACCAGGATGTGATTTATGTTTCAGTACATAAATGGACAAGCACTATTTAGATTATTATATTTTATAGCACCGACAATCTCACTCGTTTAGGGTGAGATAAATTAATCTACGGATTATTTATTATAAATTCTTGAGGCCTCAGCGGACCTTATGCTGATATTTGCCTGTTTAGACAAACAACACACATAGAAAACAATTTAACTTGATCGATCACATACTCCTTCCCACAGACCGCGTTGGCCCTTCCTTCTCTGAGCGTCGAGCGTCTTGATTTCACTCGTGTGATGAATCAAAAGTGGCCGAGAATCATTAGTTAGCTAATCTAATATTCTCAAGCCGGGAGATTTTTCATTTCGTAGATTAGTTTGGGAGTGGAACGCTCACAAACCAATCACACTACGAAGGCCTTTAAAGAGAGAAATGAGGAATCTGCTCATTGTCTCTCATGCGCTTTTAGAGCGACTTAATCTTGTCTTAATAGACAAATATTAATTATTTATTTAATTATTCTTAACAATAACCCGTGTTGCAATGTCTTCCATTCAAAACGCACCGTGTACCACAAACAAGAATCCAGTATCACAAACAAATGTTGTTTCTCTGTATGTAATCTATTTTTCCGCATACAAATAGACAAATACACTTATTGACTCTTATGAATGTGTTAATGAATTTCAAGTCAAATTAATTGCCCGCATCCTCCACCATTTTGTAATAAATCTAGAAGCTATTATTTCAGCTTTGGGGAATCATTTATTAAAGATTCAATATTGCTTTGTGATATTGAATATAAATATTAAAAAAATATTAAAGTGATATTAATCTTTAACTTATGATTTATACTTTATTAACGACTTGTCCAGCGACCATTAATATTAGTATATCTTTAACAATTTTTTTTATCTTGCTTTGTAGCCAATGATAAAATAAACAAAATTAGTACTTTATCCACTTAAAATGGACAAAACAAAGCTTTTAGCTTCAGACTTCGTCTCACTCACTTGCTGCTCGAAAACTTGCTAAAAACTTGCGCGAGGACTGTAATTGAGAACCTCTGATGTAAGGCAATAGTATTTCCCTTTGTTGTGTTTTTGTGGTGCTATCATGCAAGATATGTCTACAAATGTTTTAACCAAACTTTAGCTCTTAAGTATTTTGTATGCATGTCCTGCGGTGTCGTATTTTCTAATGTTAAGATTGCAAACTCGTATTTATATATATATATATATATATACAGTGGTCAGCATAAATGAGTACACCCCCCTTTGAAAAGTAACATTTTAAACAATATCTCAATGAACACAAAAACAATTTCCAAAATGTTGACAAGACTAAGTTAAATATAACATCTGTTTAACTTATAACATGAAAGTAAGGTTAATAATATAACTTAGATTACAAATTTTTCAGTTTTACTCAAATTAGGGTGATGCAAAAATGAGTACACCCCACAACAAAAACTACTAAATCTAGTACTTTGTATGGCCTCCATGATTTTTAATGACAGCACCAAGTCTTCTAGGCATGGAATGAACAAGTTGGCGACATTTTGCCAGATCTATCTTTTTCCATTCTTAAATAATTACCTCTTTTAGAGATTGGATGCTGGATGGAGAGTGATGCTCAACTTGTCTCTTCAGAATTCACCATAGGTGTTCGATTGGGTTCAGATCAGGAGACATACTTGGCCACTGAATCACTTTAATAATAATAATAATAATTTGTTACATTTATATAGCGCTTTTCTAGACACTCAAAGCGTTTTACATAGAAGGGGGGAATCTCCTCAACCACCACCAGTGTGCAGCATCCACTTGGATGATGCGACGGCAGCCATATTGCGCCAGAACGCTCACCACACACCAGCTTACTGGTGGAGAGGAGACAGAGTGATGAAGCCAATCAGTGTATGGGGATGATTAGGAGACCATGATGGTCAGAGGCCAATGGGGAAATTTGGCCAGGATGCCGGGGTTATACCCCTACTCTTTTTCGAAGAACATCCTGGGATTTTTAATGACCACAGAGAGTCAGGACCTCGGTTTAACGTCTCATCCGAAAGACGGAACTTTCACCCTGTTCTTCTTCAGAAATCCAACAGTGGCCTTAGATGTGTGTTTAGGATCATTGTCATGTTGGAAAAGTGCACGACGACCAAGGGCACGGAGTGATGGTAGCATCTTCTCTTTCAGTATAGAGCAGTACATTTGTGAATTCATGATGCCATCAATGAAATGCAGCTCCCCGACACCAGCAGCACTCATGCAGCCCCACATAAGGACACTGCCACCACCATGTTTCACTGTAGGCACCATGCATTTTTCTTTGTATTCCTCACCTTTGCGACGCCATACAGTTTTGAAGCCATCAGTTCCAAAAACATTTATCTTGGTCTCATCACTCCAGAGTATAGAGTCCCAGTAGTCTTCATCTTTGTCAGCATGGGCCCTGGCAAAATCTAGGCGGGCTTTTTTGTGCCTGGGCTTTAGGAGAGGCTTCTTTCGTGGACGGCACCCATGCATGCCATTCCTCTGCAGTGTACACCGTATTGTGTCACGGGAAATAGTCACCCCAGTTTGGCTTTCTACTTCTTTAGATAACTGCAGTGAACTTGCATGTCGATTTTCTTCAACCCTTCTCATCAGAAGACGCTCCTGACGAGGTGTTAACTTCCGTGGACAACCTGGACGTCTCTGTGAGATGGTTGCAGTTCCATCTTTTTTAAATGTTTGTACCACTTTTGCTACAGTATTCTGACTGATAAGTAAAGCTTTGCTGATCTTCTTGTAGTCTTCACCTTTCTTGTGTAAATAAAATATTTTCTTTCTCAGGTCTTGTGACATTTCTCTTCCATGTGGTGCCATTCCTGACAGCATGAAATGGGAAGGGGTTTTCTTTAAGTAACACCCTTTTATAGTCAACTGTCTGCTGAACAATGAATAATTAGACTCACCTGTGGTTGAATTCTTGTTAAATTAGACATTTGTAGTCTAAAATTTAGCTTTGCTCCAGAGACTTTCAGTGGGGTGTACTCATTTTTGCATCACCCTAATTTGAGTAAAATTAAAAATTTTGTTCTCTGTTATATTATTAACCTTACTTTCATGTTATAAGTTAAATAGATGTTATATAAAACCCCTCCAGCACCCTCCTGGACTGTGTTGTTTTTGGAGTGTCTGAAAGCGGCTCCTTTGAGGGGGTTCTGTAATGAATCAGGTCTGTGTCATTTCTCCTGTTTACCTCTCGAGGTCTCTATATCTGTATACTTCCACACTCAAATTTCCCACAACCCCTAACCTAGGAACTGATTACTGTCTCATCTGTCACACACACACACACACAGTTCACAGTTCACAGTTCAAGTTGACTTTATTGTCACACACCAACATGTGGGGACACACAGTGGACACACACACACACACACACACACACACACACACAAACACACACCACGGGTCCACGGTGCACACACACACACACAACATACCACAGACATACAACAATGAAGTAAAACACTACACACACACACACACACACACACACACACACACACTTTGTGGAGTCTTGTTTTCTATTGCCAACACTACTGAGCGTTTTCCCCTGTTTTCCTTTCCTTGTTTTGTTTCTTACCTTGCCTTGCCTTGTCTATATTCTTTAAGTTTGGACTATTTGCCTGGTTTTGATTGTTTGCTGCCTGCTCTGACCAGTGCCTTTTTTATGGATTGCCCTTTTTCTCTTGACCTTGGACATTGTTGTTTTCTGGTGTCTGATCCTGCCCGTTTTATTTTAGTTTTTTACCATGTTCTTTTAAAATTAAATTATATTAATAGTAGCAGTAATAGTAGTAACATTCCTATCAAGGACTCCATCAGGCCCCAATAAAGGGGCACACTTGAATTGAACAAAAAGGGTGTTCCCAGTATTTCTTTGTGCTGGTATTATTAAGGTTGGTGTGTGTGTTGTGGGGGGGGGGGGGTAGAATCAGTGGGTGGTCAGTAACGAAGTAAAAGTAATTTGTACTTAAGTACATTGGGGTTTCAAGGGGGGCGGGGTATCTGTACTCAGGGCTTCACACTGGAGGTAGTTTTATTTTGAGCAGTCTGGCGGAGCGGGCTTTTACTTTTACTTCACTACATGAGGGTCCAAAGCATAAGATCGTACTGTGGGAGGGGTGGGTTACTTCACTACATTTCATAAAACATATCGTTACTCCTTATAATACATCACGTGCTCCGAGTAAATGTCGCAGGAGATGTGGTTTATTCAAGAGGGGCACAAACTGATTCTTTTCAATGAACCTGTTTAAATCGGTTCGCAGATCGCAACAAACGATCCGATTGCAGCTGTTCTCGAGTCAGCGAAAAACTCACTGATTCAAATGAACCGTTAGAGCAGTCTCCAGTGAACTGAACTCACTCTCAAGTAAAGAACCGGGCGCGCCGTGCGCAACTGATGTGCGAAAAGTGAGTGGGTGGAGGGAGACTAATGCTCGAATTTTAGCCGGCGGGATTCATTATTGTAACTGTAAATCACATTTAGCTCAAAGTGACTGTCAGTTGTTTGTGAACTAGGTGAATCTACTGTAAAGGGTGATCTATTTAAGCCCACTGAATTTATGCTTGACTCTCTCCATGCAGACAGAGCTGTCAATGGCAGTGGGGGGTGTCTCTATGGAGTTCGTTTAGGTCAAAAAACAAAACATTAAAATAACACAGATTAAATAAAATAACTCATGCAATGTTCATATTCCCCACTGCTGTAGGGACAGGTTGTTAGCAGTTTTATTAAAATGCTACGCATTTAGCCCTATGTGATGTCTATTTTTATATTGTTTCATCAACAGTTTATTTTTTTATATTGTTTATAGACCTACCACTGTTGTGTCATCTAGCCGAGTAGACAGATATGAAGTGGTTGGAGCTGAACTTCATAACCAAGTCGTGAAAAAAGTAAATATTGTTAGCGGGCTGATGCTAAGCCCTGTGGGGCACCTAGCTACAGTGTGGTAGCTTGCTCGAGGTGCTAAGTTGGCCGAGGGACATGAGGTTTCCGGTTGATATAAAGTCCAAATCCAATTACAGAGGGAGTTTATTCAGCCACAGGTTTAGTTTGTTTATAGCTGTTGTGGGATTACATCTGAGGTAAAAAGAATGCCGAGCATGTGATGTTCAGAACATGCTAACATACAGTCTTTATTTCAGAGTGGGAAGTGATGCCTCTGGGGGCATTTGGACAGGAGTGTTTTTACATCACAGACAAGGTTTGAGAAGAAAAAAATAATTATGAAACTAGCGGATCGAGTGTGTTGGGGAGGTGGTTTTATTTTCCTTGCAAAATGTTCTTCCTCAAAAACTTCAGGCCTAATATTGGAGTCATGTCATATATAACTGACGTTCTGCAAAACAACAAGCTTTAAAACACAGGTTATTCTTACTGGTACCGTAAATTAGATGGTCAAATCTGTTTTCTCTCAGGTACATGGGACGCAGTGTAAGCTTCACAGGTGTGAACATTACTACATCACTCTCATCAGCTGTGCACATAGTCCATATCAACAACAAAATATATATCTTGACTCCATATAGTGGTTATTTTGGGAAAATCCCAGGCATTTTGAACAGTAGGATATAAAAATCCTATAGGGTGCTAATATAAAATTAAATAAAGTAGTCGGCTATATAAAAGCGCCTGGAAATAAATCTGGGATCTGGGATCAGTACTTTTTTACAGGTTAAGTACATACAAAATCTAGTACTTTTGTACTTTCACTCGAGTAAAAGTGGTTGAAAAGCTGTACTTTCACTTTTACTGGAGTAATATTTTATTATACGTATCTGTGGCGGGGGCTTTTACTCAGTGATGGTCTATGGCTTGACAGCTCCGTGTGTACTTCGTCACACACACACACACACACACACACACACCACCACTGGGTACAATGCTGTTTCTTGCATTCAGAGTTGTTTACACTGTTAAAGAGTTGGATTCTCATGCTAAGCATGGCCAATACACACACACACACAACACACACAACACACACACACAAAACAAAAACAAAAATGATTTCGATGTATGATGGAGTCTTGTTTTTATGTGCCAAAAATGAGCGTTTTCCTGTTTTCCGGGTTCATCCAAGTTTCGGAAAGTTTACAAGTTTTTCAATTATGGCTCTTCCTGATGTAATGAAGGGTGGAACTCATATGGGTATTTCTCCCAGAAGCGCGTGCATGCGCATACATCGACTGGAGCGAGAGCTTTTTAAGGATTGCATCCTTTTTCATCTTGAACGTGACATTTTTATTCGGCAGCACTATTTCTAGAATATTTCTAAATAAGTATGTTTTTTGTTGTAAGGGAAAAATAACCTCTTTCAGTTTCCTAAAAGAACCCAGAGTTATGTGAACAATGGATGTAGTTTGTTTTTCGGAGCAGCAATGGAGTTTCACAAGTCAAGTCAAGTCAAGTCACCTTTATTTATATAGCGCTTTTAACAATACAAATTATAACAAAGCACTGCACAATATCAAAATAGACAAATTGTGCCAATAATGTAAAATTACAGGATTTAACACTCAATTTTCAGCTGAATGCATTTCATTATTGAATTTAGTGATGGCATTGTCCAGCTCAGTTCAGTTTAAATAATATCTGTGCAATCAAGTCGATGATTTTGCTGGAAATGAAGATTCCCCAACTAAGCATGCCAGAGGCGACAGCGGCAAGGAACCAAAACTCCATCGGTGACAGAATGGAGAAAAAACCTTGGGAGAAACCAGGCTCAGTCGGGGGGCCAGTTCCCCTCCGGCCAGACGAACCAGTAGTTTGTTCCAACTGCTTCAAAGTCAAAGTTTAAGTGGTCCACTGGTTCCAGTGGTCTTTACCCGATGGATGTCTAGGTGACGAGTTCCTCACTGGAGATCTGTCTCTGGGGCTCATCTATGTGTCCTAGTCTCCGCTGACGTTCAAGGCTGTAGACGTTGTCTCTAGGTGCTGATCCACTATTTATGGCAAAATTTGGTTAATTCAGTATAATTGCTGATGGTTGGCTTCCTCTGAGGTCCTCCGTGGGGTTGTCATCGTCTCTTCTCAGGTGTTCGGTCATCTCAGATCGTTTAAGGGTTGGATCCAGACTGAAGCTTGTGTAATTCCTAGCTACCACGGGATGTTAATACCGTGGCAGAAACAGAGATACAATAAAGACAATTAGCGTAGCAGTTGTTCCATCCAGGAATAACCCTGGATGAAATTATCAGTTTAACCCAAGCTAAAGCATAATAATGTGCATTTGTTCAGATAGACTGGCAGTACAAGATTGTGAGATGCATTATATGAATGCTTGGCTAAAGAGATGTGTCTTTAATCTAGATTTAAACAGAGAGAGTGTGTCTGAACCCCGAACGTTATCAGGAAGGCTATTCCAGAATTTGGGAGCCAAATAGGAAAAAGTTCTACCTCCTTTAGTGGACTTTGTTATCCTAGGTACTACCAAGAGCCCAGAGTTTTGTGACCTTAGGGAGCGGGTTGGATTGTAGCGGGATAGAAGATTAGTTAGGTACGCAGGAGCTAAATTATTTAGGGCCTTATAGGCAAGTAATAATATTTTGTAACTGATACGAAACTTAATAGGTAGCCAGTGCAGTGACTGTAAAATTGGAGTAATATGATCATATTTTCTTGACCTGGTAAGGACTCTAGCCGCAGCATGTTGTACTATCTGTAGCTTGTTTATTGAGGATGCAGGACAACCACCTAGTAGTGCATTACAATAGTCCAGTCTAGAGGTCATGAATGCATGAACTAACTTCTCTGCATCAGAAACAAGTGCGTTTGTTGATGAACGTTTTATAAACAAGGCCCAGTTCGACGCTGGATTTACACATCATTTGATAATGAAAGATGGAGCGGTCCCAGCTATAAAAGATCCCACTCATGATTCGCAAATGCAGACGGTAAGTCTAATTGTATTAAATGTCTGTGTTTTGAATCAGATCTTAAGTGCTCGTCACTCTTTAGCTCCACCCACGGTGCGCCTCCAGGAGCTCCACTGTTTTCAGAGAGAATCGTAAAGCTGTATCTTTCTTTTATCTCTTTAACCTGGTGTACACTTAACACACTAATACGCTTCTAATTTTCAAATCCGTTAAAAGGATTGTTAGGCTGCATTAATTAGGTCAACCGGAGCCAGGAACACTTGCCATAAAACACGATGTACTTGTTATATCGTAAGAAGATCGACATCTAGGTTAATATTATTTTATTTATTTCTTATTCTGAGGTCAACGTAGCCACCCGATCCAGTCCTTATCCAGCCCAGATGATCACTGCAGTCACCAGATCTAGTCCGTATCCAGATCAGATGGTGGAACAGCACCTAGAGACGACCTCTACAACTCTGAACGTCAGCGGAGACCAGGACACCTAGATGAGCCCCAGAGACAAATCCCCAGTGAGATCCCCAGCCATCGGGAAAATACCACTGGAACCAGTGGAGCCCTTACAATCTGACTTTGCTGCAGTTTGAACAAACTACTGGTTCGTCTGGCCAGAGGGGAATTGGCCCCCCGACTGAGCCTGGTTTCTCCCAAGGTTTATTTCTCCGTTCTGTCACCGATGGAGTTTTGGTTCCTTGCCGTTGTCGCCTTTGGCTTGCTCAGTTGGGGACACTTCATTTCCAGCAATATCACCGACTTGATTGCACAGATACTATTTAAACTGAACTGAGCTGCCAGGGCTGGATTTGCAATCGGGCATACCGGGCATTTTTTATTTTTTTGCCATGGACCATCATGCAGGGACAGCGAGCAGCCAGTGGCCCTTTGGTTTGTCTCGTGTATTGACAGTGTGAACCACCCAATCACAATGCGCTATAAACGGAGCCATGAAGTATTTTGCTCCACTTTATCATCGAAGTGGACTGTCTGGACTACAGTGAGGCTGATGTTAAGGAGGTTTTCAACATCTGCCTTGATCAGCCTCTCAGCCTGCGGGAGATGGAGAAGCTGAGGAATCTTGGTTTCTGGGACTTTGTGTACCACGTCTACATCGTGGGGAGCCTGAACCCCCACCCTAAGCGAAGTCCGACTCCACTGACTGTCCCCCCTTTCCACCTGCAGTCAGTGGAAGCCCCAGCCCTCCGATGACCCGTAACTGGAGAAGGAGGAGGAAGAATGGGCCCGCTGTAGCACCCCGAGAGGCGGCCGACGATGTTGCAGCTGCGCCCCCAGTGGCTGCCGATGATGTTGCTGCGGCTCCCCCAGAGGCGGCCGAAGACGCTGCAGCTCCCCCAGAGACGGCCCAAGATTCTGCAACACCCCCAGAGGCTGTTATGCCGCCGCCTTGCTCTCATCAGAGGAGGAGGATGAGGGAGGCTTCCTCTGTCCAGCATGGCCTGGAGGCCATCCAGGAGCTCGCTGTCGGCCAGGAGGCCGTTCCAGAGCCCGCTCCAGTCCGGGAGCCCACAGAGTCCGCTCCAGAGCCCGCTCCAGTCCGAGAGCCCACGGAGTCCGCTCCAGTCCGGGAGCCCACAGAGTCTGCTCCAGAGTCCGCTCCAGAGCCCTCTGCTGGCCAGGAGGCCGTCCCTGAGCCACCCAAGCTCCTTGCCCTGCTGCTGCCACCCAAGCTCCTCGCCCTGCCGACGCCACCCAAGCTCCACGCCCTGCCGGTACCACCCTAAGCTCCTAGGTCTGCCGGTGACACCCAAGCTCCTTGCCCTGCCGGCACAACCCAAGCTCCTTGCCCTGCCGGCGCCTCCAGCCCCACCCTGGCCATCCTCCAGGGTTCCTGTTTGACCGGAGCCCCCCTGGACCGTCCCTCCGGCTCCACCCTGGCCCCCTGCTTGGACTCCTTGACTGCCTGAGCCTCCCTGGGTGGCATCCCTTTTGAGGGGGGTAGTGTCAGGGTTCTGTCACTTCGGTCTAGTGTTAATCATGGTTTTGTGACAGAGCCCTGATACTCCCATCCCGTCATGTCATGTTTTCACGTGAGCGTGCGGCTTCGAGGCTCTCTCGTCTGCGTGCCTTGTTTCATGTTGGAGCATGGTGTTCGAATCCCAGCACTCATGTCTTGAGTTTCGGTTTCGTGTCGGGGTATGGACACTCGCGCTCCACATTCTGTAATTGTGTGAGTGTGCGGTCTCCAGTTCGCTTGGCCGCACGCTCTTCTGTCCACGTGTGTTTTGTGGTGTTGCACGCAGTTCGTGTTTTTATCGGCTCCGTGCATTCATGTTATGTCTTGTGCTGTGGGGCACACAGCTTGTGTTTTTCATTGGCTGCATGCTTTCATGTTGTCATGTCTTGTGTGAACACGTGACTTATGAGTTTCCTCATTAGCTGCGTGTTCGTGTCCTGTTTTGCACATGGCTGGTGATTTGTTTGTTTGTTTGTGAGTGTTTTTGTTTTGTATGAGCACGTGGCTTCTGTCTTAGTTTTCTGTGTGCCATGTGCTCTCATGTCAATTGTCTTGACCCCACCCATCTTGTTTCCTGATTATTGGTTAATTTGCCCCACCTGTCTTCCCCCCTTACCCTCCTCATTTGCTCACTTTATAATCTCCTTGTGTTTGCATTCCTGTGCCAGTTCATCATCAAACGTTTCCTGTTCCTGTCTTGTCTTGTCGTGCCCTGCCAAGCCTTGCCAGCTGTCCTGTTTTTCCCCTACGGGGTAGTTTTTGTTGTTGTTTTTGTTTTATTTTATTAATAAAAGCCCATCTCCTGCACTATTGAGTCCTCGCCTCATCCCTTCACCCCTCAACCCTGACAATTGAGGTTTCCATGGGCCAATCCGAATAAATTCTAGATTTAAAATGAAAATGACACGATATTGTCAGACCTGACGTTTTATTCTTATTCAAAACAACTAGATGCATTGATACATATGTGCACTACCAGTCAAGAGTTTTTGAACAGTACGATTTTTTATGTTTTTTTAAAGAATTATCTTCTGCTCACCAAGCCTGCATTTATTTGATCCTAAATACAGCAAAATAAGTAATATGTGTTTTTTTTTACTATTTAAAATAACTGTTTTCTATTTGAATATATTTTCAAATTTAATTTATTTCTGTGATCAAATCTGAATTTTCAGCATCATTCCTCCAGTCTTCAGTATCACATGATCTTCAGAAATCATTCTAATATGCTGATTTGCTGTTCAAGAAACATTTATTATTATTATTTTCATCAATATTTAAAACAGTTTATTGTCATTTTGTTCAGGATTCTTTAATGAGTAGAAAGATTCAAAAATCAGCATTTATATGAAATAAAAAGCTTTTATTACATTATACACTATACCATTCAAAAGCTTAGAGTCAGTATACATTTTATTTTTTTTGGGGGGGGATGATAGAAATTAAAACTTTTAGGTAACACTTTACAATAAGGTGTCATTTGTTAACATTAGGCTACTTAATGTATTAACTAGCATAAACGAACAATGATCAACACATTCATTACAGTATTTATTAATCATTGTTAATGTTGGTTAATAAAAATACAGTCGTTCGTTGTTTGTTCATGTTAGTTCACAGTGTATTAACAAATGTTAACAAACACAACTTGTGATTTTATTAATGCATTAGTAAATGCTGAAATGAACATTAACTAAGATTAATAAATGCTGTATACATATTGTTCAATCTTAGTTCATGTTAACTAATGTTAACTAATGCAACTTGTAAAGTGTTACCTACTTGTATTCAGCAAGGATGCTTTAAATAGATTATAAATACATGTATAATGTTACAAAATATTTCTGTTTCAGATAAATGCTGTTCTTCTGAACTTTCTATTCATCAAAGAAACCTGAAAAATATTATACTCAGCTGTTTTCAACATAAAAATAATAATAATATACATTTTTTTTTCAAATCAGAATGTTACAATGATTTCTGAAGGATTCTGTGACTTGAGTAATGATGCTAAAAAAATCAGCTTTGAAATCACAGAAATAAATTACATTTTAAAATATATTCAAACAGAAAACAGTTATTTTAAATAAATAGTAAATTCAATTAAAATAAATGAAATAGTAAATAAAAAAATAGTTTTGCTTTATTTAGGATCAAATAAATGCAGGCTTGGTGAGCAGAAGAGAATTCTTTAAAAAACATTAAAATCTTAGTGTTCAAAAACTTTTGATTGGTAGTGTATATCATATATATATATATATAGTGGTGGTGGGCCATTTGGAGCAAAAAATGTCAGGGCCGATTTTTTGTCCCAGTCCAGCCCTGATGATGACATCACTGAATTCGATAATGAAATGCCTTTAACTGAAAAAATGGGCATTTAATCTTATCGTTTTACATTAGTGATAAACTATTTTCCTTTTTATTGTGCAGTTGCTTTGACACAATTTGTATTGTTAAAAGCGCTATATAAATAAAGGTGACTTGACTTGACTTGACTTTTATAAATATGATAAAACTAAAGACTTTTTGGAGATATGAAGGATGTAGTACTACTCTGTAAGTACTCAGGATTAACATGAGATTGGGTGAAACTGTGTGTTATGCCCCCTTTAATAATTTATATATTTTAGATTAGTAAAAGTATATTAAGAAAAAATGAATTGAATAAATCAGTAAAATGCAGTTACACTAAAATATCTTAGATGGTGTGTGACTCTATGACTTAAGGATATTCAGAGAGTCACATTTATGCACATTATTTTAATATAATAAGAGAAGGTAATAATGTCAAGCTCACTGTATTATGTATACTTATAATGGACCTAATGGAACTTCTTAGTAAGAAAAAGGGAATGAGAGCTGGGCTTGAGCAGCCACACTCACCCTCTGCTCCTCTCTAGGAACTCGTTCCTGGTGAAGAAGCAGAGGATACGAGAGGAGCTGACTGTGTTCTCACCTCTCTCAACATGTCCACTACCATCTCAATGCAGTGTCGAACAGCCCAGAGGGTGAGACAAAGCTTCTAGAAGAACGTTTTGTCACACTCCTTAGTACCTGAAAAAATGAGCCATAGATGCCTCTCCGTTAACACCGTAGACTGGCTCATGGAGTGCTACATCTCAGAATACAGTTCTGCCACTGCTTAAACTGAGTTGGGCTGTGGCACAGGTCATAATGTACAACAGCTCATTATATGCAGGGCTTTGCTGTGTGGAGCAAGAGACAGATCTCTTCAACACATCTGTGTCAAATGACTCCACAACTAGTTCATCTGAACTATCAATGGGCAACATGTCCTCATCCAGATCAGCAGAAGCCATTGAGCAGGCTCCTGATTCGGACGCTAGGACCATGGAGCTATCAGGAGAAATGAGGGAGACTCCGTCAAGCCCCATCTCCAGCTCCACCTGAGAAGTCCACAGTCTCAGTCATGTGACATTTTCATGTCACGTTAAGTTTTAGAATAGTAGAAATGTGCATAAATGTAAATAATTCAGATCAGACGACTACCTTTTTGTTAATTTTTTTAATCTGTAACAGTTACAGAGTGTTTGTGTTTATTGTGTTTATTTTGTGTTTTTTTATTATTATTATTTGTCTGACATTTCTCAGGTAGAAATATGCTTTTTTTTGCATACATTACAGGGTAGTTACAGTACCTTCCAGCAGAGATTAACTGTTAAAGCTATTCTGCCTGGACCATTAAATTGAGCATGCTGAGAAAACACAAACAGCAATTTTGGTTAAAAATCAACAGCATAATTTTGGGGTAGGAGTCCAACAAATGGACAAGGAGAAAAAAACTGTCTGAAAATATTTTTTAAATTCTGCTGACTGAATGCAGCTCATGGAGCAAAGACAAAGTGCATGAATAAAAGGAAAAGAAAATCTGTGTTGAAAAAAATGGACTGGATGTTTAGGCTGTCATTGTCAGGAAATGAGTTGGGACCCAAGTGCAAAGGCAATCAAAAATGGATTGATGAATGGGAGTGACAGAGAAGTGAAGGGTCAAGGGTCAGGTGTTCATGTGGCTCAGTGGTAGAGCATTGTGATAGCAGCGCAAAAGGTTTCTGGTTCAATTCCCAGGGAACTCACATACTGATAAAAAAAAATGTATAGCCTGCTTTGGATAAAAGCGTCTGCTAAATGCATAAAATGTAAAATGTAAAGGTGTGAGGTTGAGAATGGATATTCCAGTAATATTATATATCTAAAGGTATGACAACAGAAACCAAGTAGACAATCTGGGGTCAGAGAGAGATACACTGAAGGCACAGGTTAACTGGGCAGAGATAAAGGCAGAACAGGGCTTTACAATACCTGACCTGACCTGAGTAACTTACATGAGCTGACAAGAAAAAAATCTGCCCACAAAACAAGGTAGACTAAATAGCAGAATGAGTCAAAGAAAAGAAGAGACAGGTGCGGTCCATGTACATTTTGATAGTTTTTCTTTCAATTTGAAATTAAATTAGCAGAAACGAGAAAAGGGTCATTTTTTAGTTTTTTTGTTTTTCAAATATAAAAAAAATGAAACATTCATGAAAAAACAGATTTTGGCTCGATTTTTTTTATTTTTTTTTTTACGGGTAGAAAATGGATGAACGACTTCAAAATTTGTTTCCCCTTGTGGGCGTTCTCAATGCGCCCCTTTCTGCCGATTGGCCAACCAAATCTGAGCCCGTGATGTCATCCTCAGTTCGTCCAGAAAAATAATAGTCCTCTGCTGCTGTATGGGCAGGTCATAGACCGGGCGTTCCTCTGTGTAACCTAACGTGTTTCACATAAATATTTCAGAAATGTTAATCAGCACCCAGCCTGTTTTATTTAGCTATGCGCTTAGTTAATCTGTATGGTGAAGCTGCTCTACCCATAGACAGTGCAGAATTGATGAGAAGCACAGATAAAAAAAAATTATAATAAAGATTTAAGGGAATTCCCCACATATTGTCTTTAGTAAAAAATTACAATGCCAAATCTGATTAAGCTCACGCAGTTAGGATACAATACATTTTGTTAATTAATTATTTTCTGTCATTCATGTGAATTAAATCTGTTTTTAGGCTGTCAAAATGTAAATGCCTCTATGAGGGTCGGCCCAGAGCGCACAAATTTTTATAATTTAAAAAACAACTATTTTCACACGCAAAGAATACATTTGACAATTTTGAGAGGAAAATACACGCAGAAGTCTAAAGATAAGTTTCTTTAATATTTATACCAATGGATAAATATAGCCTAATTGCAGTATATTATATAGGTAATTATCTAAACAAGCCAAAACAAAGTGAAACTGAAGGTAAAGTCATCTTACCTCTCTCATTCGCACAAATCCAAATGTTTCCATAAACGCGATAGGCCTATTTCAGGGGTCGGCAACCCGCGGCTCGCAAGCCGCATGCGGCTCTTTCATCCCTCTGCGCTGGCTCCATGTAGCGTGGGTGTACAATACGCGGGGGAGGTGTCCCCTGACTTTTAATACAATCTAAACTCTTATCTGCACTTTTTCTAGGTCAAGTGTGCTAAAGTAGAAGTTTCCATGGGCCAATGTGAGTAAATCTAAATTTAAATTAAAAGAGAAAAGATAGTTACGTCGTTTTGGATACGTTTTATTCGTATCCAAAACGATGTGAACATCACGGAGCACTGAACACTCTCACTCTCGCATGTTTCATTCATTCTCGACGCCAGAGGGCGCTCTCGCGCAGAAAGTCCAAAACGGACTCATATGAGAAGTAATATTAACGTTTGACAGGCATCCTGCTATCGCTGTAGCTAAGCTGAATGACAATCATAAAACTTAACTGATGAAACGTGAAGATGATATGGTTTTTGTGTTTTTCAAGTCTTCTCCAGGTAATAAATATGAATGATACAATGTGACCCTGGATCACAAAATCAGTCTTGTGTCAATTTTTCGAAATTGAGATTTATACTTCATCTGAAAGCTGAATAAAGAAGCTTTCCATTGATGTATGGCTTGTTATGAATATTTGGCTGAGATACAACTATTTGAAAATCTGGAATCTGAGGGTGCAAAAAAATCTAAATCGCCTTTTAAAGTTGCCCAAATAAAGTCCTTGGCAATGCATATTACTAACCAAAAATGAAGTTTTGATATATTTACGGTACAAAATATCTTCATGGAACATGATATTTACTTAATATCCTAATGATATTTGGCATAAAAGATAAATCGATCATTTTGACTTAGAAAATTAATTTTTTGGCTATTGCTTCAAACATACTCCAGCGACTTAAGACTGCTTTAGTGGTCCAGGGTCAAATATATTTTCTGCCTTATTCTGTGATAAAAATGGATAAAAATAAAAGTGTTTGTAGTATATATAGCCTATACTGATTGTACAATCATAACCATATGATGTTATTATTGTCCAGCAGTATATTATATTTCTTAGCCAATTAAAAGTAAGATACAATAACATTTTTGTCAATTATACATACAAAAATTTTATAATATTTATTATTATTATTATTACATTTGACATTTCTGTCCCCCTCACTTCTGAAATGATTGCTACTCTTCTGCCCTGTAATATAACTGAATATAAAACTTTAGCTATATGCCGTGTTATCTTTATTTGGGCATAAAATATTTTGTGGCTCCAAGTGAATTTGATACGGTAGGAAAGGGGCCAAAATGGCTCTTTTGACGTTAAAGGTTGCAGACCCCTAGCCTATTTGAAGCGATAGGTTTTGTAGTTCACACAAAATGATTATTAACAAAAGTTCTGCGCATTTGTCAGTGCCGCTATAGTCCTGTTAATCTTGCACGTCTCGTGCTGTCTAAGCGGAAGCTTGTCTGCTGTCCAACTCTAAATTATTTATGTTACATAAAATGTTCCCGTTATGATTAGTCAGTAAAAATTAAATCCACCCTCAACCGATTTGCATTTACAGTAGGCTATTTGCAATGACCGTCTCAAGTCAAAACCTGAGCGTATTGTCGAAAACAGTGATCGAATTGAGTGAATCCTATATACACTATACAAAATGCTGGGTTAAATACAACTCAAACAACAGTTGGGTTAAATGTTTACTGCTGGGACAAAACAACCCAATCGCTGGAGTTGTCCATATTTACCCAGCACTGGTTTGTATTTATCAAAGCATTTTTTAGGGGGGAGGGTACTTTTTTTGAAGAGGCTGGGGGCCATTGTTCTCTTTTTAATTGCTTACCCTACTTAATATTTGATGTGATTTTCAAATACATTGACATATCTAAAGAAACACAATAAAAAAAAAATAATAATAAACTCACTAGAGGGTATCACTGTCAAATTCAGTAGCAATTTATTTATTTAATCTTCATTTACTAGTAAAAAATCAAGTCTGGGCAATGGTGCCAGCCGTCCCTTTGCGCCACCAGGTGGAGATTTCACTAATGAGTTTGTATGACTGCATGCATACACTGCATACTTCAAAGAATGTCGTGCACGATCATTTTGATTCATTTTAGACATTTTGGTAGTTCTGATGCCATGAGCCAGTTGATGACTTTGCAATAATCCTAAATATAGACTAATAATTAATGATCAGTTATAATTACAGACTTGTCACAGCACGCATTTGTAAACCACTTTGGATAGAAGCATCTGCTAAATGATTAAATGTAAATGTATAAATGTAAAAAAAATATGAAAAATTTGTTAATGTTTCAAATGTATGTAGGTAAGATGCAAAAGCTCAGACATGGAGTGGATAAATACAGTATAAAGATAGAAAAAGAGAAAATTACCAGTCAATAAAAGTCAGTTGCATAAGAAGATTTCTCTTGCCGACTCATTTTTTTCGCTTAGCTTCACCAGAGCGGCACAAAACAAGTAAACAAATGATGTCATGCGCTTAGCAGTCTATAGAGATGTTGTATTAGAGGCATTAAATATTTCTGTGAAATGTGTTAGGTTACACAGAGGAACGCCCGATCTATGACTGATTTATGACTAAACTGAGGATGACGTCACGTCATTACAATCCCATTCAGTATACTGAGGGGGTGGGGGGTGGGAGTTTGTACAGGAAGCTACACTTTAACCACTTGATTGCTTTTTTATTTTTGTTTTATTAGTTAAACCAGATGGACATGTGAAATCTCAAAACAAACCATTCGTTTTTGACTTAATCATTCCTTACTGGATGTAATGCCAGTATAAGCACTTTTAGCTTGTTTTACTGGATTACTAAATTGTGTTTGATATTGTTTATGTGATGTTACATTACTGTGGTTTCAAATAAAGAAATAGACATTGGTAACAAGTGGGCTTTCCCACTTTACACAATACAAAACAAATCTTCTCCAATAACTATTCTCCTTAGTCACAATAAAGATAAAATAACGGTTCTAATCTGGAATTCGTAAACTGAGAGTACAAATCTGATTACACTAACCTGTTAGTATTTTAGTTATATACTGTATTTATTTATTTATTTATTTATTTATTTATTTATTTATTTATTTATGCATCATTCTCAGACAATTTTTGCTTCATTGTTAAGTCTCTGTGCTGCAAGTAATTAGTGACATAAGATAACTGCTGTCCCCTTAAACCCCTTCGCTCTTGTGGTGTGAATCATAATGTATTACAAGAGGGTTATCTTTAAACCATATGTAAATTAGTCCCTACAACAGTAGTTCTACACAGAGTCATGCCCAAGCTGTGCACAAAGTTGGCCACAAGCAAGTGTGACACTATTATAGTAGTTAAGTGTGAAGTATTATTATAATGTAATATCATTGTAATGAAAAGTTGGGGGAGTCAAGTAATGGTGAGTGTGAGTAGGGTATGTGTTTTTATTGAGATTCTAGACCTCGACATGTTCAAGATTACCAGCCTAGTCCTGACCAGAGTTTCCATTGATGAAGACTAAATAGGAAGGGGAAATCACAATTTAGGGAGAAAATCTGCCCTACCAAGACATTTTGCTTAATACATACTTCTCTTTCAAATCTTAAGCCCCCAAAACACAGTCTTAACACAGTATTAATTATATTACAAAAGTGTAATCAAAGTATAATTTTAATTAGTAAAAAAAAACACCACAAAAAACCACTGTAATTTCAGTAGATGTACAAACTGGTTGATTTGGTCAGCAAATGATTTAGGCCCCTGTGCTAAATGTTTTTAAATCACTCAAATTCAGCAATTTTACCTCTTTCATTATCTTGAGCAGAGCAAAAACAATAGTACTAAACATGGTACCATCATCCCAAAATTATACACCTGATGCAACAAAAGGAAACTTATTATTATGTATAATCCAAACCTGATTGAGGTCATATATGTAATGTACATTTTAGCCACTGTTATTGCTAGTACAACCAATAATAATCAAACACTCAACCCAACATGACAAATTGTTAACCACAAGTGTGCTATTAGACTATAATTTAACAGTAAGTAGTAGTGTGACAGTTTTAAAACATTGCCATTATTAGCACATGTAAAAATAGTTGTAACAACCTCAACATACAGAAAGTCTTTGAGTGAGAGATAGGGGGCAATTTTTGTTTTGACTTTTGTACACACTAGATGAACAATGGACAATAAACAATTTGTACTATTATTTGAAAATTTCACAATATAATAAATAGGCTTATTTTTTATTTATATATTTTAATTGATATCATTTGAATTAAATTCAACAGAAATTATGTTTAGGATGGCAACATTTCTTCACACAACCACATTCCTCACTTGGAGTGCAAGGAGATAGTCTGTGTTCTGGACAGTGTTGTTTGAAAACTAAACACTGACATGATAAGGTCTGGTAAACATAAGTAAAACTCCCTTTTCACTCTTCTTGAGAACAGAGCGAAGTTTTTTCCGGTGAAAGTCATGGACGAACAAAATTTCATCAGGAGGCTTTTTTTATTTCTATTTCTTTGTAATGTATAACTTTATTGTACTACAACCGAAGTCTGCTTCTACAGCATTCTCCCTGGATCAAAAGGTATTTGTATTATTATTAGTATTATTGATATAAAGGTGTTTTATCACCTTTCAGATAATCGCCACTACAGATTTTAACTTACAAATTTCAGAAAAACTATCATGAACACATTTATTATTATTATTATTATTAATAACAATAATAATAACAACTACTATCATTACATAGCATAACAGAATCTAACTAAATATATTACATTACAGAAACATATTTAAGGGTAAGCTGACAATTGCTGGTCACCATTTTTTATATTGTTGGCTCCCTGTTGGTTGTTGTAAGGCTGAGTATATACTGTAGATGAAATCATAAATTTTATGTGCTAGAGCAGCTTCTCGTATTATTCATTATTTTATTATAGGAACCCTAGTTGTAAACCCAACAATGTGCCTGTTTCAAAATGTTGTTCTGTCATTTATAGGATCACAGTCTCATGTATAAATCATGTAGAACATTAACGTTGTAAATGCCTGTGTGGCCAGCTATCATTCCATTACAAAAAACAGCATGCATATTGGAACTGTTGCAATTTCTGGGAATGAGTGTGTGTGTGTGTGTGTGTGTGTGTGTGTGTGTGTGTGTGTGTGTGTGTGTGTGTGTGTGTGTGTGTGTGTGTGTGTGTGTGTGTGTGTGTGTGTGTGTGTGTGTGTGTGTGTGTGTGTGTGTGTGTGTGTGTGTGTGTGTGTGTGTGTGTGAGAGGTTATATATATATTTATTTTATATATTGTATGTATTTTTTATGATATAAAGTTTTTTTTGTTTGTTTTACAAAAAATAAAAAATAAGGTTAGAAATTGTTAAAAGGAAATTTCACGCCCCACAGTTTATACTTTTAGGAATGCCAACCTTCTAGATATTGAATAACTGTCTGTATTTAAACAGCTGCAATGTAACGTAGAAGCTTGTTTGGGTAAGACCCATCCCAAACAGTTCTGACAGTAAATGTTTTGTTTGAGTGGTCCCAGTCTCTAACTTTGCCTCTTCAACTAACAGGCAACCTAGGTGAGGTGGGAGCAGAAGGTGAAGAGGGAAGAATGGGGAAAACCGGCCCACCTGGCCAGCGAGGTCTCTGAGACGTTGTTGGTTTGTTATTTAACAAATCAGTGATGGATTAAAGGGAAGTTGGTTAAAGCATTGCTGTTTACTGTTCTTAGCCAAAAAAATATCCAATGAGCTCAAACAACTGCTTTAATGAATTTAAAGTGCAGTTAATGAACTATCCAGTGTAGTTGCTCTTTCTATGTTAATGGAAAAATTGACATTTTTCAATTCAATTTCAATTTAAGGAAAGTATTATTTCAGTCTTGTGTATTCATTTTTGGCATCGTCTAAGGTGAAGCTGTGTCCAAACTGGAACTTGTGAGGACTCTAGTATCCTTGGGATGTACATCTCAAGACAGAAATAGGAAAGCAAACTAGAAATATTAGCATAGCTACTGTACATACTGTTTCAGACCAAGATGATCAAGTGCACATATATAGCTGTAATACTAGGTTATTATATGTGTTATAGTATATGACATCTTGGCTAAAGAGATGTGTGTTTATTCCATATAACTGAAAGTACGCCTGAGGCCCAAACATTTTCAGGAAGGCTTTTCCAGAGTGGGAGTATAGCATACATTCTACTTTGACCTGAATTTAGTTGTTTGATGTGTTCTTGCCCTCACTGGGCATTAGAGTATTGCTGGAAGACAGTCTGTTTCTGCCAGACCACATCTTCCCTTGAGGGAAGTCACGTCAGAGGCAGGCAAACGTGTTAACTGTTGCCAAGGGCTGCAGTGTTGCCATGTTTAAAGATGGAAGCGTAACCTGTAGTGCCGCAGACAAGCCTCTTCCAGGCAAGCTGTTCTGGAAGTGAGATCACAGGAAGACATGCCCTTTTTTCCACACATGAACATATTTTAAGAAAGAAAAAAAAAGACAGATTACCAAAAAAAGCAGAAATGCCAGGAAGACCTTTACCCTGTTTTTTCACTCTAAAGAGTGACCACAGAGGCATTCAGTTTTAGAATGGCTGTTTACGGCAAACTTTAGTTATATTTTCAGCTGTGTAACATTTATATTTATATTTTTTAGACATTGAGATGGTTCCTCTTTTCAACAAGTCATTGCACACAGTAAATTTGGTCTGATATTTTCAGTGTAGTTTGCCTTATAATTAAAATATTTGGTAACACATTAGTATAGGGACCAATTCTTACTATTAACTAGTTGCTTATAAGTATTAATAAAGCACATATTTTGCATAATCATATTATACATCCCTAATCCTATCCAATACCTAAATTTAACAGCTACCTTACTGACTATTAATAAGCAGCAAATATTTTAATAAATGGAGCAAACACTGCAGATGGCAAACAGCAACACTTAAAAAATAATAGTAATGTGTGTGTGTGTGTGTGTGTGTGTGTGTGTGTGTGTGTGTGTGTGTGTGTGTGTGTGTGTGTGTGTGTGTGTGTGTGTGTGTGTGTGTGTGTGTGTGTGTGTGTGTGTGTGTGTGTGTGTGTGTGTGTGTGTGTGTGTGTGTGTGTGTGTGTGTGTGTGTGTGTGTGTGTGTGTGTGTGTGTAGGGAATTGTCAGTGTCATTCAATCAAAATGAGTAATCGCAAAAATCATATTGAATGGCAGTACAGAAATGAAAGCCGTTGTATCTTACTATTGCTTTGTGAAACTCAGAAATGCCTATTACCCTTTTCCAGATGGATATGGCTTTTATCCAAGGTTGTCATAAGCCGTTTAAAAAATAACTGTCTCCAACCTTTTCACAAGCTGGAAATTTTATTTAATATGTTTTATATCTAAGACTAGCTGACACAAAATAATTTTGCCACACGCATAAATCAGTGATTGAGGCTAAAAAAGTGTATGTGTAAAGGCCCGTTCACACAAAGAATGATAACTACAAAGATTTGCATCCAAACCAGCGGACATTGTTCTAAACGCATGCTTGTGTACTAATTTAAATTTTCGAGCTTGTTACAGCAAGATTGATTCTGATTGGTTGCCAATGTTTTTATCGTTTATCCGCTGAAAAAAAAATGTTTGTTTGAAAATGAC
The DNA here is from genome assembly GCA_027422405.1 of Ptychobarbus kaznakovi. Lineage (NCBI taxonomy): Eukaryota > Metazoa > Chordata > Actinopteri > Cypriniformes > Cyprinidae > Ptychobarbus > Ptychobarbus kaznakovi. Next base: position 7,031,570 of record CM049803.1, on the reverse strand, counting down.
TCCAAACATATCGTTTCTCTGTGCCTTTATCGTTATAGCTGTGGTGTGGACTCTGCTATTCTTCAAAACTGAGAACGATTTTTAGAACTATATCTTCATTTAGTTATTGTTCTTGGTCTGAACAGGCCTTAATACGATTTATTTTGCTTTGATGGTGTGCTTAATTTCTTTAAAGCATTGTGAGACTGTTTTCAAGATGCCAGTTACATTCTTCATCTTCCACAGGCCTGACCGGCAAATATGGAGAAAAGGGAGAGATGGGAAGAATAGGAAAGATGGGCCCTAGTGGAACAAGAGGTAAATAGACTCTAAGCAGTCACTGAATGCTCTTTGTTTATTGTGATATTTTTACACATTCTGATAACTCAACACTACTATATCTTGGAATTGTACAGAAAGCCACTTTCCTTTCCACCCAGTATGTTAATTGCACGGTACAACATACTCTAATTTAAATATGCCCTTTTTAGATTACATATCATTTTGTTTGGAAAAGTGTACTAGTTCAGGTTCAATCATTTCTTCCAGACAGGGAATAGCACACTTATAGCAAATACAATTATATGGATTCTTATATAATGGCAATAGATACTTGTGGTGGCTGTCTGGTTAGAACATGTAAGGATCCAAAATGTGTCAATTATAAACGCTTTAAGTCATCTTCATCAAACTAAATTATAATGTGCTGAGCACTTGTTGCCTGAACGTTTGTGCATGTCCTAATGCATAAGGTGAAGGTCTGTATGGCCTACATTAAAGGGTTAGCTCACCCAAAAATCTGTCATTAATAACTCACCATCATGTCGTTCCAAACCCGTATGACCTTCGTTTATCTTCAGAACACAAATTAAGATATTTTTGATGCAATCCGATCTGACCCTTCATAGACAGCAACACAACTGTAATGTTCCCAGGTCCAGAAATTTAGCAAGGAAATGGTAAAATAGTAAAATGTGACATCAGGGGTTCAGCCGTAATTTTACGCAAGCTACAAGAATACATTTTGTGCACAAAAAAAATAAACAATAACAACTTTATTCAACAACTCTTCTCCTCCTCATCCTGTCTGCAAAGGCGTGCTGCCATTATGGAGAGAATATCACAACTTCCACATCATGTAAATGACGCATGCGCATGCTTTGTGATACACTCTCCATAATGGCGGCACACCGCTACAGGTGGGATGAGGAGAAGAGTTGGTGAATAAAGTCTTTTTTTTGGGGATTTTTTTTTTTTTCATAGCTTCATAAAATTACGGTTGAAGCCCTAATGTCACATGGACTATTTTACCGATGTCCTTGATACGTTTCTGGACCTGGGAACATTACAGTTTATGTAAGGATCTGTCTATGAAGGATCAGAGCTCTCGGATTGCATCAAAAATATCCTAATTTGTTTTCTGAAGATGAACGATCAATTCAAGGAACAGCATGAGAGTGAGTAATTAATGACAGAATTTTTATTTTTGGGTGAACTATTCCTTTAATATTAACAAAATCAGTAATCAGTAAAATTCCAGCAAATTTAGCACACCAGAAAAAATAACAAAATATTTTTCAACAAAGAAATTGCATAATCCAAGAGAAGAGATTCGAAGAGAAGAGATATACTTATATACCCATATGTTTATTTTTATAACAGGACCAAACACTAATGTTTCAAACGAAAAATAACAGATAGTTGGAGACTGGTGTAATTTACTCTGAAGAAGAGAGCGAAATTCTAAACATACAGTGAATTATGTGCACTGCTTCCATCTAGTGGTTATTCAATATTATTACCGAATTCTATAAAATCATGCATATGTGATTGTAGTATTAATATGTGGCTAATACTTAGTTAAATGACACAGTATCATCTACTTGTTATTAAATTTTATTACTGAGTTCTATAAAATCATTGATATGTGTTTGTAATATTAATATGTGGCTAATGCTTAGTTAAAAGACATTGTATGTTTTACATATGCTGTTTACGTTGTTTACAACAGGTACTACATGTGACTGTGGGAGATACAGAAAGGTTGTCGGACAGATGGACATCAATATAAACAAATTGAAAAATGCTGTCAAGTTTCTTAAGAACGGTGAGACTTGCGTGTTTGACCCTGATATTGATTTAATATTATCAATTGTGATAAACATGTAATTTGCATGATTTCATGATAGCAAAAAATAGACTTTTATAGTAAGATTTAACTTTGTTGTGTGTGTGTGTTTTTGAACTAAAAGGCATATTAAACAAATGTTTCTAGTACTTGAACTAATGTCCCTTAGTTAATTTTACAATTGCTTTTAATTAACTGGTCTTAATGTAAATTGTAGTGGTTGTATGAAGTCTTGAAATATTGAAATAAGTAGCATTCTTACATCTTTACTGTTAACAATCCACCTTTTTTATTGTTTTGTCATCTAATGTAGTGACTTTTATGCACTTTAGGCGGGTTACACATTCGTTTTGGGGCTGCTGTATGATTAAAGGCTGTGGTATCTTTGGCTCCCATTTAAAATTAAAACTACAAAACTACAAAATCAATACTAGATGAGCTGAGACAACAGCCCCATTCCATACTGCATGTCACAATTATTTCCATTGAAAACACAGACAAGTGTTGACAAGACACAGACAAATGTTTACAGGACATTAACCAGTACTATGTTTTGTCAATTTTATTAAAGTGTTTCTAGGTATCAGGGAAACCGAGAACATGTTTTACCTGCTGGTGACAGAGGCACGGAGGTATCAAAATCACTTCTAAACTGCAAGTTCCGTGGGGGGTCTCTTGCTATGCCCAGAACCACAGAGACAAACACCTTGCTTGCTGACTATATCAGAGAAGATGATCTTACTCATGTATTCATAGGGTTACAGGTAGGGGTGACAGAGATGGGGCACACATATGTTGATGGTAACCCCTTCTTAAATACCACAGTCTGGTCTCTGCAGAGCTCACACAATGGTAAAGGTGACTGTGTGCAGCTTCGTAGTACTGGAGCCTGGAGCCAGGTAGATTGTGGAGCGACACAGTACTACATATGTGAGTTTGTCAAAAACAAAAGTACTTTGGCAACTTCAGTCTTGTGATGGTTTAATGGCCACAGAGAAAAAGTTTTTATTTTAAAATAATTTTAATAGGCTAAGCTGATTTATGAGTAAATGTTATATAACTTTACTGTATTTAGAATTTTTGTAAAGAAAAAGTTTTAATGTTTTGATTTTATGATTTATCCACCGTTTTATGAATTGTCCACCACTATTTTAAATAATTTAAATTAAACATGCCTTAAATAATGGTGAGGGAACTTTTCACTGTACTTTTTTATTTTAGATCTTGCCATGCTTTTTCTGATAACACTACTACCAGCAACAAAAAAATTAAACAAACAAATAAATCAGATTATAATGAGCTACTGCAACTGCTGAATGATTATTTTCTGATTGCAATAAATTTATGTATAGCCTATGTATATATATGACTTATTTTCCCAGCAGATAACATTTAGACTTGCATGCTTGCTATCTGTTAATCATGGCTTTGTCACATGTGAAGTCAAAGCACTATTTATAAGTAGTTATGATAAATGTAAATCCTAAATCAAACATTTCTGTTCATATTAATGGATAGCAGTATTCAGTATATCCTTCAGCATTGCTGTCAGTAAAGCTGTGTTCTTTTCCACAAAACTAGGCAATAATTAATGAAAAGGCCTGTGCCCTCAACCTTCCATGTATGGATGGTAAATGTGTTTCATTGTTGAAAATCACCTTTTAAGAAAGCCTCATCAATATACTTTTAGTTCCTGTTTTACATAGTACATGGACTTCATTCTGTACCTAGAATCAAATCAAATCAAAGAGTTGTTTCTTCTTTGAAATTTTCTTTATTATCAATTTGGGGTGTAAAATAATGTTTACTTAGATATGTTGAACCTAGACATATGTGTTAATTATTAACCAAAGTTATTAAACTGTTCAGTTATTTTTTGTGCATGGCCAAACAGAATAAATTAAATAAATCATATTGTGGACAAAGGAAAACTAAAAACTAAACTAAACTAAAAACTGTGGCAGATTTTAAATAATAAATCCTGTCAAATTCAAAGTAAATGAGAGTGCATGCCCTCAGACAGTTGTTTGGCTCAACTGTGGGAGTGGAAAATGGGAGATGACAAGATGGGAGTGGCCACACACCTATCAGACCTGTTCCTGATACATAACTCCAGTAGGATTCTCCCATGCATTAGTTCTTTGTTCAACCTGTATTTGTCAAGCTGAATGAGGATGGCGGAAACACCGAACCCAGCCACTACCTCCTTTCCAGCACCGACTATTTCTCTACCAATTGGAATGGCAATATTCAGGACATATTCAGGGGCCCTAATTTGTTTGGAAATTGTAAGTGTTATCGTTTACAACTTTTTTCCAGGCTTACTGGGTTACACCTCTAAAATTCACAAAGATGTATCCTTTGTTGGATTATGGCAGTAAAGCATAAACCTTGATTTCATGTGCAAGTCATAATAACAAGGCTATAGGTATACGAGTCATACTTGATACTCTGAAATAATATAGTAATATTAAGTTATTATGCCCATACATACCAACCATAACAAATTTTGAGGTCTTTGAATTCAGAAAGCCTGTCTTACCTGTTATCAAACTATGTTGTTTTGCATTAGGCCAAGTAACTAAACAATGACTTTATACCATGATATTGCTGAAAATATCTAGTAAGTGTGAATTGTTGAGTATTACTTATTTTCTAATGTGCTATATAAAATGCAATGCATATACTTTTTTTCCAATCAGGTGTTTGGAGGGTTGGTGTGGATATTAGTAGCATCGACGAATGTCTCTGTGCCATTGTTGCAGGGATGGGTGATGTTTGTGTCAGTAACCATGTTCATCTGTTCGTCTCTATACCTTGCCCTGTTTCTGCTGGGCCTGGCTGACAAAATTAACACTGACTGGAATTTCATGGTGAGTGTGTATGACTTTACAAATGCACAGTGCAAAGATTAATTTTAACACATTCATAGAATGGACACTTTAGTGTAGATTATTGGACAATAATCGCTAGGACAGTCATCCAAGTACAGTTTAGGGTTAAGCACCTGGCTCAAGGTCACAGGGTTGGTAAAACAGGAAATACCAGTGCTTGCAATACAATTCTTAAAGTTCACTTGTTAGATAGGTTGGAGGATTTGCATTTTGTTCAAGATCATTGTATATACCAGGAGTTCATTATTATTACAATTAACAGATCTTTATTTTTGTAATATGAAGGCCACTTTTAACCATATTCAAAACTATACCTTTTACTATGCCCTTTACTGATTTTTAGTTTTTGCTTTTCTAATTGCATTTATGAACATATTGTATTTTTACAGATCTTGATTCTGTTCAAGATCAAGAAAATATGAAAATCCATTACATGAATTACAATGTTAGTGTTTAACATTATTGCCAAAATTATTAGAACACTAGTATTTTCTAAAATTCTTTTTAAGTCAGTTATTTCTATATTTTGCTGTGTCAGTAGGAAATATCAGTTTACATTTCCATTAATTGGAAATGTAAACTATATATATATATATATAAAAGTTAGAAATAACTGCCTTAAAACCATGTTTTTGTAACGAGGCCGACAAGACAAGAGGTGTGCGGATCCATATGCAAGCTTTTATTGATAGACATGGTCAAAACACAGGCAGGGTCGAACAAATGGCAAGCAGGTATATAGAGGGCAAGGCAGATATAGTAGTAGCAGGTGCTAGCAGGTATAGAGGGCAACAGATAGTACTCAAGTAAACGGGCGTGGTCTACGATCGGCGAACAATATCCAGAGGGCAAGGCAGAGAGATAATCCAGGTAACAAGCAGAAGGTCAGGAACCAGACAATAAGGCAACACGGAAAGACTAGACTGAAACTAAAATAAGAAACGGAAACTAGAAATGGCTCCGTAAAGCAGCTAACACTCTGAGAGTGAAAGACGCAGAACAATACAGGAGACTGAACACAAAAACAAAACACAGAAAGGCTTGGTAGTAGCTAACATTTGGATAATGCTAAACAATACTTGGCAGAGGGGAAGAGGAAGTTCATGGTTTATGTAGGCTGTGTGATCAACTGTGTGATCAGCTGTGTGTTGTCAGTGCAATGGATAATGGGAAATGTAGTCTTAGGTGACGTGCAACCGTTAGTGTGGGGCAGGAGTCCATGTGGTGAGCGAGTGACCTCTGGTGGTGAGTAACCGGGAGTGCATGGACAGAATTCATGACATAGCCCCCCTCCAAGGAGCGGCTTCCAGACACAGAACAATCCAGGAGGGCGGTGGAGCGGGAGGAGAGCCAGGTCCATGTGGAAGTGACGAGACCAGGAACCGAGGCAAAGCCGGCAGAGCAGGGTACCAAGGCGGAGCAGACAGGATAGGAGCCCACCAGGGCGGAGCAGACGAGACTGGAGCCTAATAGGGCGGAGCAGACGAGACCGGAGCCCACTAGGGCGGAACAGACGAGACCGGAGCCCACCATGGCAGAACAGACAAGACCGGAGCCCACCAGGGCAGAGCAGACGAGACAGGAGCCCACCAGGGCAGAGCAGACGAAACCGGGGCCCAGCAGGGCAGAGCAGCAAATCTCCACAGCAGAGCAGGAAACCACCAGACCGGAGAAGAAGACCACCACGGCAGAGCGGATGACCACCAGACCTCAGCAGAAGACCACCAGAGCGGGACAGCCAACCTCCACGGTGGAGCAGACAGAGCAGGAGCCCACCAGTGCGGAGCAGACAGGGCAAGAGACCTCCACGGTGGAGCTGAAGACCACCAGACTGGAACAGACGGAGCGGAAGACCACCAGACCTGAGCAGAAGACCACCTCGGTGGAGCAGAAGACCAACACAGGGAAGCAGACTGAGCAGGAAACCCTGGCAGAGACCAAGATTTAGGGAGAGCAGAGACAGACAACACAGGCAGTGCATTCACGGTCTCAGGGACCATGGCAGGGAACACAAGAAATTCATCAATAGGCTCGCTGACTGAAACTGGACAGAATGACAGTTCATAAATAGTCTCTATGGCTGTGACGGAGTTAACATGACAGACATAGGATGCGTTGATCGTCTCTGGGCTCATGACAGGCGGGTTTAAGGGTTCAAAGGCGGGTTTCTAGGTTGTGACAGATGGGGCAACTAACTCAGTATTGGCCTCTTTGGCCAGAACAGACAGTTCAGGGAAATTGTCTCTGGGCGCCACCTCTGAAGAGACTGCAGCGGACACCATGGCCTCTGGGAGCCCAGCAGCGGGCACTGCTACCTCGGAAGGTTCCGCAGCATAAGCCGCCACCTCTGAAGAAGTTGTAGCCGGCGCCGCCACCTCTAGCAAATCAGCGGTGGTGTACGCAGCCCAGATACACCATAAAGCAACCCACACACGGGAAGTGCAGCAGACGGGGGAATAAGTTCAGGAGCAAGAGGGTTAGTGTGAGTGGGTTTGGGGATGCCAGCTGCGTATGCAGACACCAGCGGTGCATCCCTCACACTGGACACCAGACTGGGAACTCGAAGCACTGACCTTGAATATCTGGGTGTGACGGACAGTACATGACAAGACTCTGGATGACCAGCTGTGACGTGGTGTGACTCTGGATGACCAGCTGAGTCTGGATGTGACGTAGCTGAGCTGAGATGAGAAGAGACTCTGGAAGACCAGCTGAGACGTGAAGTGACTCTGGATGAACAGCGGAGACGTGACGAGTCTCCGGCAGACCAGCGGAGACGTGACGAGACTCCGGCAGATCAGCGGAGACGTGACGAGACTCCGGCAGATCAGCGGAGACGTGACGAGACTCTGGCAGAATAATATCCAGAGGGCAAGACAGAGAGATAATCCAGGTAACAAGCAGAAGGTCAGGAACCAGACAATAAGGCAACACGGAAAGACTAGACTGAAACTAAAATAAGAAACGGAAACTAGAAATGGCTCCGTAAAGCAGCTAACACTCGGAGAGTGAAAAACACAGAACAATACAGGAGACTGAACACAAAAACAAAACACGGAAAGGCTTGGTAGTAGCTAACATTTGGAGAATGCTAAACAATACTTGGCAGAGGGGAAGAGGAAGTCCGTGGTTTATGTAGGCTGTGTGATGTGTGATCAACTGCGTGATTAGTGTGATCACCTGTGTGTCGTCAGTGCAATGGATTATGGGAAATGTAGTCTTAGGTGACATGCAACCGTTAGTGTGGTGCAGGAGTCCATGTGGTGAGCGAGTGACCTCTGGTGGTGAGTAACCGGACAGGATTCGTGACAGTTTTGCAGGTGAAAATTAGTATGTGAAAAGTGTTAGTGTTCTCTAATTATGTTAGTTCTAATAATGTTCTAATAATGTTGGCGCACCACAGACACACACACAAACCACACACACACACACACCCACACACACACACACACACACACACACACACACACACACACACACACACACACACACACACACACACACACACACACACACACACACACACACACACACACCACACACACACACACACACACATATATATTCTTTTTTTAGAGGCACCTGTACAGTGTATATATACTGTATGTATATATATATTATATATATATATATATATATATATATATATTTATATTTATATATATATATATATATATACTGTACAGGTGCCTCTAAAAAAAGAAATTAGAATATCGTGAAAAGGTTATTTTTTTTGTAACTTATTTAAAAAATGTAAAATGTACTTCGCTGATTTCGGAGACGTGAGGTCTATGCGATCACCCGGCGCTCAGTGCTCATGTATACCTCTGAGAGGACCATAAATCTTGGCAAGTCCTTCTGACATTTACCGCTGACTCTGATGTCTCTGTATTGGTTAAACATGAGATATAAATGTTCATTTTTCAAAAAATAACTGATAACCAGTTATGCCAGTACTTTCTGAATCGTGCCAGTTCTGATTTTTATTTACTTATTTATTTGTTTGTTTATTTTTACTAAATTAAAAATGGCACAGAAGCCACACTGTGTTGATTTTTGAAAAAAAACACACACAAAAAGAATATTATTATATATGTATATATATATTATATATATATTATATATATATATATATATATATACATATAGGTGTGTCTCAAAAAATTGAATATCATGAAAAGTTTTTTTTTTTTTTTTTTACATTTCAAAAAGTGAAACATTCATATATTCTAGACTCATTACATGTAAAGTAAAACATTTCAAAAGGTTGTTTTTTTATGACTAGCCTACAACTCATGAAAGTCTAAAATCCAGTATCTCAAAATAATAGAATATTTACATTTGAGTTTCATTAAATGACCATCCCTACAGTATAAATTCCAGGTATCTTTTGCTCTTTGAAACCACAATAATGGGGAAGACTGCCGATTTGTCAATGGTCCAGAAGACAATCATTAGCCCCGTTTCTACCATAGAAACTTTCCCCAGGTACTAGGGACTTTGGGGCGGTACTCGGTGTGTTTCCACTGCAGGATCTAAAGATTTACCCCTCAGAAAGATCTTTATAATTTTTTTTTATATTACTGTTGTTGTGTCATGAAATGTATTTGTAAAAGTATTTAAGACAAGAATGTAGTAAATCTGTGGTTTATTTATAAAGACAGCTCCTATTTGAAAATGTGCTTCGCCGATTTCGGAGACATGAGCTTCACGCGATCAGTGGGCACTCAATGGTTCATGTATCCCAACGAGAGCAGCCTCAACTCGGCTAGAAGGCCAAAGACAAATTGTTCCAGGTAATTTCGGTGGAAAAGCGGCTATTGACACCCTCCACAATGAGGGTAAGTCACTGAAGGTCATTACTGAAAGGGTTTGCTGCTCACAGAGTTCTGTCTCAAAGCATATTGAATGCAAAGTTGACTGGAAGAAAGAAAAGGTGCACAAGCAACAGGGATGACTGCAAGCTTGAGAGTACTGTCAAGCAAAGCCGATTCAAACATTTGCGAGAACTTCACAAGGAGTGGAGTTGGAGTCAGTGCATCAATAGTCACCACGCTCAGACGTCTTCAGGAAAAGTGATGATTTGGGGTGCCGTGACGTCTGCTGGTGTCGGTCCATTGTGTTTTATCAAGTCCAAAGTCAGTGCAGCCGTCTACCAGGAGTCTTCCATCTGCTGACAAGCTTTATGGAGATGCTGCTTTCCTTTTCCAGCAGGACTCTAGCACCTGCCAAGTGCCTACAGTGCCAAAACCACTTCCAAGTGGTTTGCTGACCCTGATATTACTTGATTGGCCAGCCAACATGCCTGACCTGAACCTCATATGGAATTTATGGGATATTTTCTAGAGAAAGATGAGAAACTATCGATCCAACAATGCAGATGAGCTAAAAGCTCAATAGAGCCACAACAGTGCCACAGGCTGATTGCTTCCATGCCACACCTCACCAATGCTGTAATTTATGCTAAATGAGCCCCAACCAAGTATTAAGTGCATAAATTAACATACTTTAAATAACTTGAACTTTTATGGTTTGAAAATCCTTTTTTTGATTGATCTTAGGAAATATTCTAATATTTTGAGATACTGGATTTTTTACTTTCGTGATTTGTAAACTTTAATCATCAAAATAATAAATAAAAAAAACTTTTGAAATGTTTTACTTTACATGTAATGAATGTAGAATAAATGAAAGTTTCACTTTTTGAAATAAGTTACAAAAAACTAAAATGAACTTTTTCATGATATTCAAATGTTTTGAGATGCACCTGTATATATATATGTGTGTGGCTTCTGTGCCACCTTTCATTTAGTAAAAATAGACAAACAAAATAAAACATAACAAATCAGAACAGGCACAATTGAGAAAGTATTTGCATAACTGGTTATCAGTTATTTTTTGAAAGATGAACATTTATATCTCATGATTAACCACTAAAGAGACATCAGAGCCAGCAGCAAATGTCAGAAGCACTAGCCAAGGTTATGGTCCTCTCAGCGGGATACATTAGCACTGAGCGCCTGGTGATCGCGTGGACCTTACATCTCCAAAATCAGCGAAACACATTTTTACATAGGCACTGTCTTTTTAAATAAACAGCTGATTTGAGTTTTGAAACTAATACATTCTCGCCTGAAATACTTTTAAAACTACATTTCATGACACAATAACAGTAATATTAAAAAAATATATATTAATAATAATAATAATGTGTGAATAAATGGTGGTTAAAATACAATGGTGCGTGAACTCAACCAATCAGTATGTTCAGCACAGTAAGTCCCACCCTCGAAAGTTATGGACCATTGAAAAAGTACATGAGCAGGGACTTTTTGAGGGGCACATTTTTACCCTGAACTTTATTTAGACCCTGGTTCCTGCAGTGGAAACACACCGAGTACCGAGCCAAAGTCCCTAGTTCCTGGGGAAAGTTACTGCGGTGTAAACAGGGTTTTAGTGGGGTATTTTCAAACTCTTATGTTACATTAACATTCTCAAACTGAAAATAAAAAAATATATATAAGAAGAAAACTATGAAATGGAAATAAGAGGAATTTTAAAACAGCCCAACAGGCTGCAGATTATTAGGCTCTTGGCTCAGATCCCTCTAACAGCAAGACTTGGTGTTATAGAATAAAAACTGTACCAATTTTCAGTACTGGATAAAGTTTACTAAACAATTTAAAAGGCTCAACATACAAACATATACAGTACTGTGCAAAAAAAAAAAAATTAAAGCCTTATTTATCTTTAGCTGTACTGTTGTGCAGCTAAACTGAAACTGTTCAGTAAGAAATAACACTTTACATTTCCAAACATGCCATTTCTCATTAATTGTATTAATCCAGTGAGATTTTTGTATGCATAAGTAATCTGACGACAGCCAGTAGCTCCACATAGAGATCTGGTCTCACCATCATCGAGTCTTGTCAGGAATGTCATGAAGAAATAGAAAAATAAATAAAACGTTGCATTTAAAACGGGTTTTGTCCTTGGTTCAATTGCACATAGTTGTTCAGGTATAGATTTTCAGTATAGGTTGCATTAAGCGTCTTGGTGATGACACAGTTTTTCTGAAAATTGAATTTATTTATTTATTTAGAAATATAGTCTGACAGGATTATCTGAAATCTAGCCTTTGATCCATTGATCTGTACACATCATAAACTCAAACTGTCTTCCATTGTTTACAGGACATGTTCTACCATTTCATCGCTTTGCTGTTTTATTTTGGTGCATTTTTGCTGGAAGCTACAGTTTCATCTGCGGGTACATATGTTAACAGCACTTGCATACGCAGACCCCGTGGCAATATAATAACATTTCTGGACTATAGAGAATATAACATTAATGTCTCTGCTGCGGTGAGTTGTTAACACTACCTTTCTTTTCACTTGATTTTCATTGATTGTAATTTTCAGATTCAACAATTGGAGATTTGACACACTGAACACACTGAAAACACAATTAGTAAAAAAAAAACAGAAAGGACGGATAAAATAATACAAATAATTTCAAATATGCAGTGGAACATCCAGAACACAATCGTAGTCTATATTTTCCACTCTGATAAGAATATGCAATTATTTTCAGAATATTGTATCATGAAGATTGAAGAATAGTTAATTATTTTATAATGATTTATTAACAACAGTTGTTCATAATGAATTTGTCTGTCTAGCTCCCAAAGTGTGAAAATAAATAAAACACCAAAGCACCATAAATGTATCATTAAAGTGGTCTATATGACTTGTGCAATATATTAAAAGTCCAGTGCACAAGTTGAATGACTTTGTGACTCTCAGTCAGGGGTGTAAAAAGTACTTGTAACGAGGTTCGTAGATACAGGAAGGAAGGAGGCGGGAACCGGCGAACATTCACAAACATTTAATGATAAAATAAACAAACATAACAGAAAAGCGGCAGCCCCTCACGGACGACTGCCGCACACAAAACACGAACTAAAATCCAGGCCTGGTCCTCTCTCCCTTCCACTGTCGTCACTCCTCCTTTTATCCCTTCCGTAGCTCCTCCGTGGGACTCGAGACCGGTGAGTGGCGCAGGTGTCGTTCATTAGCATTTACTCCACCAGCCTCGCTCCGTTCCCACGGCTCTCGGCCCCGCCCCACTCGCCACAAACCCCCACCGCCCCTCGCAGGCCGGGGGGTACTCACGAGACTGCGCTCTACTCCCCCCCTCCCCCCTCTCCCGGGGGGAGCCCGTTAGGGCGGCCGCGGCGATCTGGGGGTAAGGACAGATGAGGCAAGAGAAAAGGAGACGGAAGGATGAGGAGTGACAGAGAAGAGAGAGGGGAGAGAGGAAAAAAAAAAAACATCTCGGTCCGGTTCCCGGACACACTGTCGCTCGGTCCTCACTCAGCTGAGCGGCTCACTCGCGGTGCCATGCGATGGTACTGGACCTCTTTGGTGGACGGCCCGATGCTCCTCCGCCTTCTGGCGGATGGCGATGGCTCCTCCGGTCGAGGGCAGCCGGCAGCGAGTCCCCCGTTCCCTGCTCCTCCCCAAGCATAGCGGATGGCAGCAGGCTTCGGCCTCCAGGCGAACGGGGCGACTCCTCCGCTCCCTCTCCGATGGCAGCCACCCCTCCTCGACCCAGGAGCACGGCAGCGAGTCTTCTGTCGCACCTGTTCTTCTTTTTGCTCAGCACAACCGCCTCGGGCAGCCACTGGCGGTCTCCAACTTCTTCCTGCTGCCCGAATTCCTCAGCACCGCGATTCCCCTCAGCAGCGAGGGCTCTTTGACAGCGTGTCCCTCCTTCCTCCCGGGTTTTCGGCACCAGTGTAATGAGGTTCGTTGATCGGGAAGGAAGGAGGCGGGAACCGGCGAACATTCACAAACATTTAATGATAAAAAAAAAACATAACAGAAAAGCGGCAGCCCCTCACGGATGACTGCCGCACACAAAACACAAACTAAAATCCAGGCCTGGTCCTCTCTCTCTTCCACTGTAGTCACTCCTCCTTTTATTCCTTCCGTAGCTCCTCCGTGGGACTCGAGACCGGTGAGTGGCGCAGCTGTCATTCATTAGCATTTACTCCACCGGCCTCGCTCCGTTCCCACGGCTCTCGGCCCCAATCAAAAGTATAATAAAAATAATACTCAAGTGAAAGTACAGATACTCTGTGAAAGTTTTACTCAATTAAAAGTACATGTATCTGGCCAAAAACATAATTGAGTAAAAGTTAAAAAAAAGTATGACTTTAAATTGTACTCAAGTATTAAAAACATAGAAGTAACCCTGAAAAAGGAAGAAAAAAGAAAGGAGGAAAGGAGATTCGTGTTTCATCATATTGAACCATATTCTCAAAGTAAATTTGCTTAAAAATAAATCGCTTTTTTTTGTCAGAAATACAAAAGTTGTATTATTATTAAAGAGAGAAAACAAAATGCAATGGCAAAATGACAATGGCAAACACATCTGTTTAATGCAACAACAAAAATTAAAATGCAGCAAAGCGGAACATAAAAAAATACATCCTTTACACCTTAATGCCATCCCATGTGTATACAACAATATTTTTGTAAGATTTGTTTCCCCCCTCACAACAAATAATGATTTAAAATTATTTATGACTAATTAGATTAATTAATGTAAAACCATGTAATTATTTAGATTAAATGATAATGAATCGGCAGTCCTAATTGTTGAACAATATATAATTATAATACAAATTATCGATTCCCAGGTAAGAACATCACTAAATATGATTTAAATTTAATTTAACAGAGATTTGTAACATTTAATTTAAAAAGTAATCATTGTCACTAAAACACAAATCAAAATGGACAAAAATAATGAATAAATAATGAATAAACTTCCTCACATTTGATGGCAAATTAATTTTGAAGCCAGAAATTGACCTAATGACATTTATAACCGAAGCTGAAACGGGTAATGCTTGATGCAAGAAAACGCCTCTGGTTACGTATGTAACCTGGTTCCTCAAAGGAACGAGACACTGCGTCCAGTAGACACTTTGGGGAACGTCTCCAGCATGAGCGGCTCTGAATATTGTGTGTAATCAGTCCAAATGATGGGCGAGACGTCACAGGCGGGGTTACGTAATGACCAGCTGGTATAAATGCACGTGTGATGCAGCCGGCATCAGCTTCAAGGAATGAAGCAAAAAGCTGGCAGGGATGCAGGAGGTTTGGCACTGAGACGTAGTGTCTCGTTGCTTCTAGGAACCAGGGTTACATACGTAATCTGAGGCATTCCTCTTCAGGAACTCGAGCTGCGTCCGGTAGACTCTTTGGGGTACGAGATGCCCACGCTGCCAGACTTCCAAGACCCTGCCCTGTGTGTATCCCTCAGAAGCACGATGAAGGCGAGAGAATCGAAGAGCCTGGAGTGGCCCGCATATCGAGGCCAAAAACCTGACGAAGGTCAGGGGTGTGACCAACCCACAGCATTGCAGATGTGCTGTATTGGGACACTGCGAGAAAGGCCTTGGAGGCCGCCACACTTTGAGTTGAATGAGCTCTGACTATAATCGGGGAGGGGAGCTGAGAGGACTCAAAAGAAATGTAAATGGCATCCACAATCCATCTGCTTAGTAACCGGCAGAACTCTCTTAAGGGGACCATAGTAGACTAGCAATTGGTCCACCTTTCTCTACTGGGCAGCTCTGTGGAGGTATGCGTCCAATGTTTGCAGTGGACACATACAATTGTGCTTTTACTGGTCAGGCTCCTGAAAGGGAGGAGGACAGAAAGCCTTCGGTACTATAGGCTGTGGTTCTGAGGAGGGGACCTTCGGAGCATACTCCACTCGTGGGTATAAAAAGGCTTTGACCATGCCGGGCGCAAAGTCCAAATGAGTAGGGGCCACTGAGAGGGCCTGAAGATCCCCAACTCGCTTGAGAGAAGATATTGCCTGAAGAAATACAGTCTTCAGAGTGAGATCCTCAGAGATCTCCTCAATAGGCTCGAAGGGAGGCCTACAGAGAGCTTTCAACACCACAGCCAGGTCCCAAGGTGGAACATGGGACCGTACTGGAGGTCTCAGCCTCAGCGCACCACAGAGTTAATGTGTAACTAGGGGGTTTCTGCCCACTGACTGCCCACCAAGAGAGGTGTGGTAGGCCGAAATTGCCGCCACGGAAACCTTCAGGCTAGATTCAAGGATTCAAGGTTTTATTCGTCACATACTCATTTATACAGAATATAATCAGTAGTGAAATGTAAATCAGGTCAGGTCCACTTAGTGGACAGTGCAACATATGTAACACAGCACAAGATAATATACATAAATATAGGTGAAAAAATAAAAAATAAGGAATAAGATGTGCAATAAGATAAAATGTGCAATACAGTATACTGTGGACTTAATAAATAATAATATAAACAGGGATGTGCAAGAGGAATGTGCAAACAGGTTGTACCGGGTATATATACAGTACATAGCAGCAAAATGCGGATGATGGAGAATAGTGAATGTTTTAGTTTATTAAATTGAGTCCTGTAAATGTTATTTGACCGAGTTTGAGTTTAGGAGCCTGATGGCCTGAGGGAAGAAGCTCCTCCTAAGACTCTCAGTTTTTGCCATCATGCTCCTGAAGCGCTTGCCAGATGGCAGTAAAATGAAAAGACGGTTACCGGGGTGATTTGAGTCCTTTATGATTTTAACAGCTCTGATTTTGCAACGTTTGAGGTAGATGTCCCGCAGAGAGGGGAGAGCAGACCCCTCTGATGCGCTCAGCTAATGCGCTCAGCTAAGCGCACAACTCTCTGCAGAGCTTTGCAGTGCTGATTTAAGGCGTTTCCATACCACACTGAGATGCGATACACTTTCTATGGCCCCTGAATAGAAAGTTTTCAGGATTGCTGGTGAGACCCTGAATTTCCTCAGCTGTCGCAGATGGTGCAGTCTTTGCCTGGCTTTCTTAACCTGTGTTTGGATGTGTGCAGTCCAAGTCAGGTCCTCGGAGATGTTTAAACCGAGGTACTTAAAGCTGCTCACCCTCTCAACAGGGGTCCCACTGATTGTAAGAGGAGTGTAGGGCCACTGCTGTCTCTTCCTGAAGTCCACGATCAGCTCTTTAGTTTTGCTCACGTTCAGAGAGAGACCTATCGGTCAAAAGTGATGACCCATTAAATCATATTACTAGTACAGTATTTATGTTTTTTAGTAATTTCAAGTACAGTCATCCCTAAAATTTTGTTAATTACTCATTGTTGCAGTTGGTCTTTGAATGCCATGCGTAGCTCCTCATTTGCCTCTGTTCTGCTTGGCCCCTAAATTGCTGCTTGCAGCTATTATTATTGTTATTATTTTGCCCTAAATGTGTCTTGCCAGCCAAAACTGTAAATTGTAGTAAGTCGTAAGTTGATGGTCCCAAATATCCCACACTACTTAAGTGCAGACACACACACACACACACGCAATAATACATAATTGTACGTTTTTGTTCATATCTCCACAACTATACTCCACTACAATCAAAATCATTGTTCCCTATTATTCTCTGTGTCAAGCTTCATACAATTATTCTACTATTTTGAGCTGTTTTATAAATATACTCTTTAAAACTCATCCTAAACCATTTGTCCAATTAACACCAAAATTTGTATATGTATCATCTAGAGATCCTCATGACAAAATACTTATCAAAAGAATTTGAATTAATCAAATAGTTTTGAAGATATAGTTTAATAAACAGTTTGACTAATTCAAATTATTTTGACAACTTTTTGTCATTAGTGTCTATAGATGATACATGCACACTTTTTTGTGAATCAGTGCAGTGGTTTAAGAGGATATCGAAAAATAAGTTTTTCAAAATGTACAACGGACTATAACATGTTGTACTAATGTTGTCCACTAGAGGGAACTACATGAAAAGAAATCTATTGAGAATTCTATTGAGAGATGAAGTAATACTAATGTTTTCCAAAAGAGGGAGGCACAAGACAACAAATTATTTTAGATCAGGTAGTTTAAAATCTGTGTAAATGGTTCAAAAGATTGAATAAGAACTTTGAATAACATTTATTATAGTTTCATAATGTTCAAAAAAGGCTAAAACAATCTACGTTTAATAAGTTTCCAAAGAATTTTGTGATCTTAGAAAATATCTGTGATCTTAAAAATATCTTAATTTCTATTTGTATACTGTGATTTCAGAAAACATTTGTCAAGTTGTCAGACATGACAGCATATATTGCGTTCTAGTAAAATGAAGAGACAATATTATTTGTCTATTTAGATATGATATTTAAAATAATACTTCCATAGAAAGACATTTAAATAGGCCTACTCAATACATTTGAAAAGTGACCTGGCCATTGTTAAATAACTGTAGCCCATTTTCTACATTAGGCATTTCCCAGTGGGCACACTTTTAATTCAGTTTTGATAGCAATTTCTTCCAGTGATAACTGGGTGAAAATAAGAAGTTAAGCCAATTCTATTTACATCAAATCTATGTCATTCCAAGTTTTTGACATCAGTTATATATATATATTTTTTTTTTTCTATTTTGATGTTTTCAACATCAATTGCCCAATGGGCCGTGCTGAGACCCCGATGATTCTCGCTTGCGGCTATATTTTTTTATCAGTGTTGGAAACAGTTGTGAAGCTTCATTCATTAATTCATTAATTAATTAATTCATTCAAAACTGTTATACTTTCTTCTTTATTTTAAATAAAGGCAACCTTGGAGTGCTTGCTGTTCGTCGATCAAGGTTAAAACATCGTGGAGACCGTGCTTTTGCGATAGCAGGCCCTAAACTCTGGAATAGCCTCCCGGGATCAATCCGAATGGTGTCATCACTCTCCTCTTTTAAATTTAAACTTAAAGCACACCTTCTTAGTGTGGGTTTCTAATGTATTATTCTAATCGTATGTATGCTATCCTATAGATTGTTTCTGTTTTATATTTGAGCTTCCTGATCTGTACAGCACTTTGGTCAACCTTGGGTTGTTTTTAAATGTGCTTTATAAATAAACAATGAATGAATGAATGAAATAAATGCTGTTCTTTTTAACATTCTACATTCTAATCCCGAAAAAGTATCACAGGTCCCAAAATATATTAAGCAGCACAACTGTTTCCAACATTGATAATAAATCAGCATATGATAATTATTTCTAAAGGGTCATGTTAACACTGAAGACTGGAGTAATGGCTGATGAAATTTCAGCTTTGCATCACTGAAATAAATTATATTTTAAAGTATATTAAAATGGAAAGCCAATATTATAAATAATATTTCACTGTATTACTGTTTTTGTGTATATTTTTGTTGATTGACCGATTGACTGATTGGGAAACTGTTCAGTATTTCCATACTATCCTACCTTTACCATTAACCTTCCAAAGCAGAAACAAAATTAGAGTTTTTATGTGAGACATGTTTGGATCAATTATAAGTAGTTAAGTAAATAAATACAAATTATATTACACACACAGTATGTAAACAATAGTGTTATTAATACAAATTGTGTTATTATAATGGTGTTATTTTCTTTCTCCACAGATATTTTCATTTATAGTGACTTTGTGTTATGGCTGTAGCATGTTCATGGGCTTCAGGAGATGGAGAAAATAGCACACAAAAATGAAGCATATATGATATATGAACACAATCTCAAATGCAAACTGTACTGTTATGGACATTACACAAGGTGATAACGCTTACCACAATATCTCTAGGGACTTTATTCACATTAAAGTAAAGATTAATTTGAATTATTTTTTAATTAATATTTTTTTATTTAAATATACACATATATATATATATATATATATATAAATATATATATATATATATATATATACTGTATATATATATACTGTATATACTTTATATATGTGTGTGTGAAACTGGACCACAAAACCAGTCTTAAGTGTAATTTGTTTTAGATTTATACATAATCTGAAAGTTGATAAATACGCTTTCCATTGATGTATGGTTTGTTAGGATAGGACAATATCTGTCCGAGATACAACTATTTGAATATCTGGAATCTGAGCGAGAAATTTTTTTAAAATATTTAGAAAATCGCCTTTAAAGTTGTCCAAATGAAGTCCTTAGGAATGCATATTACTGATCACAAATGACGTTTTTTATATTATGGTAGGAAATCTACCAAATACTGTATCTTCATGGAACATGATCTTTATTTAATATCGTAATGATTTTTGGCATAAAAGAAAAATCTATAATTTTGACCCATACAATGTATTTTTGGCTATTGCTACAAATATACCCATGCTACTTAAGACTGGTTTTGTGGTCCAGGGTCACACACACACACACACACACACACACACACACACACACACACACACACACACACACACACACACACACACACACACACACACACACACACACACACACACACACACACACACACACACACACACACACACACACACACACACACACACACATATTTCACATTTTATACACACACACACATATACACAGTGCATCCGGAAAGTATTCACAGTGTATTCACTTTACTCTTTCCACATTTTGTTATATTAAGGCATCCGTTTCTACTGATTATCCTTGAGATGCTTCTACAAATTGATTGAATTACCTGTGGTAAATTCAGTTGTTTGGACATGATTTGTAAAGGTACACCCCTGTCTATATTAGGTCCCACAGTTAACAGTGCATGCCAAGAAACCAAACCAAGCTAAGCCAAGTCAGGATTGTATCAAGGGACATATCTGGGGAAGGGAACAGACATATTTCTGCAGCATTGAAGGTTCACAGAAGCATGTAGTGTTGGGTTAAGCAAAATAATCTTGTTTTCTGTTTGAAATAAGATTATTTTGCTTACCCCATTGGCAGATTATTTTGCTTGTTCTAAGCAAAAACTCACTTAATTTTGACATCTTTCTTCTGAAAACAAGACAGTAATTGTTGCTTATGTAGAAAATTCTCCTTGATTTAAGAATTTCTAGATATTTTAGCAGAAGACAAGACAAAAAATCTAAGAAAAGCTTTTTTTCAGTGAGGACATTGTTGACTGGTGACCAAGAACCTGATGATTGCTCTAGTTGAGGGCTTTATGGCCAAACTCAATCCTCTCCTCAGTGAAGACACATGAAAACATACTTGGAATTTTCAAAAAAGCACCTAAAGGACCCTCGGACTCTGAGAAACAATATTCTTTGGTCTGATGAACCTCAATTCTAAGCATCTTGTTTTAAGGAAACCAGGCACTGCTCATCATCTGCAGAGAACCATCCCAAAAGTAAAGTGTGCTGGTAGCAGCCTCATGCTGTGGGGCTGTTTTTCAGCGGCAGTGACTGAGGGACTCGTCAGAGTAGAAGAAAAGCTCAATGCACCAAAATACTGTGATTGCTGTAATGAAAACCTAGTCCAGAGCATTCAGAACCTCAGACTGGGCAGAAGGTTCACCTTCCAACAGGACAATTACCCCAAGCACACGGCAAGAGTGGCCTATAGATAACACTGTGAATGTCCTTGAGTGGCCCTGCCACAGCCTGCAATTTAACCCAATCAAATATTTCTGGAGAAACCTGAAAATGTGCGTCTGCCCCCATCCAACCTGACAGGGCTTGAGAGGTGAAGAGGCGAGGAGAAGAATGGCAGATAATTGCCAAATGATGATGATCAAAGCTTGTTGCATCATACCCAAAATGATTTCAGGCTGTAATTAGTGCTAAAGATGCTTCAACAAAGTATTGTGTAAAGTCTATGATAATTTCATGGCTTGGTTTGTGCTCTGACATGCACTGTTAACTGTGGGACCTTAGGAGTGTACCTTTCAAAATCATGTCCAATCAACTGAATTTACCAAGGGTGGGCTCCAATCAAGTTGTAGAAACATCAAGGATGATCAGTGGAAACAGGATGCTGTAATATAACAAAATTATGAAAAAAGAAAAACGATAAAAACAATGATATTATTAAATTTTGGAATAAGGCTGTAATATAACAAAATGTGGAAAAAGTGACATCGTTTCCGGATGCATACATATATACATTTCTATATTTGGGTGATTTATACACGGCAATAATAAATTTGTTCTTGTTTTAAGAGGTTATTGTTAAACTTCAGTGGTGGCCTGAAAGGGATAATATTTTATATTTTTCTTAATTGGTAGATTTTTATCTGCCCTGTGACTTGTCTGGATGATTTTAATTTCTATACATATTTTTAGTCCCAAAAAGAAATTGACATTTTTTTTTTTGCTCCTGTATTAGCTATTGCTCTAACAACACCAAGGCAAATGCTACTTGTTTTGTTTTTCATGAAAAATGTGCTGTGAACTTACACAAGTTAAATGCAAATATGTAATATGCATAACGTGTTTAATGTGTGTTTATTTTTTTTACCTAACTGATTTATGTTGCTTTATTAAAAATATTGTTTTTCCCCTAATAGACTGTGTGCAATTTCCTGGTTTGGTGGAATTTGATCGTTAACACCTGTTTTTAAATACCATCTACCAAATGATATTAACCACTAGAGGGCCTACTTTGCAAAAAACAAAGAAGATTGCTTTATGTGAAGATTCACATAATCTTCAGAAATCATTCTAATATGTAGATTTGCTATAAATGCTGCTCTTTTTAGCTTTCTGTTCATCAAATAACCCTGAACAAAATGTCACAGGTTCCAAAAAATATTAAGCAGCAAAACTGTTTCCAACACTGGTAATATATTTCTGAAGGATCATATGATTCTGAAAACGGTTGAGTAACAGCTGATGAAAATTCTGATTTGCATCACTGAATAAAGTTATATTTCAAAGTAGGATATATTAATTATATACTGTGTATATATATATATATATATGCACCTCAGCTTTTGAGTGAAAAAAGCATTATTCGTGGATAATTTTGACAATATTAAATAAAACATGAGAAATGCATAGTACTGTGTTTTAAAGCTTAACCAGAAAAGCAAGGGTTAAGGGCCAAAGGAAGTAAATGTCAATCTACTTCTATTAAGAAACCGGCATCTGCTCTTTATTTTATATACATATATATATATTTTTTTTTTTGCAAAGTAGTTATATATATATATAAATATAATGAAAAAAATGCACATTGACGGATCTTCTTCCGTCTGTTCTGCAAAATGTAAAAAAATGTAGCCTATATTTCTGCAAGCGTAAATATTGTGAAAATATCTATATTAATTGTGTCTAGGCAAAGGCATTCCTCCTGGAACGGCGATCTTGATGTCCTTTCACGCCGAGTTCACACTGCATGCATATTTTTTTCAGTACCCATGTTAACAAATTAGAGCATTCACACCACACGCATGCAGGAGGAGAGCGGAAGCGGCAATGCCACGATTGTTTCAGCACAAAGTCTATTTTTGCTGCACCGCTTATGCTGAATTAAGTTTGTTCTTGATCAAAATTGACCCGATTATCATTAAAAATAAAAAATGTCACCAAAAATCGTGTAAGTGATGTGTTTCGTGTTTCACAATCACCATATGAAAAAATTAAATGCATGAAAACACATTACTTCCACGAGTTTTTGCCCATACTTCAAATAAATATTAAATGAATAAAACTAGAGGCATTTGTTAGCTTTAATATTACTTTTTACTTAAAATTACTTCTTATTACACTTTATTGTTGGAATTCTTTCCAAAAATGTTCTTGGATCTCGTAGCGTCTCACATCAATTCACATCGATAATTACCAAACAAGTAATACAATAGAAGCACCTTAATACAAAAAACAACAGTACATGCATAAATACTCGGCTACATTGCATTAGAATAGTGAGTCCAGAGGCCTATTTGAAGCCCCAATTCTGATTTCTTAATTCTACAGACTGATACACAAAATATTTACTTAACATAACTGTTGGGTAGCACCACCCAACATTTACTCAATGTCTGGTATCATAGCGGGCAAACATAGATTGACTCCAGTTAAAGAATCATGCACAGGATGATTGTGTTTCCAATAACACTGCTATTTATTCCAGGCAAGAAATAACATTGATTAAATTATATAAGGCACATGGAGGTAGAGTACTCGTTGCGTTGTGGTATATTGTGCATAAACGCGCAACGCAAACATTGGTGTTAGAGCGCAGCAGTGTTCACAACAGTCTGTGTGCCGTGATAGTTTAAAGTCCGTATGGAAACGGCTGTGTGATTTTGGTTCCGGAATGGACTTTCTAACACAGCTGCCCCCAATTGTCAGTCAGGATAATAACCTTATGAAAGGCCGTTTCAAGGGTCCGCTTCATCATCACTTAATTGAGTTTCATAACAGGACGCATGTACGTTTTATCCATCACTTGAATCTTGACTGTCCTAATTCATCCATCAGCACCTGCATAGGTCTCCGTCACGGTACCCACAGGCAGGGGCGTAGCATCATTTCAAAAGTGGGGGGGGGGGACAGAATGTCTAGTGTTATACCTGTTTTTTTTTTTCAATTAACCCTAGTCTAATCTACAGGTTTTATTTTGAATCATTCCTTTTTGCTTAATATGCTTTATGATTATATTATTATATATGATTATAAAACCTGAAGGAAAGGAAGGAAATACAACAGCTTGTCACTGGGATAGTACCCTTAAAAGGACATCTTTGTACCTTATTTACTCCCAATAATTTTCATAGTTGTACACATTGGTACTAATGTGCACATTTTTGAGTATAAGTTACAAAGATGTCCTTATAAGGGTACTATTGTTTACATATTTCAAATTGTATTTTGTGTATGTTGTATGTACAGTACATGGCACACAGTAATGGATACTTGCACATTCACATACTACTTTATTCTGTTCTAATATACAGTCATTACATAAACAACTTCTCCAACTTTTCTAAAAAAAAAAAATAAAATATTTATAATGCATTTATGAAACTTGGTTTTTGAGTGGGTTTAACTCAAATCCATTCATATTGATTTTTTTTAAATCTGATTACATGCTTAATAACAATAACTAATATTCATAATTTTGTGTATTATATTGATTTTTGTGTTTTTGACTCAAATCTGTTCAAAAGTCATTTGTTTGTGAATCTGATTACAAGACTTTAATTGTTAATATATAAAAAAGTAATTCAAAACAAACTATTGCAAAGAAACTATGAATTGAGCTCAACTGACAAACATGTAAAGGTATGTAGACCCTAAATCAATTAAACAACGAGATTAAACAAACATTTAGTGACATTTCCTTTAAGCTTTCTGGCTGGTTTGTTTAAAAATAGTAGCTTTTTGACACAGTATTAAAGCTAACATATCTAAACATATAAAGCTACTTAAAACTGAAGTATAAAAAAGTACAAATTAGTCTGATTAATCTATGTTAAAAGGTATAAGAAATATCTTATCATAGACAATGCTGTAAATAATCTGTCCTTACCTCTGAAGCCTCATTCACTCTCAACTCTGAATTCACTTCTGCCTCTGTCTAAATAAAGTAGTGTATGAAACATGTACATACAGGGAATAGTGACATACAGAAGAACATAACAAATTAAGTACACTGCTGGACAAAAAATATTTAGGATACAAATGATTGGTTAAACACTTTAGTATGGGGAACACATATTCACTATTCACTATGAATTTTGCATCAAACTCTTCATTTACAGCTTGTAAGGTTGTAATTAGGTATTAGGTAGGATTATGTGATGCAAAATATGGTCATGATGAATACCACAGCAAGTTGTTTATCATAGTTATGTTATATGTTTTTCTATATTTTACTAACTGTTTTTTTATGATTGGTCCAAATATAATCCTACAAACACTTGTGTATTAATATATTTTATACAATGTAAAAACAGCCAGGTGTTAAAAGCCACTCTTTGTTCTCACCTGTGAAGTTTATTTTTCTTGGGTGTCATCCTGATTCTGCCCTGACAAACCTTGGCTGTCTGTTTCTTGTTCATTCTTGACAACACATAAAAACGTAAAATTAGTGCAATAATGAAAGAGCACCCCTAAATTAAGATCGTTCCTATATCGGATCGTCAATGCATGCTACTTGACTGAAATACATTATGTAGAATTAGCAGAGTTAAATATGTCACAACGCTGTAAAATCTCAGTTCAACATTATCTTTATTCTTATTTGAAGGGTTCTGATAAGATACACATACGTGTTAAAATAAAAGACGTTACAAAATAGTTACAAAAAAATACACTGAAAATAAGTGCATGTTTGTCCAGGCAGCTTTTTTTCTCTCCATATAATTAACATCAAAACTAGCTAATTGTTCAACAAGAGCAATAGGCAGAGACACTCAACATTGTGCAACTCTATTCGGATACCACATGCCAACTTACGCTGCTTGACTTTTTCATAAAAAAGGGAGTAAAGAGTTTTTTGCTGCTTTGAACTCATCGCGACCTCTATGAATGTTGAATACAGCAATAAAATATTTAAATATTTTAAAAAGACAAGATAGTCTATACATGACATTTACGTTTCCATGGCATCAACAATCTTGTCTTTTTAAAATATTTAAATCATTCTGCTTTTATATACATTGCTCCATTAAAACCTCAACATGCTGAGAACACAACTGTCCAATGAAAAAGTGCGGGGGATGAATTTACTTTTTATAAAAAGCGAGGGGGACACGTCCCCCGCGTAATCTACGCCCCTGCCCACAGGCCATAGTACTCGTGGGAGTTGATGGTCAATTAGGAGTACCACTTGTCCTACTGCCAGTCCTTTGCCATCCGATCTCCATTTTGTTCTGCCCTGTAGTTCTGGTAAGTAGCCGTGGATGAAAGCGCTCCAGAACTGATCAGCCAATACCTGGCTATGTCGCCACCTGCGTTTCCCCACGAGCATTGGAGTCATAAAGGACTTGTGGTAATGAAGTAGTGAGTCATGTTCGGGGTACGGGGTCCAGTGCACGCCGTGGATGAAAGCTTGGAATTGAGTATGCCCTCAAATTCCACTAGTAATATTTGCAGGACAGATTCAGGCACAGATTGTTCCCGCAGAATGACTCGCAAAGCAGTCTTAACTGACTTCATCTCTCGCTCCCATGTACCGCTGAAGTGAGGTGTGCTTGTAGGGTTGTAGCGGAACTTAATCTGCTGTTCAGCTAGTTGTCTTTGAAGCTCGGGGGCCATTAGACTGAATGTATCTCTAAGTTCCCTGTTACCTCCTGTGAAGTTAGTGCCATTGTAACAGAGTATTTCGTAAGGCTTCCCTCTCCGAGCAATGAAGCGCCGTAAAGAAAGGAGAAAGGCATCTGTGTCCAGGTGTTCAAGGAGATCTAAATGTAAGCATCTGGTTGTTAGGCACTTATACAAGATCCCCCATCACTTCTCTTGGCGTCAACCTATCTTCACATGAAAGGGCCCGAAGCAGTCTACGCCGGTGGAGAAGAATGGTGGCTTGAACAGACATAGCCTGCAGATTGGAAGGTCAGCCATATGTGGGTTCTGCGGCTTTGCGCGCCAAGATTGGCAATCCTGAGATGTTGGTGTCACGCTAGCTGTGACGATAAGCATTAGCTCACTGCGGTAATGAATGGCCGATGCGGTGTTGAGGTCATCAGATCACCGCCTGTTTTTTTGCGAGATCCGACCAAATTTCTTGCAACACGGGAATAAAACACGGTAACGGTCGGTAACTCCGGAGTAATTTGAACGGGAGTGGGCGGTCTAACAATATCCCGTTCCCGACATCCTTTCAGAACAGCATATCTGTGTGTTTTTACTCCCTCTTCTCGCTCACGCGCTGCACGCATGGACCAGTGCTTCTGTGTCATGTGTTTTATTGCGCACAGTGTGCAGCATGTGCATAACGGCCCTCTGACAGAACAGGCGGGCTGTCGATTAGCAGGGCCGGCGCGTGCATATAGGCGAACAAGGCAGTCGCCTCGGCAGCAACACAGTCAGGGGGGCAAAGGGACAGATATTTGTAGTTTATCTTTTGGGCATTCGTTATCATTGCTTAGTTATTCTACATCTAAATTAACTTTGCTTCATAGTAATGCCGCTCCCGCGCCGCCCCCCAACTGCGCGTCATCAATAGGCTACTCTACATGCAAAACATTATAATGTTCATTCATAAATGTCATCAAATCGAATAAAACTATCCAGACATGAATTCCTTTTGCTGCTGGTGCTGTCTGATGAGTTTTAAAGCCAGACACGCGCTTCTAAAAGGTACGATTATAGCCTAATGTATGTGTGTGAGAGAGAAAGCACGGTGGAGATAACACAAGTGTAATATTATCTATTAAATAGGCTTACGTAAACCCAAAACTGTGTTTTGTTGTGTTTTAGCCAAGTGGAATACTATAAATATTTAGCGTTTATCATATGCAGTGTTTAATTTGTGTAATAAAGCGGGGTGACCGAAACGGCAACAATTATGGAGAGGTAAGGGATCATTCGCGCAATCACTCGGTTGACCCACTTAAGTGATTACCAGCTTGCATCAGTTGCTTTTATTGTGTGCATATACTCTAAAAATCAAGGTTATTTTATAAAAAAAAAAATTGTAATGTTTGGGTATTTTTTTTTTTTTGTAACCCATATCCTATATGACAGTCGCAGAGTTTGCGTTTGCATTGAGTGCACGCAGATATTTTGCCTTCTCTTCGGGTGAGATTATAGTTCCCAGTGCCACTTACTTTATTTTTGTCAAATATAGGTTTGTTTCATGTAATCTATAAAACAGTAAACCATTTTATTTTATGCAAAGCAAACCAAGTCACCTAAACGAGCCACGTCAGTTTTTTTGCGACTATTACATGTTTTATTTTTACTTCTAAAATGTGTGTTAAACGGATTTAAAAATAAGAAATGTTGTATACATGTTTAAACGGAAATATGTTGTATTAAGAACTGTATTTGACAAAAATAAAGGCATTAAGACAAGAAAGAAAGAAAGAAAGAAAGAAAGAAAGAAAGAAAGAAAGAAAGAAAGAAAGAAAGAAAGAAAGAAAGAAAGAAAGAAAGAAAGAAAGAAAGAAAGAAAGAAAGAAAGAAAGAAAGAAAGAAGAATAAAAAACAATGACAAGCTCAAACAAAACGAAACCAACAGCAACTAAATAAAATAATCAAATTAATAATTCTCTAATCAGCATGCTTTCATTTTGTGTCGCTAGTGGTTTGCGTCAATAAGTTTAAATTAAAATGTCTTTGGTCTGTGCTCTGGAAGTGTTCTGTTAATTCTGCTAAACTTGAATTACTAAAACTAAAATTAAAACGCAAACTAACCTGTATAGGGTAGAAAACTCCACAAAATAAAAACTACACTAAAATTAACCAAATTATAAAAAAATGAAAACGAAACTTACATTTTTAGCGAAAATTGAAAGCAATATTAAAATAAAAACGAATTTAAAAATACTAAACTACAATAAACCTGACACAAACGTATTTCACTGGAGGAAGAGGATCCGCCAAATGAGATGATTGGAGTTCGGAGGTGCTGATCCGGACCGGGTTTGTTCAGATTAAGCCCCGACTACGAATAGCACATGCCCATGCTTGCTTTTATTTTAATGTAGTTGTTAATAAACAAATTATCCAATCTTTCACTTGCATCTTTAAAATCGTATTTGAGTGAAGTGGGGGCGGCACGGCAGGGTTTTGCCGAGAGCCCTGTCGATGAGTGACAGAGCAGAATAAAGGCCCGTACACACCGGGACGAATATCGGCGCGCGTTATTCGCCAGCGTTTTTCAACGCGTTTTTTGTGTTCACACCCAAGCGATTTTCGCTGACGATGAGCCGAGTGAACATGCAAATTCATTCCCTGACATTAGATGGCGCTTAATGTAAAACAGAAATACCCCGGTACACAAGGTGGCGCTGCGCAACTTTACGCTTCTGACACTCGCTTGTCACTCAGAAGAAGAGAGCAAGTATTTACGCGCTTGTCAAAATCATACAAAGAAAACATGTCATAAAGTTCTTTGTGTTCAGACACCAACGAGACCAGCAGCTCTACATTCATCTTGTTGCATCTTCTTTGTCTTCTTATTTCTTCCCAGCAGTGTAGACGCTACTTGGCGTATATCTTCTTCGTTGTTACGTATGTGTGCTCGGCAAGACTGTTTTGTGTTTGAGCGCCCCCAAGTTGTGTTTTACTGTAACTTCAGCAGCTCCAGACACGTGAGCAAAAGCGCCAATCTCATTGGTCGGATAGTTTTTGACGCGGCGCGTCAAACCAAAAAAACGAACCCGAGGCGTTTTTAAAAAAATGACGCTTTTACGCGTGGCGTATTTCGCGTTGGTGTGCACGCTCACATTGTTTAGTCATGAGGCGTTAAACGTCGGCGAATATCGCGCGTGAAATTCGTCCCGGTGTGTACGGGCCTTAAGGATGAAGTTTAGCTAAGTGTGGATTCTTCAACTGCTACTGCAAAATGGTCAGTTTACTGCGAAGAAACCCATGTCAGGCAAGTCTGACTCGAGACATTCTTCTCAGGGAAGTTAAATTGTTTGGTTTCATGAAAAAGAGATTTAATTTTGCAATGTCTAAGCCAACGGTTTTGTTCATATTTTACATATACATTTAAATGACAGATGTCTTTTTTTTCTCTGCGACACTTTTCCGTGTTGACAGCAAAAGGTTAAACAAATTTAGTATTTTGACAAGATGAATACAAATAACAAACATGCTATTTTTTACATTTTTGTACAAACTGGCCTACATTATTCTTCTTTTTTTCTCTCTGCGACACTTATTATTACGTTGACAACAAAATTTAAAACGAATTTTATTCTGGACAAGACGAATAAAATAAATAGCCTACAATAAAATAAATTTTGTGCAGACTACATTTTTATTTGTTATCTCTCTCTTTCAGTAGAGGAAATGTAATTGTGAGATTCTGGAATTATGTATATTTAGCGGGAACGGTCAGGTTAAGAAGAAAAGAAAGCCTCTTTTATTTTGCACTTTAAAAAGGTTGTTATTATAAATGTAGCCTAACGAATAGTCAAATAATATTAATTACATCCTAATTTGCTGTTACAACCTATCCGTTTCAACAAACACATTTTGCAACAAGTTGTGTTTTGACAAGTGCGTTTATATCCACGGACTGTTACCCGAAAAACAATGTCTAAAGAAATAGGAATCAAAGTTTAACAACTCTCCAGAACAAAGCACGGGGCATGTTAAGCTCGGCTTGTTGTTTCTGCAGCTTGCTCAGGTTGTTATTCTTTTAATAATTTATTGTACAAAGAGTGGGTTATGAACGATGACAAAGACTGTTCCATAATTCCTATTAAACTCAGAAGATATTGAAAAAACAACAACAAAGTTATAGAGATTAATATTATTTTGTTATTATTGTTAATTTAATTTGCTGTTTTAAGAATAAAGAAGACGACTTTATTATTATTCATTTCCATGTTCATTTACAAGCTGCATGCGTTCTTGATCAAGTCATTCAGGGCTCTACTCATTCTTCCCACTGGTCGCAACTTTCTCAAAAAATTTTTTAGATACAACATTATGATAAAAGTTCATCAGCATAATCTAGTTTATAGCTATATGGTAACGAAAGTGTTCAACATTCAACCCGTTCTTATTCATCAGTTTTATTTGTGTCACCTTCTCTGGTTTAAGAAGCAGTCTTTTACTTTAATTTGAAAACCAAATCCTCCATTGCGCTCAGTCCGCGTGCACCTTTGCGCTTGTGCTGATGCAGTGAGTGTAGGCTCTACCCACTAAGCGCTTGCGCTGAAAGTGCATCTCTCCACGTGATCAGTGAAATCTGACTCCTGCTACAATGTGCTGTGGCTCTGCAGCACGCAGCGCGCAGATGCTTCGGAGCAGCAGACCATGCACTTGCACAAGTGCGACCACATACATTTTTTTACTGGGGGGGTCGTGCGATTAACCGCCAAACCGCGATATTTGTTGCTGCTTCACCGCGGTAAGGAAAAATCCAATACCGTCACAGCCCTAGTCTACACACAGATTCACGGCCTCTAAGCACTCAGTATCGGCACCTTGGCTCTACTAGCACTCGTTCTGCACCTGGTTGATTGAGTTGTTTATCTATGTCTTGTATGAGTAACTTTGTGACCTGATATTGAGGGTCTAGGACGATAGGGTGAATGACATAAGAAGGCAGTGTTTCAACACGACGAAGTCGTCCTCCCACTCTGATAAGACCAGCATCTACGTCTTATTATGGGGCAAGTGAACTCAATCGACTGACTGTCGGAATGGGCTGTCCAGCTTTCAAAGCTCGGAATTCCTCTGGGAATTAATCAAGCTGTGCTTGTGCTAAGATAAGCTTCTCTGCCTGTATATACATTTGACGCTTCAGAAGAGTTGTCAGTGTTGGCCGCCCCATCACAGGACTCCACAGTGGCTTGAAGCAGCTCCCTCCAGGTTCTGAATTGACTGAGGTCTGAAGGCACTGGACTGGGAACAACAGTGATTGCTCCAACAAAGGATGTTATTTTCATCTCGCTCAGGTCCAGTTCAGACTCTGCGCAGGGTACCGCTGGCCACCTATCCTGTGGTTGAGTCAGGAAGGAAGGTCCAGATCTCCATTGGTGAGGGTCTGCTAGCTCAGCTAAGGTGAGACCCCTGGTGATGTGGTCAGCTGGGTTTCTAGTGGAGTCAACATACCTCCATCATACCTCCATCTGGAAACATCTGTCAAAGTCTGAATCTCGGCTACTCTGGACCCCACAAAGACTTTGTATCGGCAAGATTCTGATTTTAACCAATGCTGCACCGTAGTTGAATCAGACAATATGTGACTTGGTGTATGGGAATGGTAAGTTCAGCCTGTATGACTTTGGCCATCTGAGCTCCAGAGAGCACAGCGCACAACTCTAGGTGGGGTATAGATAGACATTTTCGAGGGGCCACTCTAGATCGAGCTAGGACAAAGGTGACATAGACTTCATCACTCTCGTCAGAGACCTGAAGGTAGGCCACAGAACCATATACCCTCTTTGAGGCGTCACAAAAGACATGTAACTCCCTGACGGTGGAAGGAGTGTCAGACTTGCCAGGAGCATAAGGTCGAGGGAATTGTAGTTTGGTGATACTGGAAAGCTCTGCAACCCATGTGGACCATCTTTCACGAAGATGTAAGGGTTCGATAGGGTCATCCCAGCTAAGGTTGTGTTTCTAGAGATCCTGGATAAGAGTCTTCGCCCTCGTGGGGAAGGGTATGATGAAACCCAAAGGGTCATATTGGCTTGCCAAAGTCTTATACAGGTTTCTCATGGTGGCCTGAACAGGCTCTGCTATGCGGTTTCTATACCCAAGGGTGTCATCGAGGCAATTCCATTGTAGGCCGAGGGTAAGTTCTTGAAGGTCTGTGCTACTCTGAGACAACCAGCACTCGCTACTAGCTGATCTGGCTTTCGATGGGAGGTGCTTGAGGACGGATGGCTCATTGGACGCCCACTGTCGGATCTCAAAGCCTCCCTGTAGCAAGGACTGACGCAATCCATCTAGTATGGCTTTGACCTCAACCTGATTGAGGGTACTGTGAAGGCAGTTGTCAATGTAGAACGAAGTCTCCACAATGTCTACTAAGCCAGCTATGGTGTCTCTGTGTTCTTGGGCATGATGCTGAAAGGCATAAATGGCACAGCACGGGCTGCAGGTCGTACCAAAAGGAAGTACCTTCCACTCGTAGATGTCTGGGTCAGCTTCCTTGGTCATGTTCCTCCAGATGAATCGCAGCACCGACTTGTCACCAGGTAACAGACGTACTTGGTGGAACATGCCTTTTATGTCACCACTCACTGCGACTGCATGTTGCCGGAACCTCAATATCATGCCCAACAGAGATGGCCCAAGTGTTGGCCCAGGAAGAAGTTGTTCATTTAAGTTCTGACCATGGTACTGGAAGGAACAGTTAAAAACTATTTGATTCTTTCCATTGTGGTGCACCACGTGGTGCGGAATGAACCTTGATTCTGTGGACTTGTCTGCCTCCTCAGGTGCTATCTTTGCAATGCAGGGATGGTGAGGGAAGACACCTCTAAGGTCACTGTGGACCCATCAAGTTTGGTATGGCTCTGGTGGATTGTATGCAGAGGAAGAACTTCTGGAGCTCCATTTAGTCTGAGTTGTCGAACCACTTCAGGAAGGACAATAGTTATTTTAGAGCCGGCATCTAGGACAGCATGAGCTTCCATTATTTGGTCGCCATTGTGCAAGAGAACTCTGACAACTTTAAGCATGACTTTCTGTGAGCGGTTGGGTCTATCAAGATAGATCTGTGTCGATGGAAAACTCACCATAAGCACTGCTCTGGAGGTGTCGTTAATTGAGTCATGCAGCATGGTGAGGTGAAGCTCTTTGCAGACTCTACACGGTCGCTTAAGGTTACAGGAGTCAACTGAATGATTCCTACCACACTTCCAATAACGTTTGCCCTCTGCAATCCATGTGATGTTCTGAGGGTAGTCAGCCTCTTAAATTTATCACAGGAGTTGAAATAGTGATCTCGGTTGTCGCAATGAGGACAATAGGGCTTTAGCTTGGACATGACCTTCACCTGTGTGGGTGCAGAAGGCTTGAGAGATTTATTTGATGTCAGAAGTATAGGTGTTGAACACTCTCGATGATATGGAGTGCCTTTACTCTTCCCAGAGGACTTTGTAGCATCGGACTGAAACATAGCTACTGCTCGACTAGAGATGAGCTTAGCTTGTGACTTTGTTTGTAACCAGGCTGCTAAGTCGGGGAGAGTATAGGTTCTATCTGTACCAGTTTGTAGAATTCCATGGCTTAAGCATTACTCTACAAAGCTGTCTCGGTAAGCAGGTGGCAGTTTAGTCAGAAGGCGGTCTACGTGAGAACCACACATGAGCTCATACCCGTTCTGACCTTCCAGTGTTCTCAGCATGCCTACCAGGGATTGGACAGACAAGGCGAACGAGTCAAAGGCATTGAAATCACCCATTTTAAGCGGCGGAGCACTCGTGATAGCACCTAACTCAGATTGCACAAGCTGCCTAGGCTGGCCATACTTCTCCTGCAAAGCTTGCAAGGATACAGCATATGGTTGTGCGTGGTGCATATATGCTTTAGCCAGTTGTTGGGCACTAGCAAACTTCAGATGACTCAGCAACACTTGATATTTGTACTGCTCGCTGATGTGAGTATGGTGACTTAAGAGATTGTCTAGGGCCAATTTCAACAAGGCAAAGTCGCTTTAGGTGCCACTCTCAAACACTGGTAGTGTGGGGTGAGGGATGTCGTAGGCTGCTGCCATCAGAATCTCTGTCCCGGGTTGAGGTAAGTAACCAGCTTGAGAAACAAGTAGAGGTGAATAGGGATGAGGGCAGATGGGTATGTTAGATGAGAGTGTCACTCTCTGATGAGTGGTTGGAACGGGCTGAGTCTGACCCATAAGGGGCCCCCCTGGCAACGAAGTATTCACGTGTGAGGTCAATGCAATGGGTGCAACTGGAGGTACAGTCTGCAAGATCAGAGCACTGTCTGGGCGCGGTGTCACAAGATTAGCCACTGCTGGTTGCACAGGGTTGAATCGGGGTACTGGCATTGAGACTGGGCTGGGCTGCTGACAGAAAGGCAAAATATTGTCCCAAGAATGTGCGGCTTGAGCTATTAATTTCAATGGAGGGGTTTTGGGTGTTGACTGAACTATGCGTGAATCTCTTAATGTGCTCTGTGCCTCTGGAATAGTCTGCGTGGCTTGCATCATGGAAAATGAGGGGCAGGGCGACTGCTGAGGTACAGGAGACTGGGCTAGGCTGGCATGAAGTAACTGCGGTGGTGGCACTGTTGTGTCTGGGGATCCTTCAGGATCTGCTTCGTCCACACTTAAGTCTTGGCTGAGCAGAGAATTCACCAGTTTGGCAACCTCTAGGTCAGTTTCTGCCTCTTTCAGCTTGCATCGTCTTTCTAACTGGTTAAATAGTGCTTCTTTTGCCATGAGAGCCTCTTCCTGAACACATTGAGCTTCTTTAGCTTGGGTTTGCAGTCTCTGACACTCTATTTCTGTCAGCGTGTCCTCCTCTATCTGCCGCAGTAGGTTGTCATACTGCCGCTGCTGGATTCTCTCCTCCACTATGGCTGCCTGCCTGCTGGTAAGTGCGGATGTAGCATGAGCGCCTGAGACACTGAAATGACCACTGGATTTGGAATGAGAACTGGCTTTGTTATGGGACGTTCTCCTCGACTGGCTCTTGTGTTGGCTGTGACAGCATGAAGAAGCGGTTGGAGGAGGGTCCACAGGGGGCAGATAGCCAACCTCATACTCATCCAGGTGGGAAGGCAGTTTATTATGTCTTTTGGGTCGAACTGTAGCCTCTGATGCATTGCTAGCTGCAGTATCCATGATGCTTCGGTTGCTATGTTCCGGCTCGAAGGACCAATTTATGTTAGGTAGCACCAACCAACATTTACTCAATGTCTGGTATCATAGCGGGCAAACATGGATTGACTCCAGTTAAAGAATCATGCACGGGATGATTGTGTCGCAGGCCACCTCATTTCAGAGTTATTATTCACACTTCAGTTCAGGACAACGAACACCTTCTCCGACATGAAGTGCAAACACTGCTTGCAAACGGTGCTATAGAAATAGTGCCTCCAGCGAACAGCTAATCAGGCTTTTACAGCTGCTACTTCCTCTTCCCAAAAAAAGATGGCGGGCTGAGACAAATTCTAGATCTCAGACATCTGAGTCGCTCGCTTATATGCCGGCTGTTCAAGATATTAACTATGAAACAGATCCTCCTGCATATTTGCCCTGAGGACTGGTTTTTACTTTCACATCCACAAAGCCCCCCATCACAGGCTGTTCTTGAGATTCGCGTTCAAGGGAGTGGCTCACCAATATACAGTCATACCATTTGAACTGTCTCTGGCCCCTTGCACTATTACGAAATGAATAAACGCAGCTCTTTCCCCACTGAGGCAGATGGGAATCCGCATACTCAACTATGTCGACGACTGGCTGATCCTGGCCAGATCAGAACGGGAATCTCAGCTCCTAGCAGTTTTTCTGGCCCTGAAAACCTTCCTGCCGGCCATACGTGGGCACCATGTCTTGGTCCGTTCAGACAACATGACAGTGGTAGCTTACATCAATCACCAAGGCGGTCTGAGGTCTCAATCCCTTTACAGGTTGGCTCGACGCCTCCTATTCTGGGCACAGAACAAACTCTTTTCACTAAAAGCGGTTCACGTGCCGGGCAGTCGGAACTATGGCACAGACATGCTGTCCAGAGGCAATGTGGTAGATGTGCTCTGGTAGAATTGACACTACATCCTCATATGGTTCAAGCTCTCACTGCCAAACTTATTTCTCAATACAGCGAGATGCTCTGGCCCAAGATTGGCGCAGTGCTTGCCTGTATGCCTTCCCCCCGATAGCCCTGCTTCCTCGGGTCATCAAACGGGTCAGGGAAAGGAAATGCTCAGTCCTCTTGGTGGCCCCACTCTGGAGGAAACAGGCTTGGTTCTCCGAGTTAGTGCAGCTCTCAGTAGCAGCCCTGTGACCGATACCACTGAGACGAGATCTTCTCTCGCAGGCAAAAGGCATGATTTGGCATTCCTGGCCCGAGCTGTGGAGCCTTCATGTATAGAGCCTCGACGGGAGCCTACGCAGCTCCCAGCAAGAATGAATGATACCATTTTAGAGGCTAGAGCACCGTCTAAAAGATGCCTTTATGCCCTTAAATGGTCAGTCTTTTGTGACTGGTGTACTGCACGAAGCCTGGATCCAGTATCTTTTGAGGTGTCCCACATGCTATCCTTCCTACAAGAGTTGCTGGACAATGGGCGCTTCCCTTCCACACTCAAAGTTTATGTGGCAGCTATCGCAGCAAATCATTCCCTCGAAGCTGGCCATTCGATCGGCAAAAACGATCTGATCGTTAAGTTCTTGAAGGGCACCCGGAGATTAAATCCTCCTCATCCTCAGACTGTACCGATCTGGGACTTGTCAATAGTCCTTAGGGCCCAACAGGGGTCACACCTTCGACCCTCTACATCCGGCCGAACTACGCCCTTTGTTGATGAAAATCGCTCTGCTACTGGCACTAGCATCGGTCAAGCGAGTGGGTGACTTAAAAGTACTGTCAATCAGTGCTTCCTGTCTGGAGATTGGGCCTAGCGACTGTAAAGTTGTCCTCAAGCCTAGACATGGATACGTTCCAAAGGTGCTCTCAACTCTCTTCAGAGCCCTGGTTATTACCCTTCTGGTGCTCCCCAGTGCAGATAGTGAGCAGGGTCTTAATGTTCTCTGCCCTATCAGGGCCCTGAGAATATACCTTGAACTCTCCAGCCTGTTCAGAAAGTCGGAGCAGCTTTTTGTTTCCTTTGGAGTCCGCTCTAAGAGACTGCTGGTTACCAATCAAAGACTGTCCCGCTGGATAATTGATGCTATAGCCTTGGCTTATGCCTCAGAAGGTTTGAAATACTCCACTCGAGGAATGGCCTCCTCCTGGGCTTGGTCCAGTGGAATCTCTATTGGTGAGATATGTACGGCTGCCAGCTGGTCATCGCCATCCACGTTTGCCAGATTTTACAGCCTAGATGTCCTTGCTCTCCAGGCATGGATTTTATTGGCTTAAACTGCTTATTTCTCCCTATGGTAGAAATATGTTCAAAAGTCCTCAGCTATCCTCGGGACTCAGTTGGCTCATGACAACTTAACTTAAGTGCTCCAGAACTGGGCTCGCAGAGCAGCTTAGTCTGCTTCTGCTCATAGCACGGCGTGATTAGATTTGTTCCCCATACACAATGTGAAGTGAACGTTCGAAAGGGAATGCTCCGGTTTCTGACGTAACTTTGGTTCCCTGAGATAAGGGAACGAGCGTTGTGTCACTTGCCGTGCTATAAGCTGCAGGCGAATCGCTGCGAGCCGACACGTCGGCTCCGCCCTTTCTGGCAGGCGAAAGCGCCATTGGTTTGTGCAGCTGCACAAATGTGAACAAATCAGGCTTCAGTAACAGAGTAAACAGGAGTTTACCCATACACAACGCTCTTTCCCTTATGTCAGGGAACCGAGGTTACGTTAGTAACCAGAGAGTTTTTGTAGAATTTGTGGTTGCATTTTATTTTAATTTTTTCTTCATGTAGTTACTTACTTTTTATAGAGTGTTTCATTGTTATTGGCCAAGGAAAGTTTAGATTATTTCAAGTTTTGAATGATTGTATGGTTTATTATTGTTAAGAGAGGGAGACATATGGAATATTTAAGCTTTTGTAGAGCAATCTAGTCTATATAATGTTATATATATATAATGTCAGCTCTATTTCAGGTATTTCCATAGCTAGTTTTGGCTAGATTACCCATTTTAAATAAGGTATAGACCCACTTAATGAACAGGTCCAGATCGGATCCGCTTTATTAGCAGGTACGGGTTGGTTCTGGACTGGATCCGGTCCGGATCCGTAATCCTTATCTGTTCCGGATCCGTTGTGCTGTGCCAGTGGACTCTGATACGGACCAGTTTTGCGGATCCGTTCCGGAGCTTGTGGTACTTCCGGGGCGGATCCGCTCCGGAGTCATATTGCTATCTGGGTATAGCACATAATTTAAAGTTCATTGGCATTTGCATCCTTTCGTGCAGATACAAATTGTAATGTATGTAATGTATCTAAGTTATTGATTAATATCATTGGACGCGTCATAGAACGGGCTTCAGTTTATTGTCATATAAATCACACTTCAGCTTCACACCAGGCAGCTATTCCTTTTTAGATGATCCTTTTTTAATAAAATTGCTGCATCATAATCATAATCTAACAGTGTTTTAGACAGGTTTTCATGTCATATTTTTCATTTTTAACATTCATTTTCATTACAGTCTTCAGATATTTTCATTATCTCTATTACAGCCATGCCCTCTCCCCCGCACAAGCCCCGCTCGCGAGTACTCGTTTTTGAAACCTATTGATGATCGAAATGAGAAATTTCCCAAAATGTACATCTCTAATACTGTCACCTAACCTGGAAAGATGCATTTAAGTACAGACAGAACTGAAGGCTAAATGATGTGGTCATCATAATAGTGTACACGGTCAGCCATATCAGTATATCATTCCACAATAGATTAACTTTTTATAGAATGTTGATATACTTAAACATTTGACACAAATAAATTTTAAGACAAAAAAGGATATTAGTTAAAACTTTTCTTTGTTTCTACTTTTAATGCATAAATATTACACAACAACAAGGAATTTGTTCTCTATGGCTTTTTCTCTTTCCTTCAGACATGTGTTAGTGTTAAAAGTTATTATGAGAATGGGGTCACTAAGGACTCTTTGTCCACTGCATTCTGTGCAAAACATTTCAGAGAGTACAATTTATTTTGGAGGGTGGTGCTCAAATGATGGTGTCAAAACATTCTTGGGAATTTTGGCTGCCAGATTCTTGAATTTTTGGATGTATGTTGCAGTTTTTAAGAACTCTTTTCCTAGTGGATACCTATCATGTGAAACCTCCCTCACTTCTAGATAATTGTGGTATCCTCCAGCGGTTCTGTGGATTTAACAGAATTGAACAGATGGCATTTGTTTTGGAATAAAAATCGTTTTGCTACAGTATACTGTCCATTGCTTAGCACAAGGACAGTGCCAGCTATTTTTCCTTTGAGTAATTGGCCACCATCACTCTCACAAGAAGACTATAATATGACGTTTTTTGCTCCAAAACAGAAACATAGTGGACTGTGTTAGGTCCAATGTTCACAGATATAGCAAGTGGAGCAAAGCCAGCATTCTTAACCCGTTCTAAACACATGGCTTTTTTTCTTGTCCAACCCAATGTGCAGCCACCATTTCATTTAATATGTTTTCTTCCAGAGTACAATAACTGGAAGGCACAGAAAAATAATCCAGTGATCGTAGATGGCAACATCGAAATATCTGGTGTCCACTTCTACCAGCAACTTCAGAGTAGAGCTCACACTCAATGTGCTGTTTAGGCCCTTGAATGCTATGCTTGACATGAATAGGAACAGAAGGTCCACAAAATGCCTTCGCCACTGCATAAATGACTGATTGTTGGTCTACAGGCTGACTCTGTAAGTGGTATTCTTTTGTGATGTCTGGGAACTTTGAAGAATGCCTTCTTTGCATATGGTGCTTCAAATTTTTCAAATACAAAGACATTTTGCAGTGAGGACACGTTGCAATCGTTTGGCTTAATTTATTAACTCTAACAGGGCGCTGGGTCACATTCTCACAATGAATACTACAAGGCTGGTCCTTCACAAAGGCAGCGCTCGGTGTGGAGACGTTGCTGGGCTTCGATGTGGAGACGCTGCCGGGGCTCGATGTGGAGACACTGCCAGGCAGGACTGTCGCTAGGAATTCTGGGCCCTTTGCCCTGAACATTTTGTCACATATATCACATTTTTTCGAATTAAAAAATAAATTATATGTATTAGCTTTTTTATTTTATTTAATTACAACAATCATATAAGAAGAAGCAGAATAAGAAGTTACCAACCAAAATAAATTATTTATTGGCACTACAGAGGCATACAGGCTAGGTATATTTACAGAAGTTTAATGAGGCTTAGAGGTAACATAGATGTTTTAAATTCATAACAATCTTATGAAATTTATATTTTAAATATAACATTTTGAAAAACAGAAATGTTGATTGATTGATTGAACTTACTTAAATAACTGAAAGGATACTTTGAAAACGAAACTAAAACTGCCAGCAGGTGGCAGCAAGTCACTGAATCATTCATTCAATGGATTTGTTTGAATGGCTGATTCATTCAGGAGCTTGTCAAGTCAAGTCAAGTCACCTTTATTTATATAGCACTTTTAACAATACAAATTGTAACAAAACACTGCACAATATCAAATAGGAAAATTGTGTCAAAATGTAAAATGTCAGGTTTTAACACTCAATTTTCAGATGAATGCATTTCATTATTGAATTTAGTAATGGCATTGTCCAGCTCAGTTCAGTTTAAATAATATCTGTGCAATCAAGTCGATGATTTTGCTGGAAATGAAGATTCCCCAACTAAGCATGCCAGAGGCAAGGAACCAAAACTCCATCGGTGACAGAATGGAGAAAAAACCTTGGGAGAAACCAGGCTCAGTCGGGGGGCCAGTTCCCCTCCGGCCAGACGAACCAGTAGTTTGTTCCAACTGCTTCAAAGTCATAGTGTAAGTGGCCCACTGGTTCCAGTGGTCTTTACCCGATGGAGGTCTAGGTGACGAGTTCCTCACTGGAGATCTGTCTCTGGGGCTCATCTATGTGTCCTAGACTCCGCTGACGTTCAGGGCTGTAGGGGCTGTAGAGGTTGTCTCTAGGTGCTGATCCACCATTTATGGCAAAATTTGGTTAAGTTAGTATAATCGCTAATGGTTGGCTTCCTCTGAGGTCCTCTGAAGGGTTGTCATCGTCTCTTCTCAGGTGTTCGGTCATCTCAGATCGTTTAAGGGTTGGATCCAGACTGAAGCTTGTGTAATTCCTAGCTACCACGGGATGTTAATCCCATGGCAGAAACATAGAAACAATAAAGACAATTAGCGTAGCAGTTGTTCCATCCAGGAATAACCCTGGATGAAATTATCAGTATAACCCAAGCTAAAGCATAATAATGTGCATTTGTTCAGATAGACTGGTACTAGATTGTGAGATGCATTATATGAATGCTTGGCTAAAGAGATGTGTCTTTAATCTAGATTTAAATAAAGAGAGTGTGTCTGAACCCCGAACGTTATCAGGAAGGCTATTCCAGAGTTTGGGAGCCAAGTATGAAAATGCTCTACCTCCTTTAGTGGACTTTGCTATCTTAGGTACTACCAAGAGTCCAGAGTTTTGCGACCTTAGGGAGCGGGTTGGATTGTAGCGTGATCGAAGATTAGTTAGGTACGCAGGAGCTAAATCATTTAGGGCCTTATAGGCAAGTAATAATATTTTGTAACTGATACGGAACTTAATAGGTAACCAGTGCAGTGACTGTAAAATGGAGTAATATGATCATATTTTCTTGACCTGGTAAGGACTCTTGCCGTAGCATTTTGTACTATCTGTAGCTTGTTTATTGAAGATGCAGGACAACCACCTAGCAGTGCATTACAATAGTCCAGTCTAGAGGTCATGAATGCATGAACTAACTTTTCTGCATCAGAAACACTTAACTTGTATTTAGCTTGTATGTTTGTGAATGGGTAGTTGAATCATTAAATAAGATTAGTTTAAAAATGCATAGTTGAATCATTAAATAAGATTAGTTTAAAAATGCGCTCATTAATAAACAAAACATTGCTGTGTTTATTTGGAGATCCGCAGCGGCTCAACTGTGTCTTTGAAGCTATTTTCATTGACGAAATAGAGCAAAATCAGGCTATATTCAGAAGCTATTTTCATTGACGAAATAGAGCAATATCAGGTTATAGTCAGACAATGTAAGTCGCTTAATATTAACTTCTTGTTTATTGAACTGTTGTATTAAATCAATCACATATGCAAATTTCCTTAATATTCTTTAAAATCCACTTTAAAAACTTACCTTTCATCACAATCACAAAGTTCCACTGTACAATTAATGTTTTATTTCCATCGTGTCTGTTTTTTAATGAGAGGACTCAAGTTTGCATAACTCATTTTAAAGGATTATGATTAATATTGCATTCAAGGAATCAATAGATATGTCTGAGATACATTACTTAACGCTGCAAAAACATGTAGTAAAAACCTTTGAATCTTGCACTGGTGCTTCTAAATATATATTTTTAATATTCGCACCACATAGTAGTTTTCAGTCACAAATGCGACAGAAATGGTCGCACTGTAGAGCCCTGGGGGAATAGGTCGCGAACGCAAAATGATGTTCGGGGGGTTGGGAGCAGATCGCAGGCCCCCCAGACCTCTGGGCCCTATGCAACCTGTCACCCTTTTCCCCCCACTAGCGATGCCCCTGCTGCCAGGGCTCAAGGTGGAGAAGCATCCGGGGCTCGATGTGGAGATACTGCTGGGCTTCAATGTGGAGACGTTCCCGGAGCTTGATGTGGAGATGCTTCCGGGGCTCAAGGTGGAGAAGCATCCGGGCTCGATGTGGAGATGCTGCCGGGCTTCGATGTGGAGACGTTCCCGGGGCTCGATGTAGAGACGCTGTTGGGATTCGATGTGGAGACATTCCTGGGGCTCGATGTGGAGACGCTGCTGGGCTTCGATGTGGAGATGCTACAAGGGCTCAATGT
This sequence comes from Ptychobarbus kaznakovi, assembly GCA_027422405.1. Lineage (NCBI taxonomy): Eukaryota > Metazoa > Chordata > Actinopteri > Cypriniformes > Cyprinidae > Ptychobarbus > Ptychobarbus kaznakovi. The sequence goes on along the minus strand of CM049803.1, from coordinate 6,987,434 downwards.
GTGGACTGGAGATGCTACCAGGCTTCGATGTGGAGACGCTCACAGGGCAGTTCGGTAAATGACTAAAGGAATCTTGTCTCTTTATCTTAGTGTCTTTAAAGCCTGGGCAATGGAAATGGGGTGACACCCTGCAGTTTTGGTGGCATTTGTATATTCTGAAATATTAAAGGGGTTAAAAAGGGTTTTGCAGCTAATTTTAAAATAAGTTAAGTACTCATTGAATTTTTACACTAATTTATCACTCACTATTTACAACACATACTACATACTTTACGTTTCTTAAGCACTAAACATACAGACACACCATGCAAACTGTTTGAATAATCTCGCTGATTTGTGGATAGTGTAAAAATCCCTTAATATTAATGCCAACTTCACACCTGAACACAACAAACCTATATTTATATATTTTTTTAATTAAAGCTAAAACAAACTTTAGCATATGTGCTATCATATCGCATGACTGACTGCTTGAATGTCTATGGATGTCGTGCCTTTCTGCCAATGCGAGGAAGCCATGTCCTGTTTTGGAGTTCACGCCCATAGATATGTTTAATATACATACATATCTATTATCAAGACTCTTTGTGCGTTTTCTTATCTTTTTTTTGAGTAAAGAAAACGCTGTACTTTATTATTATTGTTATAGGCAAAGAAAAAGTTTAATAATAATGTTAATAATTCTCAAACCGGTTTCGGAACAGTACAGTTAAATACAGATTCTGCTCGGGTGAATAAAAGGTTGTTTTTTTTTAAGCCCTGCTGACAACGTCGATTGTTGACCATTAGTTTTTTTCTCTAGTCAACGTTTGATTTTGCGAGTCTCCGTGAGATCACGTGTCACTGAAATCGTTCCTACAATCAACAAGTATGTGGTCTCGCGATCTAGTCGAATCGTCTGTGTGCATTCAGAGTATTATAAGGCTACAAATCGGTTGAAACTGTCTTCATGTCTGTGGTCTCACATGGTTTTAAAACCAGTTAAGGTTTTAAAATCATCAAGTGTGTTCCTTACCAGTTGAAACACGGAAATGTTGCCTGTGTGAAGTGCATTTTTGTATTTACCAATAAAGTTGTTCTGGTAATTTATTGGTAATACTGGTATTACCACAGGCTTTTACTTTGTGAAAGGGGCTTTTGTCATTTCTTCATGATGTGTTGGTGCTATTCTCTTTAAAATGAGCAGAAGAACTTTGTGCAAACTGTTTAATGGAATGAAAAACAAACAAAACACCTCACAGATGTCACAACAGAACAAGTTTGATTACAGTTTAATGTACAGATATCTTTTAATTTTGTTACATTCAGCATATCAAACATAAGAGGTCAAAACATTAAGTATTATTACAAAATTAATAAATAAATTGCTCATGCTTATAGGTCACTGTCATAAAGGAGGAGAATGTAACAAATATCATTAGGATTAGCAATAAAAGAACAATAAATATGATAGTTTGTATAAAAATATACACCTTACTTCTGCATCCCGACTATGGAAGCATACGTGTAGCAAAATTAAATTTGTGATGCAACATGTAAAATGGCAATGTATTTCTGTATTTTCTATTTAAATTTGCATTTCCTAAATACCATAAGTTCAACATTTAGTGCAAAATGAAAATGAAAATTCAATTATATAATTTAAATTTGCCATTTTATACACTAGTTTTAATATGCAAATGTTTTACCCAAATTGATTAGATATGTTTAAGATGTCCAATAGGGTTGGGCCGAATCAATAGATATGTCTGAGCAGTCACGGCCAGGACAAAACTTGGGGGGTGGAATAAGACGTGCGTGAAATGTGATCGTTGTCCATCATTCTGCGCAATTGCTGAAAAAGAAAAACGTCACGTCACAACATTTGAAATATTCGCGTTTTAAACTATGAAGGCGAGCACTTTCAGCGAGAGTTATGTCGGTGAAGAAGTAATCAAATCCCATTCAATTATTCACTATAGAAAGTGAAAGTAAAAACTGACCGATGAGAGCTGAATCTACTCAACATGTTCTGATAACGTATATAGGCCTAACCTTAATTTATTTTCTTAATATTTCTCTTGTGGCCCATGGTGAAAAAAAAGAGAATTATTTTGTGTTAAACACGTTGTTTTTTAAATGAGGACTAATATAACATCTTCATTGCTGCACGTCGGTTATGTAGTGATGCGCTATGAAATTATTGTGGGGCTAATTAATTGTAATATTGATTTGATAATAAAAGTAGCCTCATAATAATAATTGTAACAGACCTTATGTTTGATTGTGTTATGATGCATTAATTCTGGATGTGCTGGCGCTCGTTCTATGTGTGTGTGCAATGCATTTTCCCCTCGCGGCTTGCCGTAGGCAATTAAAGTCATGCATTGCGTACTTGGGGTGTCACGGTCTTCGGGTTTTCCTCTCACATGTATGTGAGACGTTTAATAGCCTAAAGTCAAGAACAGTTCAGACAGTTCTCGTTTATTGTTATCTTATTCATAAAGTGTTTAGGCGAACCCTGCACGAACGCTCAGTCACATAATCATCATTCAGATCACCGCAAGGGGGGCTTGAGATCATCTTAGGGTGGGCAAAGCCCCCCCAAGCCCCCCCTTGACGCCGGGCCTGTGTCTGAGATACATTACTCAACGCTGTAAAAACACGTAATAAAAACCTTTGAATCTCTCTTGGGTGCAAAATATGCTGATTGGGTCAGTCGCACTGGTGCTTCTAAATATTAATTTTTCATATTCGCACCACGTAGTAGTTTTCAGTCACAAATGCGACTGAAATGGTCACACTGTAGAGCCCTGGGGAAATGGGTTGCGAACGCAAAATGACATTCGGGGGGTTGGGGGCAGATCGCGGGCCCCCCAGACCTCTGGGCCCTATACACTCTGTCACACTCCCCCCCCCTACCACTAGCCACGCCCCTGCCACCAGGGCTCAAGACGCTTCTGGGGCTCAATGTGGTGACACTGCCAGGCTCAAGGTGGAGAAGCATCCGGGGCTCAATGTGGAGACGTTCCCGGAGCTTGATGTGGAGACGCTGCCAGGGCTCAAGGTGGAGAAGTATCCGGGCTCGATGTGGAGACGCTGCCGGGCTTCGATGTGGAGATGCTGTCGGGGCTCTATGTAGAGACGCTGTCGGGATTCGATGTAGAGATGTTGCTAGGGCTTAATGTGGACTGGAGATGCTGCCAGGCTTCGATGTGGAGACGCTGCCTGGACTCAATGTGGAGATGCTTACAGGGCAGTTCGATAAATGACTACGGGAATCTTGTCTCCTTATCTTAGTGTCTTTAAAGCCTGGAGCAATGGAAATAGGGTGACACCATGCAGTTTTGGTGGCATTTGTATATTCTGAAACCTTCACAGGGGTTAAAAAGGTTAAAAAACATGTCCAATAGGGTTGGGCCGATATACGATGCCATCGTCCATCGCCGATGGCTGACAGACATCACAATGTTGAGCCGGCATTGTGATCATTTTTTTTATATTTTCCCTCGCAATTATATATCTGGGCAATTATACGTGTATAAATTTCAGGCATCAAGGAACCGCTACTAATATGCAGGGCACTAAAACCGCTTTCGAATGCGCGCTCTAATTTTTGCTTTCACTTTAGAGATTCGCGATCACACAGACTCTACAGAGCAGCAGTACCATACATTTTACAAGATTAGATGTTTGTCAGTGGTGCTCAGTATCTGCAAATAATTCGCTATTGTCCTATCAGTCACCTCTCCTTACTCTATGTGGTAGGTGAAATTTCATGTACTGTAACAGGCTGCTAGCAACCGGCAAATGTCCCTTATTGCAGCGGTTCTCAATTCCAGTCCTCACGTAACCCCGTTCTGCACATTTTGTACATTTCTCTTATCGCTTCAGACGTTTGTACTATTCGACTGTAAGTGCCCTACAAAGTGGACATCACATCACAGGATATTCCGCCATGATTCCAGTCAGAAGCGAACGTGCCCTGGATTGGACTGGACTTCCCCTGCTCAGGGAGTAGGAAGCAATGGACACTGTGTAGGGACCATGTAATAACTTGAGGAGGCATGAGATCTGTTCAAGATTGCATTTATCTACAATAGACCATGTTAATCGGAACACAGTTCATGCACGGAGCTCACTTCTAAGGAGCTGGTGTGTTACAAAGAGACATGCAAAATATGCCGAGCGAGGGTACACGAGGAATGGAATTAAGAACTGCTGATTTAGTGGCTCCATAGAAAGCGTTATTTGTTTTCTGTGTCTTGCTGCATACGGATTCACGCTTCGAGCACGCCCCTAACCCTGCCCCCCGATGTCATTGTCCATCACAATGTTTTACTGTAGACATCGTCCGATGCCAATTTGGTAGACATCGCCCAACCCTAATGTCCAAGCAAAAACTGTAGCAAAATAATAATTTAAATGCTGTTTTTCCTAAATGCATTTAGACTTAGGGGTAAGACACTTGGGATTGCATTTTCACCATGGTACCTCGTGATAATTGTAGCAAAATGCAGTGAGAGTTTCAAAATGCATTCTGAGCCAAAGGTGCAGCAAAAGGGTAGCAAAATGGTGATTTAAATGTCTTTTATTTTTTCTTAAATGTACTGACACTTACATATATGACGTTTCAATTGCATTTATATTAAATACCCCGCGATGAATATAGTTTAAGTGGATTTGAAAATGCATTCCGGGCAGAGCACTAGCTGTAAAATAAATACATCAAGTCAGGGCTCGTCAACAGAACGCACGACATTAACCAAACGATTTCACCTGCCTGAATATCTCTCACCGTTTACACTCGGATTGATGCATATAAGCAAACAGTAGTGATGTGACGTTCGACACCGAGGCTTCGAAGCTTGTTTTAAAAAAAACGAAACATCTCACATTTAAGCGCTGTATCGGAGCTTGATTCGTCTTGCCAAAAGCACGTGATCTATGACGTCTGATGCGTCATTTGCCTGAAAACCACGTGACTGCTTCAGTATCTGTTTCAAACGAAGCGAACCACAGCGCAGTTTCCTTTGCATTGTATTACATTATAATGCGTTTGCTTTGTTTATTTTTATCCTAATTTATATATTAAGGTCAAATGAACTTTGCCCATGAAATAACAGTCTAAGGACTGAGACAGAGTTAACATTGACAAATCACAGATTTAATTCATGAGTTTATGTTTGATTTATTTTAATTATTTTAGTGGCAGTACACCGACAAAAATGAATAACTTTGACAATGGCCATTATTTTTATACAATAAATTAAAACAAGGAATCAGTTTTTAGAACCAGATGTGAAACCAGCAGCAGTAATGAATCACAGCACTTTGGAAGTTCATTTTTATGACCACTAGATGACCAGAGCATGAACTGTTTTAAAAAAAAACTTTGAGTAATGAACCTTTTTCCGATACAATTGTGTTGAAAGCTTTACTGGTTCAGAACGCTTCACTTCGCCATCACTAGCAAACAGACAGTGCTATTCTACACTTACACTTATCTACACTTGCCCCTCAAAAGTGCCCCTCTCAGACAGATATCAATGATATTGTGGTCAATAAAACAAAATGCATTTGAATTCTAATTAACATGGCAATGTGTACAAAATGGCAACTAATCGTTCAAAAGTCTGAAAATTCCTGTTTATTTTTACATATCTGTCAATCTGAGGCATTGCTATATGTTGCGTGCGTTTTACTTGACTGACTTCTATTCCACAGTCTGATCGGAAACCATAGGATCTCAAGCCATAGCCTAGCCTATGATTCTTTCAGTGAGTGGGTCGACGGAAAGAAAAAAATGTGTCGATTTAATAAAAAATCCATTAATTATATATTTTAGTATATTACATAATTCATCAATGCCCATTTGTCATGTATAATACACCAACCAATCATGATCTGGCTCAAGTTAAAATTTCACTGGACAATAATGTGAAGTGGAGCAGTCATTTTACATTATTATCAGTAGAAAATGACATGGGACAGACGAGCTTATTTGTGGAGCGATCTGGATCAGCGGTTTGTCTCATTTTATAAATAAAATTACATCGCTGAGAAAATGGATACTGCATGACTACAAAAGCACTGCACAATAGAAAAGTCGATTGTAATCAGTAGGCTATTCAATTCACATATTTATGTATGATATCCTACACCGTTTACTATTTCATGAAACTTTCATAGTTAGTCCAAGTGCCACCTACAGGCCTATTATGTGAAGTGTAGGCTGGTAAAATGGTGATGTGAAAGGACTTACCATTTTTGATAATCATGCAGCATTATGAAAGTGTCTTATGCTCATCAAGCCTGCATTTATTTGATCAAAAATACAGAAAAACTGTATTATTGTGCAATATTACAATTTAAAATAATGTTTTTCTATTTTAATATACTTAAAAATATAATTAATTTATATTTTACTCATATATAAATATTTATATTTCTTACATCAATACTCCAGTCTTCAATGTGTGGTCCTTCAGAAATCATTCTAATATGCTGATTTATTATCAATGTTGGAAACAGTTGTGCTGCTTAATGTTTTGCTTTTTATTTAAATTGTATTTATTTATTTAGAGTAACATGTGATACTTTTTGGGGGGTTCATTGATAAATAAAAATTGTAAAAAGAACAGATTTATTCAAAATAGAGATGTTTTCATACAATATCGATTTTTACTATCACTGTTTCTATCAATTTAACAAATCCTTGTTGAATAAAAACTAATTTATTAAAAAATAATAATAATACTAACCGCAAGCTTTTGAACGGTAGTGTATATTGTTACAAAAGTTATATTTTAAATAAATGCTGATCTTGTTTAAATTTTTTATTCATCAAAGAATCATGAAAAAAGTATGACAGGATTCCAACAATGCTCATAAATCAGCATTTCATAAAATGTATTTTAAAGAATATAAAAATTTTGATCAAATAAATGCAGGCTTGATGACCATAAGTGACTTATTGCAAAACTATAAAATATAAATGTATCCAAACTGTTGACCAATGTATATATATTTTTTTTGTTGTTGTTGGATTTTTTCATGTTGCCCCTGCCCCTGAGGAACTTTCTGCACATCCCTATTCAGGTGCCACGGAACATGCCCTAGTTTAAGGATTAAAAATAAAAGAGTAATAAAATATAAGGTAAGGTAGTAAATAAGTGTAGAATAGCACTGTCTGTTTACTTGTGTGCATAAATCCGAGTGTAAACGGTGAGAGATGTTCAGGCAGGTGAAAAGCGTTTGGTTAATGGTGAATATAGACCTATCATGCATCCTGTTGCCGAACCCCGCATTGATGTAATGACGTGCTCGGCTCGGAATGCATTTTCAAATTCACAATGACTTAAACTATATTCACTGTGGGGTATTTAATGAAAATGCAATTGAAACATCATATATGTACGTGTCAATGCATTTAAGAAAAATAAAAGACATTTAAATCACCATTTTGCTACCCTTTTGCTGCACCTTTGGCTCAGAATGCATTTTGAAACTCTCACTGCATTTTGCTACAATTATCATGCGATATCACGATGAAAAGGCAATCCCAAGTGTCTTACCCCAAAGTCTAAATGTATTTAGGAAAAACAGCATTTAAATTATAATTTTGCTAAAGTTTTTGCTTTGACATGTTAAACAAATCTAATCAATTTGGGTAACACATTTGAATTGTAATTTTGCAACTTTTTGCAAATTTTGTTTTTAATATGCATATAAAAACTAGTGTATAAAATAGAAAATTCAATTATATAATTTAAATTTGCCTTTTAATTTTGCACTAAATGTTGCATTTATGTATGGGACAATATAAATTTAAATACAGAAATACATTGTAATTTTACATATTGCATTGCCATTTTGCATATTACATTGTAAATTGAATTTTGCTACATATATGCTTCCATACCCGACAGATAAGATGTAGGGCAGGGATAGGCAACTTCGGTCCTGGAGGGTCGGTGTCCTGCAGAGTTTAGCTCCAACCCTAATCAAACACACCTGAAGAAGCTAATCAATGTCTTCAAGATGACTAGAAAGTTACAGGCAGGTGTGTTTGATTAGGGTTGGAGCTAAACTCTGCAGGACACCGAAGGCAACTTCCAGGACCGAAGTTGCTTATCCCTGATGTAGGGAATGCTAATGCTGGGATGCCGTGGTTTAAATCTCACTCTCATATGTGTGTAAGTAAGTTTTTAAAGAGAGAATCTCCTCATAGGACCTGCTGGTGCTGCGATAAAAGTCCAATCCTGTAAGTAACTCCACATCTCGTATACGTGCTGTGTGTGTCTTCATCAGTTCCTCGACCCACTTTGTCTCGTCCTCTGAACTCTGGATGGGAAGTATGTTAAAAACTCACAAAGCAGTTCTTGCCTGTTATTGTACAGTGAACCTGCACAATTTTAACTAGCTCAAACTATTCAGCTTCTGCATTAAAGGATATACGGGGTACTCTAATACCATTTTCTATGTGCCACATCTGATTTGCTACTGTGTACCACTAGAGACAATACAAAATATTAAAGTTGACATGGATGTAACCGGGGTCAGGTGGGATTGGTAAATTTTTTTTATTAGCAGAATTTCTTCTAAACTGCATATTTACAGGACTGTTAAAGTGGCACTGTCAGACTGCCCATTTAAGATTCCATTTACAAATATATTTATTATAAACGTGTGGTAAACAATAGCATGTTGGGAGACGAGACGAGACGAGAAGAGAAGAGAAGAACTTACATTACAGATTTCTTCATTATCTGATCGGTGTGGAAGGATGTAAGAGAACACACTGAGAGGACCAGCACAGGAGTCAACAGTCTGTGTGTAATCCAGACAACTAGTAACCACAATGTAGTAATGACTTGGGATTTGCACAAAGCCACTGACATACCTGTAAACAAAGAAAGAGTTACATACTCGGATTAAAGGATTATAAAAATTCAAGGACATTTTAGGACCACTTTTTAGGTCTGTGTCAACTAGTCATGGATCAGATAACTCAGAGATATGCATGCATTGATCACACACACCATCTTAGGTGCACAGACATTCTCAATACTCACACACTGTTTGTGAATACAGCATTGCCAGAAACAGCAAAGACTGCTGATACTGCATGTTGAGTCATTCACATTAATATAAACACTGACCCAAAGACATGTCAACTGCTGGTGTACTTAAAAGGACTAATTTATAAGCGAGAAGTCTAAGACTGTGAAGACAACTTACTGTTTTATTATCTCTGCTGAATCTCTAAGACCATTGTAGTCATAGTCGAAGATGGGTCCAACGACTACATTCACTCCATTTCTCTCACTAGCATAACGTCTCACAAGTGATTTCTGAAAATAACCCCACACACCTGAAACAACAAAAAATTATAATAAGAGAGCGATGGAGACAGATATACGAATTGTTGAAAGAAAAATTGGATTGTTAGAAGACGTGGCCTCGGGTGTGTGCTTTAACTTCCTTTGGGATGTTTCAACCTTAAACAGTCAGTCTGAAACAGTCAGACTAGTTTCTGCATAGGGAAACATCTTGGGTTGCGCATGTAACCATGGTTCCCCAAGAGGGAATGAGAAGCTGTGTCCTCTAGCAGACACTTTGGGGAATGCTGCAAGCTTGATCGGTGTCTGAAGCATGTGTTAAAAACTCCAATCCTACTGTTTCACGTAGCCTGACGTGATGTGTTAGGCGGGTGCCTGGAAGTATAAAAGGGCACCTGCTGAACATGTCACCAACTTAGTTGTCTGAAGGAGACAAGAAAAAGGCAGGCCGAAGTCATGGCGAAGGGGACGCAGCTTCTCGATCCCTCTCCGGGAACCATGGTTGCATGCGTAACCCAAGACATTCCCCCTCTAGGAAACTCATGCTGCATCCTCTAGTGGACACTTTGGGGAACAAAATGCCAACTATGCCATCCCGAGGCGCATGCCTGTTCACCAAGTGAGATAGCACCAAGGAAGTGACTGACATATTCCTAACCTTTCCTCAGAAAGGGGCCAAGTCACTGACGGCCCTTTTTGCCTGGGATGGCACCGTCTAGGCAAGGGCTCAAGGAGACCTCGACTTAAAAACCCTAAGCAGGGGAGCAATCACCGAGCTAGCACATAGTCATCCACAGATAGCTATATACCTAGGAAGGGGCTACCAGAAAGGGGACCAACTGAAACCTGCCAGGACCACCAGTGGTGGGATGTCTACTTACAACCCTAAGAGGGGAGACAGCACTGTCTAGACAAGGGCTCAAGGAGACTGCTACTTAAAAACCCTAAGCAGGGGAGCAATCACTGAGCTAGCACATAGCTATCCTCAGGAGATTTGGACCACCAGTAAATGATTCACTAAAGTGCGAACACTTAAAATATCCTTAATCAGGAATCAGAGCCTGATGTAAGCATTGGCCAGAACACTAGAGGGGGGAGAAATGAGAGGTTGGGAAAAATATGATCAAGAAGTGCCAGCCTTGGGATGCTGGCGATCACCGCGTCTCTTATCTAGCATGTCCCTGAGATCATTTTTCCCTCTGTTAGTGTTAGCCTTCCATTGCCAACTCCTAGAGGGAAGAGGGGGGTGCAGTTAGCAATGCTAGACTTCTGATCTTGTCTATGAGCCTCAGCAATAGACAGACTATCCTTCCTAGAGGAAGATTTATTCCCGATGGCCACTAGGTTGATCCATAGATGCCTCTCTGTAGCCACCATCGCCACCATTGAACATCAATGGCAGCAGCAGCAGTTTGCTTGGTGGCACAGAGAGCAAGATCTGTGGTGCAGCACAGTTCCTCAACCACCTCAGGAGACAAACCTCTTCCCATTATCCAAATCTCTTAGCAAGTCATTTCCTATGAGGTTTGTAACACCTCCATGGTGTGCAACGCTCCACCAGCCTGACCCACTGCTACATACGCCCTTCAATTCAAGCATGATGATTCACCATGCGCAAACGTCTCTTCAACAGGGGGCATCTTAGTGTATCCACACTCTGCCACACCCTCAAAGTTATCATAGTTAGCATGTTGAAAGAGATGTAACTGGAATGAATACTGTTTCTCCCAAGATTTAGATCTCTTCGAGTGGAGATCTGGGAGAAATGGAAGACTTCTGGGGCTGGGACGATCAAAGCCAGCCAGAAAGCACTCATCTAGTCGGCCGCGGGCAGGCTTAGGCCTTTTATACAACCAAGCAAAATTGAGTCGCTTAGTGACATGATCCATCACCTCCAGCATATCCCTTATGCGTGGCTGGGAGTGGCCAGTGACAACTCAGTGCTCACATTTTCATTGTCGTCACCAAACACATCTATCTCTGTTATCATGATCAGATTATTCTGATAGAGTGATCGAGCTTGCGGCCAAAGTTCAACCTCTGATCCCCACAAGCTGAGTTTCCACCATGCCTCAGCAGCAGTGGGACCCGACCCACGAGGTGCAGACACGTGCACCTCTTCCCTCAAGAAAAGAGATGAATGTGATCAGAGCTTCTGCATAGTGAATTTCTCACAATGCATGCATTCAGAGCCCTCAAGCACTGAACGTGCATGCTCCTCACCCAGGGACATAACGCACAAATTGAATACTTGAAACAATTCTTGAAACGCTCGCCCAGTTTCGCTATAATAGTACACACTGCTTGCAAACAAACAGTTTCTGAAGACAACAAAAGCTAGTGACGTGTTCAGCAGGTGCCCTTTTAGAGTTCCGGGGACCCGCCTAAGATGTCACGGACTACATGGACCAATAAGATTGGAGTTTTTTTCACACATGCTGGCATCATTCCCCAAAGTGTTCTCTAGAGGACGCAATGCGAGTTCCCTCTTGGGAAACTAATTTATCACCTCTCTTAGGATCAACATGCTCACTAATTATTAACTTAAAGTGTGCTGTTGCAATCCTACTGTAATTCTTACAATAAAAAGAAAAAAAATCTTTAAAAAATTAACTGGCTTCATTTTTATTGTTGTTGTTATTATTTTCTCAAAAATATGAATCTAAACCTGCAGTGAACCTAAATAGGTTCATTTATACCAAAAAAAATTACGTGTTAAATCATACATAAAAAGTTATTTAAGGTAACAACTGGCACCATAACCAAGGCACCCTAACCAAGATGGCAGCGCGTTCGGACGCAGCGGCTACTCCGGGACCTAAAAACTGTGTTTTTATATCTATTAGTCTCGTCTCCTCGTCTTAAAACTGTCTCACTTTATCGCAAAATCATCAGATTAACACTCGGAAACACATCTACGATCACCAGAGCCTTCTGGAAATCGGCAGTGTGTACAAACAACACAGCTTTCGCCAATGACTACGGAGAAACTACAAGGCCTCTGTCTGCTGCTGAAGCCGAACCCCGAGACCGCGGCCTCGCCTACTGATGCCACCCGCACAATGCGGCGACGCCGACGGTGTGAGAGGGGACAGAAGTGCGGCAAGCGTGGAGGCATACAAGCTAGGCTAAGGGCTAACCCCACTAGACCAGCGATTCCATCACTCATGCTCTCAAACGTTCGCTCTCTGGAAAACAAACTGGACTTAATTCAACTCAGTCTGTCTACACAGCATGAGACAAGGGATTGTTGTGTGTTTGTTTTCATTGAAACATAGCTAAATGACAACATCCTGGACTCTGCCATTCAGCTGCACGGACTAACCTGCTGCCGAGTGGACAGAGATTCATCACTGTCTGGTAAGACAAAACACTGTTCATCGCTGGTGGAGTTTATGGTTGTGAAGTGTCAACCGTTCTATCTGCCGCGGCAGTTTACGGCCATTGTTATAGTCGCGGTGTGCAAACGCCAAAGATGCGCTTCATGAATTTTATAGTGCCATCAGCGAACAACAAATCAATAATCCAGATGGCTTTTTCATCATAGCCAGCGACTTCAACCATCCTAACTTAAAGACAGTTTTGTCAAAGTTCTACCAACATGTGAACTTTGCAACAAGGGGAAACAACACACTGGACATTGTTTACACAACAGTGAAAAACGCATACAAAGCTGAACCCCACCCCCACCTTGGTTACTCGTACCACATCTCTGTTATGCTAATCCCAGCATACTGACCACTTCTCAAACTTGCCACACCAATTCAAAACTAGATCACGGTATGGCCAGACAATGCCACCTCAGCACTGCAGGACTGCTTCCAGGACACAGACTGGAACATGTTTAAAGAGGGGACCACCTATAACAACCACACAGATCTGCAGGAGTACACTGAAACTGTGACTGCTAACATCAAAAAAGTGCATTGATGATGTGAGAGTCACCAAGACCATCACCACACGTGCTAACCAGAAGCCATGGATGACAGCAGAGGTTTGTGGGCTGCTAAAGACCAGAGATGAAGCTTTCAAACCAGGAGATAAAGCAGCCCTCAAAACAGCAAGAGCCAAACTGTCCTGTGGCATCAAAAATGCGAAACGGTCATATGCTTTAAAAATCAATGAACACTTCACAGACAGCAGAGACACATGGAGCCTGTGGCAAGCCATTCAGACCACAGGCCTGTGATGACGACACATCCCTCCCAGATGCACTCAACCACTTTTACTCACGGTTTGAAATGTAGAATGACACACCAGCACAAAAACTGCCCACACATCCCAACGACCAGGCGCTCTGTCTGTCTCCAGCCGACGTAAGGAAGACCCTATCTAGGATTAACCCACGCAAGGCTGTGGGTCCTGACAACATACCTGGCCGTGTACTGAAAGACTGAGCTGAAAAGCTGACAGATGTCCTAATGAATATCTTCAACACCTCGCTGAGCCAGGCAGACATCCCCACATATTGCAAATTGACAACAATCATACCGGTACCAAAGAAATCACCTGTGTCCTGTCTAAACGACTACCGTCCCATACCACTGATTCCAATCATAATGACGTGCTTTGAGAGGCTAGTCATGCACAACATCAAACCAGCCTCCCCAACACGCTCGATCCGCTCCAGTTTGCATACCGCCCAAACCGCTCTACGGATGATGCAATTTCCTCCACCCTCCACCTGGCTCTTACCCACTTAGAAAATAAAGACTCCTATGTTAGAATGCTATTAATTGACTTCGGCTCAGCATTCAACACAATAATCCCACAACAGCTCATTAACAAACTAAACTTGCTGGGCCTTAACAACTCCCTCTGTAACTGTATCCTGGACTTTCTAACCGGAAGACCTCAGTCAGTTTGTGTCGGCCGCAACACCTCGAGCACTACCACACTGAGCACAGGTGCCCCACAAGGCTGTGTGCTCAGCCCGCTGCACTTCACGCTGCTGAGCCACAACTGCACTGCCAAGTTCAGCTCCAACCACATCATCAAGTTTGCCGATGACACATCAGTGGTAGGTCTCATCAGCAAAAATGATGAAATGCACTACAGAGAGGAAGTGGCACAGCTGGCTGAATGGTGTGGTGCAAACAACCTGTCTCTCAATGTGAGTAAGACAAAGGAGGTTGTGATGGACTTCAGGCGAAACTCGGGTGACCACCCCCCATTGACCATCGACAGCTCGAATGTGGAGAGAGTCAGCAGCACTAAATTCCTGGGGGTGCACATCAAAGAGGACCTTACCTGGACCACCAACACTACATTATTCTCCAAGAAGGCACAACAGTGCCTACACTTTCTCCGCCGGCTGAAAAGAGTAAGTCTCCATCCACCCATCCTCACCACTTTCTACAGGGGAACCATTGAGAGCGTGCTGACCAGCTGCATCACTGTCTGGTACGGGAACTGTAATGCAGCTGACCCTCCAGCGGACAGCGAACAAAGCTTCAAAAATTATCGGTGCCCCTCTCCCCTCCATCCTGGACCTTTTCCTTGCACGATGCTCCAGTAAAGCTACCAGTATTGTGAAGGATCCCACCCATCCCTCCCACAGTCTCTTCCAGCTCCTACCATCAGGAAGAGGGTACCGGAGCATCAGAGCCCACTCTGCCTGACTGCTCAACAGCTTTTTCCCCCAGGCTGTGAGAGACCTGAACTCAAATCCCCCCGCCCCTCTCTGAAACCCCATACAAACCCCCTACCTCCTGAAACATGGACCATCACACCCCCAAACACCCCCCAACCTTACCACATCACAGAAAAACTTTTTTTGTGCAATTCGAAGTGTGCTACACACAGGTGAGTGGGCCTGTACAAACCACCCATAGTAACACACTCTCCTGTACTCGCACTAAACACTTTTCACACATTAATATGTGTACATAATCCCACAAAAGACTCAATAGTATATGTATGTTTACATGCTCATGCACTACAAATCACCTTACACTGTTCACCAGCCAGCTACTTGACTTATGATGTTTCTCTCTGCACATGTACAGTATTCATGATGTTTCTCTCTGCACATGTACAGTATTCATTTGAAGCATTCATACAGTTTGTATAGTTTGTATTTTTTAGTCTATGTATAGGGTAACATTTATATATAGTATAGTTTGTAAAAATCTGTCAGTAGGTTAGTTGTGTATAGGTTTATAGTGTTCTTTTTTACTTAATTGTCGGCAGCCATATCACCCTGCAGCCCAAGACTGGTTGCCCACTGAAGCTAAGCAGGGTTGAGCCTGGTCAGTACCTGGATGGGAGACCTCCTGGGAAAACTAGGTTGCTGCTGGAAGAGGTGTTAGTGAGACCAGTAGGGGGTGCTCACCCTGTGGTCTGTGTGGGTCCTAACGCCCCAGTATAGTGACGGGGACACTATACTGTCAAAAAACCACCATCTTTCGGATGAGACGTTAAACCGAGGTCTTGACTCTCTGTGGTCATTAAAAATCCCATGGCACTTCTCGTAAAGAGTAGGGGTGTAACCCTGGTGTCCTGGCCAAATTCCCACCACTGGCCCTTGTTAATCATGGCCTCTTAATTATCCCCATCCACTTGATTGGCTCTATGACTCTCTCTCCTCTCCACCTGTAGCTGGTGTGTGGTGAGCGCACTGGTGCTGTTGTCCTGTGGCAGCCCTCGCATCATCCAAGTGGATGCTGCACACTGGTGGTGGTTGAGGAGAGACCCCCCACATAATTGTAAAGCGCTTTGGGTGTACAATAAAGCGCTATGTAAATGCATCATTCATTCATTCATTCATTTTTGTATGCCTGTATTTATGTAGCACCATAGTCCTGTGAGGCACGACATTTTGTTCCACTGTATGTATCCACATGTAGCGGAATGACAATAAAGCTCAACTTGACTTGACTTGACTTGAACTGCAGGCTACCACTTTTTACAGAGTACTAAGATAGGATAAAACAAAAAAAACAGAGCACATATTCTGCTGTAGTATATAAACAATTGAAAGGGTTGTGTCGATATGTGGGTGGCAGCTCAGTTAACTGCCAGCACAGCTAATCTAAAACAGACCCAGAATCCATAACTGCCTTCTTATTTCACCTCTGCTGCCAAACCCTCTTTATAGACCTTTATAGATTCAAGTGAGGCAGATTCCATGTGGGTACTCCATTTGAACAGTAAAAAGGACATTATATTTACATCTAAATTATGTTTTCTGTGAATATTTGTGTAAGTGTCTCATTTCCTATGAGGGGATACAACGTGTGTGTACATTTCCTGAAACAGAGGTGGCTCTCATACTGTGGCCTGTTTTCAAAGTACTGGCCACACGCACATACTGCTTTCAAATCACAGACAGACGTACAAATAAATTCACCTACAAGGGTGAGTGTGCACACACAGAAACACATGCACACATAATGTAGTTTTATAACTTTTTGTTGTAGGGGTTCCTGTGGGCCATTTCAAACTCTACTTTTGACAATACATACTGACAATAAATGTATAACCTGAATGAGATTCATACGCTGACTCTTGATGTCTGTGTGTGTCTAAATGATGCTGTAGTACTAAAGGTTTTGTGCATAAGATGTTTTTAAACATTTTCAGTCACAGTTTGTCATCTCATTCAGGGTCATATAGCTATTTTAAACCACACCAAACTAACAAAACATCTCACACCATTTCTTTAAAGATCAGCCTCTAAACGAGATCAGTGAATCAGACAACTATATCATGATTGTAGCATTATCAATAATCAATCAAAACTACATAATGACAAACTTTCTCGGCTTTTCATGATATAAAAAATGTGCTTTACAAACACAGTTACAGCAGCCAGAAAAAAAGCAAAGATTAACAATCAAGGGTAAAGAGCACAATGGTGAGGCCAAACGAAATGTTTTCTATAAACTTCTGTTATTTCTCAAATAATTTTTGTAGACATATGACAGAAATAAAGTCAAATTGTAATGTGTGAAGCTGGTAATGCTGTTTGTGGAGTTGTTTAATCAGATCTTGAGAGATTTAATGATGTATTGTATTTCAGTTGAGTTCATCTAAAGCTGTGGCTGAAGTCAGTTGTAGTTCTTGTTTCTATTTCATTCAGTGATTCTGCTTGTTAATAGCAGGTGTTATCTATAAGGAGAGTAAATGTTTAACTGAACTGTATTATTTTGCACAAGAGAGATCTGTTAGTTTAATGTAGTTTTATGGGTCACCATTGTGCTGGAGAGTAGAGCCTGTGCTTCAGTCAATGATGAGCCACAAACACTGATGTTCAGCTGCTTGATTTAAAGACAGTGACTGATACAGTCTTTTTGTTAAGCATATTAACACATACATGTGTGTTATAGCTGATTATTTTCCTTCTTGGTAGACTCAAATTAAATAAGTTAACCTCATGTTTACACACCATCACAACAATTTTAGAGCATGCAAGAGTTTGCTGTATTTTTACAGTACTATTGATTTACAGAACTTTTGTAAATTTACAGTCTTACTGGCAACCAAAATTACCAGTAAGTTTCTGTAAATTGTACAGCAACTTTTGTACAGTGTATACTTCAAAGTATACAAAAAATGCTACTACAAGTATTTAATTAGTAAACTATCAGTATACCTATAAGTTTGCTTTTAGTATAGTTGCAGTAGCTAAAAACTTTGATGTAAACTAGTCGTGTACTCAAAGTTTACTACTGTTATACTTAAAGTATACATAAAAGTATACTTTTATATACTAGAAAGTGGGCCAATTTAGTCCCAAGGAGTATTGAAATAGTACACTTACGAGTATACTACTAGTACACTTATATTTGTATATTTACTACTTATAGTATACTTAAAATATACTTGAACTTTATTTAAGTATACTTAATAAAATAAACTCGAAGTATACTACTTTTTGGTAAAGGTAGCTCTGCTAAGGCTGGCCACACAAAACAGAAGCAGACATTCTGGAAATTATATTGATAATTCTACTTTATAAAGAGTATGGGACGATTTTAACACCAATTTTAAGCCCGATTTGCACCCCCAAACCAGGGGGGGTGGCCCTATTCTAGGCTTGTCTCAAACTATTTTATTGTCCAAAAAATCCTCTATTGTGTGGTGCTATTGCGATTATTTAACTGCTCGGAGAGCTACCGTCCAGCAGATTCCAGCTCCAACCCCAATCAAACACACCTGAACCAGCTAATTAAGGTGTTCAGGGTTACAGAATTTGATTGCACACATACACATTCAACTGCTTAGAACACAAAGTATATGTGAAAATGTTAGCAATATTTCTTCTTGGCATCAATATGGCTATCCATTATAATTAAGACTGGTATATTTATGACACTGTAGGAGGGTTATAAAGTCATAAATATACACTTAACTAAACATAGTTTATTTAACGGGCACTTACGTTTGAATGCTGGGTACATTGGTACAGTGTTGGTAATGAGAACGGCATCATATCTCACTTCCTGAGAGGAGGACAGCTCTATAAATGAAAAAAATTAGACAAACATCAAATTATAAAGCATTATATTCAAAATTATTGCAATTTGCTGACAATTTTGTGTACTAAAAACAATGCTCTGACACAGTCTAGACAAAAAATAAATATTTGTTTTTGACCAGTGCTATCAATTTAGATTTTTCTGTTTATTTTTTATTTTAAAGGTGACCTATTATGTCTGCTTTTAAGGTATATATAAGCTCCTGAAACTGGCCTAGCTTTGGTACATGAAACTTTTGAGGCTAGGCTGCACATTATAGAGAGAGTAAGAAACCTCACGGGGTGGATAGAGGAAGCTGTAGGAGATCTGTTTGTCTGCACGGTAGTTTGAGCAGGACTGACTGTAGGCTGAAGGAACTTTAATATCAGGCCGAACACAGTTACTCATTGCCTCAGTAAGAGGGGTGAAATCTACCTGCAACAGAACATACACACAGTCAGGTTTAGACTATAATACAACAGTCAAAAGCTTATTTTGTTTTGTGAACTGACAACAGACCAACATAATTTTGTAAACTATACCTGTTTAGATACAGTATAAGATGTCCAGAGAGGCATGGACAAAGCTTCACTGTAGCCACTAATGTAGTCACTATGATGAAGGATGTAGTAATTGGTGTGGAACATGACTGCTGGCCGACCATAGGGAAGATTTCTGTTGTCTAAAAAGGAAAAAAATAATCAAGAGTAATCTTTTAATATGAAAAAAGTGACAAAATATGACTACATCTGGAACCACATGAGGGGGAGTAAATTAAAACTTTTCATTTTTGGCTGAACAAGTCAAGGAAGGGTTAGTTCACCCAAAACGAAAAATGATGTCAATTATTTACCAGCATGGAATTTCATATGACTTTCTTTTTTTCTATGGAACATAAAATGAAAAATTCTGCAATGTCCTGATCTTTCCCACACAATGAAAGTGAAGACTGAGGCTCCAAAAAGGAATTTTAGGCACCATTTGAGCTCTGGTGGATAGTAGTTCAAACAGCAGAGTCTGTCTGTAGCAATGCCATTGCATACTTGAATGCAATGTAGGTAATTTTGGATTAAAGCATCGTAATAATCAGTAAATCAATTTTGGCCACATATCGCATGACTCCAAAAGAAAATAGCACAGTCAAACTATCAACTCCTAGATACTTACATCATATTGTTTGACAGCTGTGGTCACTATCAACTGTCGTTGTATGGAAAAGATAGTGTATACTACAAAATTTCTCCTTTGCATTTCTTGGATTTCATTATGAATCATAGCAGCTAAATCACAGTGCAAGTTAACTGTACATCAAACAGCTCATTCAGCATCTCTGCACCAGTCCAAAGAGAAGGGAAGGTAGTTACCATCAATAACTTGTCTCAGTCGTTGATTGAGCTCTTCCACCTTGTCCTGTAACAGACAGAGCCACAGTGACTCCTGGTTATATCCTCTTACCAGGGTCACTTTCAATGCCCTCTGCCCCTTACTTTTTGAATGCAACTGCAAAAGATTAAAGGTGAAAACCTCCAGCAAACAATCTGAGCAGAAGGCAAAAGCACTTTTAGAGGCAAGGGGACGAATCACTTGATCCAATAAAAGACATTGGAAAAGTCATAATCTATAGGCCAGGGGTTTCCAAACCATTCCTTGAGCCTCCCCAGCACAGCACATTTTTGGATGTCTCCATTATTTAACCCAGATTTAAGTAATCAGCTGAAATTATAGTTTTCTATCACGTAACTTGTACGAAGACCTGTACAAAACATGCAAAGAAATGCAGTACAGACATGTTATGTTTCTATTTGTTTCAAGCAATGAATATTTAGATCACCTCTCAGAAGCAGAACAACAAAAATGTGTAAACAAACGGTACCTGATTAAAATCACTAAAATCAATTAAAAAATCAATAAAAACAGTAAGACATTCTAAAACACTTAACATGAAAAATTCTTAACATGGTTTAAATGTAATAAGACAGTGTTATTAAAATATACAATTAAAATACACCTTACTGATTATACATATTACAAACCCGATTCCAAAAAAGTTGGGACACTGTACAAATTGTGAATAAAAAAGGAATGCAATAATTTACTAATCTCATAAACTTATATTTTATTCACAATAGAATATAGATAACATATCAAATGTTGAAAGTGAGACATTTTGAAATGTCATGCCAAATATTGGCTCATTTTGGATTTCATGAGAGCTACACATTCCAAAAAAGTTGGGACAGGTAGCAATAAGAGGCCGGAAAAGTTAAATGTACATATAAGGAACAGCTGGAGGACCAATTTGCAACTTATTAGGTCAATTGGCAACATGATTGGGTATAAAAAGAGCCTCTCAGAGTGGCAGTGTCTCTCAGAAGTCAAAATGGGAAGAGGATCACCAATTCCCCCAATGCTGCGGTGAAAAATAGTGGAGCAATATCAGAAAGGAGTTTCTCATTGAAAATTTGCAAAGAGTTTGAAGTTATCATCATCTACAGTGCATAATATCATCCAAAGATTCAAAGAATCTGGAACAATCTCTGTGCGTAAGGGTCAAGGCCGGAAAACCATACTGGATGCCCGTGATCTTCGGGCCCTTAGACGGCACTGCATCACATACAGGAATGCTACTGTAATGGAAATCACAACATGGGCTCAGGAATACTTCCAGAAAACATTGTCGGTGAACACAATCCACCGTGCCATTCGCCGTTGCCGGCTAAAACTCTATAGGTCAAAAAAGAAGCCATATCTAAACATGATCCAGAAGCGCAGGCGTTTTCTCTGGGCCAAGACTCATTTAAAATGGACTGTGGCAAAGTGGAAAACTGTTCTGTGGTCAGACGAATCAAAATTTGAAGTTCTTTTTGGAAAACTAAGACAAGGACAACCCAAGTTGTTATCAGCGCTCAGTTCAGAAGCCTGCATCTCTGATGGTATGGGGTTGCATGAGTGCGTGTGGCATGGGCAGCTTACACATCTGGAAAGGCACCATCAATGCTGAAAGGTATATCCAAGTTCTAGAACAACATATGCTCCCATCCAGACGTCGTCTCTTTCAGGGAAGACCTTGCATTTTCCAACATGACAATGCCAGACCACATACTGCATCAATTACAACATCATGGCTGCGTAGAAGAAGGATCCGGGTACTGAAATGGCCAGCCTGCATTCCAGATCTTTCACCCATAGGAAACATTTGGCGCATCATAAAGAGGAAGATGCGACAAAGAAAACCTAAGACAGTTGAACAACTAGAAGCCTGTATTAGACAAGAATGGGACAACATTCCTATTCCTAAACTTGAGCAACTTGTCTCCTCAGTCCCCAGACGTTTGCAGTCTGTTATAAAAAGAAGAGGGGATGCCACACAGTGGTAAACATGGCCTTGTCCCAACTTTTTTGAGATGTGTTGATGACATGAAATTTAAAATCAACTTATTTTTCCCTTAAAATTATACATTTTCTCAGTTTAAACATTTGATATGTCATCTATGTTGTATTCTGAATAAAATATTGAAATTTGAAACTTCCACATCATTGCATTCTGTTTTTATTCACAATTTGTACAGTGTCCCAAATTTTTGGAATCGGGTTTGTATATAGAGGCAAGCAGATGAGCCCAGAATATGAACACATGTCTTAATGCATTAGGCATTTTCTTTGTAATAGTTTTCTGTTGGAAAATGCTTAATGTGCAATTTAGTGCATTGTGTTCATATTCTGGGTGAATCTGTTCACCTGCCTATAGTTCGCATCACCAATGAGGTATATATTGAATTTTGTCCTTTAATATCACTGTCTAACTACATTAGTACTTAGTATATAAACTTGGTAAAAATGAATGGCATTCAGAGGAGGACAGCTTTGTTTTGCCCTCCCGCTGGGCATCCCTGTAACTATGAATAAAAGAGTACTCCATTTGCAGTTTTGGGGAGGCTCCGGGAACACTTTGAAAATTGCTGATCTAGGCCGTTCTAGAGAAGAGCAATGGCAGCCAACATTCATTTGTGAGCAGGACTCAAGGAAAAAAAAATACAGATATTAAAGCATGCAACAATTTGAACTAAAAAAGGCATGGGTACATGCTAGTGATGTGATGGCGGTTATATCTGTGGGCCCTGAGGGTTGGGTAATAAAACAATACATTCAAATGAATTGCGGGTGGGTTACGGGTGAATGAGATAAATCATTAGTGGTGTAAATATTCTCTAAATTATTAAAGTGTTTTAAATGTTTTTATTTTTGTTGTTTTTTCTCAGGCATACAGACAGTTGTATGTGTTCGCCAGTTCGGGAAGTTGCAGTGACAGAAACAGTGACATTCCAGACAAAGTTTGAATAAAGGGAGTAAAGCCTGTATTTATGCGATTAAGAAAGTGTAGGCTATAATCTGGCCAAAGAAGAACTTTTGTTTTATAATTAAATGTTAATTTAAAAGCAACCTATTGTCCGTGTAGCCTATTGTAGTTTGTTTTTTTGTCCACCAGATAAAAATTTAAAGTGTTGAGTTACACACCAAAGCTAAATATTAGGGTAAGTATGAACAACAGTAATAGCAGTAAGCAATTTTCACATTAACAAACCTATTATAAGTTTTCAGAATAAACATTTCCTAATAGCCATGTCAAAAGATTTATTAAGATCTGAAAATACTATATTGCTGACCTTGTCTTCACAGGTGCAGCCCAGGTCATCATTTAGAGCTGTGACTGGTCCTGCTGGATTTGGCTTGCAAACTTCTTCAGGCATGCTGGGTATGTATAGAGGGGCCCTCAAAAGCTGGTTAAGGCTACCATGGGTACCATTATTAGGGGCAGGCTTCAAACCAAGGAGATCTGGGTAACACAGAGGCAAGAAAAAATCTTATGTGCTGACACACACTGGCCGTTTCTCAATATGCGTTCTTGTCTGTACCAGTGGACTTGTGAAACGTCATCAGTCGTCGCCCAAGTACTGTTGCAATTCAAAGTTAAAATCCCTGGATGTGTTCTTGCTCCGCCCCTTTCATCGAGGATGCATCAAGAGGTGACTTGTGCGAACTTGAGGCAGCCAGGTATCCCAGAATGCATTTCGCACCAATCAGCGAGCGTTAATGGCGGAGGGGAAAACCCGCACATTTAAAAAATATTTATGTTATTGTGTCATGAAATGCATTTCAGTAGAGAACGTAGTTGTTTAAAACTCAAATCTGCGGTTTAGTTATAAATATAGCGTAAAAATGTGCTTCGCTGATTTCGGAAGCGTGAGCTCCAAGCGATCACCTGGCGCTCAATGCTCATGTATCCGCCGAGAGCATTCTCACCGCGGCTAGTACTTCTGACATCTGCCGCTGGCTCTGATGTCTCCGTAGTGGTTAAACATGAGGTAAAATTCGTTTTGGGAAGATCTAACGGGCAATCTTTGGTCTCATGAATCGATTATTTCTTCCAGGTCATATTGTTTTGACTAAGCACAAAGTTATGTTTCATAAATTATTAATGTATTAATCGTCGTAACACAGCGCTGACTTTTTTTTTACATACATTTGACTGAATTGTTTGCTATTGTCTTTATTTCCTATTACATAAGTCTCTTATCATACTTCTGCTTTTATAATGGCTATTAACGTTATTGTTCATTAAAACTGACATTTAACAAAAAAGGCAGACTTGTGCTTGTCATATTTAATTTTATTATGCATACAGTATAGATAATCAGTGTATATGTGCACATATTACCTGGTTTATGTAATAACTTGATTGTTTAATGCTACACAGCGTGTAGCATTAAACAATCAAGTTATTAGAGTTGCCAAGTATGCATTTTTATGTTATTGAACAACTCTTACATATTTGCTGTGGGTATTTTTATTTCTAAATAGAAATTAATTTATTATAATTTTAATTACATTTATTAAATAAACTGCTTTTAATCAATTCATATTATACATAGTTGATTCTTGACGCCAGACAGATGGGGTCTCATGCACACTTTACTCTCCTCTCCACTAATGCATTAATACATTGATTGATATTGAAAAACAATGTGCAAGCAGAAGATCATTACAGGTAATAAAAATGAAGCCGCATGGTGCTGTACTTGTTTTTTGTATTTATTCTTCAACCAAATTCCTTGAAGCCTGTCCTGTCTCAGCTCTAATTTAATTTATACACAACTATACTTTACATTTTTGCAAAGATGTCAATTGACTGTCAAGCTCAGGTTTTGTATAATGGCGGTTGTCACACCCCACTGGATTCTGTTTTCATTCCTCGTGCTCTGTTTGACCTAGTTTTCCCTCGTGTCGAATTATTGCCATTTGGTTCAGGTGTGTGTCTTTCATTACCCTCATCCGCCCTCCTATTTAAAGGGGTCATCGGATGCTCTTTTTGCACAAGCTGATATGATTCTTTAGGGTCTTAATTAAAAGTCTATAACATACTTTGGTTAAAATTTCTCAACACTGGTGTAAAAAACACCTTTTTAAACCTGTCAAAATCAGCTCTGTTTTTAGCAGGCTATTATAGTCCAAGTTGCTTTAAATGCTAATGAGCTCTGCTGACCTAACCCTGCTGACCTCTCTTCTGTGGGGTGACAAGCAGTACTGTTTAATTTAGCCACGAAACTGACTAACTAGTACATTATTAGAAAAGGTGATTTGCAAAGATTCATAAAATAACTCACTTCTGTAGATGAGGCTGGATCTCAAATGATTCGCCCAAACATAGACGCATTTAGGCAGATTGGGGATTGGCGCATTCACTTCAAAGCGAAAGTATATTAATCTTCTGCGTCTTCAGCAGTTTAGATGTCGGGAGTAACTGACAACTGCTATATTCATTATTACATCCAACAACAAAGCACTTCAATCGCTTAATCTGAGACATCTTGGGCCTCATTTATAAAGCATGCGTACGCTCATGTTTGAGCTTAAATTCACGCCAACGCTCATATTTATAAAGACGGTCTTTGACGTGGAAAAGTGCTTAGCGTCAGGGTCTGAACAGACGTATGCACTTTTTATTGACGGAGTATTACAGGTTTTTTTTTAATAGAAGCTGTTCTTGCAGTTCGCTGTTCAAAACTATGACTGGTGATATTTTAGATGTTAATGATATTAATTAGGAGTCGTTTACAAGGCAGAGAGCTGAAACCATTCAATTGCACGCAAGTTCAAGATCATTTACGATTCATAGATTTCAAATCTGAAAGAGATTGTTCGTATGTTCATTCTATGAATTGTATCTGATACATTTTTGTAAAATCTAATTTAGGATGGTTTCTGCACAACATTTTATAAATGTTTGTCTTCCCCTGCACCGGAGTCGATACAATGGGGACTGTTTACAGCTCACTCAGGGCGGGTCTAAGCTAAGATGGCTTGTCAATCAACTATCGTGGGAGGGGCCTGTACAGAACTACGTCATTCTGACAGTAATCTCAAAAAAGCCTGTTTTGAGAAAGGAAAAAAAATACTGGGTGGATTTTTATAATTATAGGATGGATGTGTACACACACTTCCAACACACATTTACATTCAAACAACTTAAAACATGAATTTTGCATCCGATGACCCCTTTAAGTTGTGTTCAGTTCATTGTTTGTCGTCCAGTCTACTTAGTCCCTACGTGAGTCTCCTGCCTGCCTGCCTATTCTATTAATTACCCTTGTGTGGATTTATTAAAGACTATTTGCATTCATCTTCATCGTGCGTGTATCTCACTGTAGCGTGACAGAAGACCAGACCGACAAAAAGTATAACTGCGGTTCCCCTTCGGGAACTCGAGCTGCGTCGATAGAACGCTTTGGGGAATGCCATCAGCGATATCCAGCTCTGAATCATGTGTAATCAGTACAAACGATGGGCAAGACGTCATGGGCGGGTGACGTAATGACCAGGAGGCTTAAAAGCACGTGGGGTGCAACCGGCGTTAGCTTTTTGTCATTCAGCAAAGCTCTGTGTGTGTGTCAGTCACAAACTATGTTCTGTCAGTCTTATTTACTGTTGTTTGTCATGAAAAAGAAACCAGCAACATAGAAAGCTAAACTCGTATGTCTAAGCTGAGGCAAAGACAAAGGAACATAAGGGCGAAAGCAGATCGCATTACAGATTGTGTAAAAAACAAAAACAAAGAAAAGTCCTCCCTGCCCACACTGCAAAGAGTTAAACGAGCGGGGTTACACACAGTTTGTGCGATGGTCTGATTGGGAGTGAAGCATGCAGAGTCGGCTCTCAAGGAGGCCGACTGCCCACATTATGAGTGGCTTCCACTGTGTATGCTTCGCTCCCGGGGAGAAAACTCTCTTTAAGGGGGGAGTTTTTTCACCAGCGTTCCTCGCAGTACCTGCCCTCAGCGGAGCGGTAGTGGCTGTGCTCGTGGGAATCGCAGGTGGATCAGATGGAGGGAATGAAGACGGGTGAGCCCCTATTTCTTCCTTTCCCATCAGATCCAGCGCCCGCTCTCTGAGATCGGAAGCCCGCCCCGAGGTTCTTCCCCCCGTAGAAAGGGCTCGACGCTCCGCCTGTCCTTTTCCGAGGAGGGGGACAGCGAGGATGTCAATGAGTTTTCACAAAATATATGTTTGCACAAGCATGTTGTGAATAAATATAAAACAAAATAAAGTTATAGAGAGAAACATCTCTGGGGAGTGGAGCTCACAAAACACTCAGCTCTCTCGAGAAAGAAAGGAGGGGCTGATCGTGTTTTCCCCGCTGCAATTCATTGCGCTCCCGCCGGGCACGCTCTGAGGAGTGTGTCCGTGCCTATTATCTCGCGGTCCGGTCCCGCTACTGCTGAGGCACTACGGCGATTGAGATCACGGGGATCGCGCATGGATCTGGCGGACGGGTTGGAGACGGGCTCGCCCTATTTCCACCTGCATTCCCCAGATCTAGCGCTCTCTCGGGGCGGAAGCTTGCACTGCAGTTCTTCCCCCTTGAGTGAGAGCGCGCTAATCTGCAGCAGTGTTCTCTCCAAGGAAATTTATATTGTTTTTATTCCGAGTGGCTCGCGTGTTGCCGAGGCAACTCGTGCATTATGGTCATTCTCAGTTCATTATATAAATTTTTCACATCAGACCATTGTTTACCTGTGTGGGTGTTTCACTGCATTTCATTTTGACTATGAAAGTTTTATATATATATATATATATATATATATATATATACATAAATATATAAATCATTCAAAATGTTTATATCTTCTGTTTACTTATCCATATCTCTGGAGCATCGATCAAGAGTCCGCTACTTCTGTGCCTGGATCTGTGGGTTTTCTGTGCGAGGGTGCCCTCTAGTGTCCAGTATGAACGCAAAATACATCACCGATTACAAAATACATCCCCCCCCCCCCCGTTTCACAGACCAGGCTTGAACCTAGTGCTAGACTAAAATGTAACTCATAGCTGCTTTAACTGAAATAAACGTGCACTGACTTATCCTAAAATATATCAGTGCATTTGTTTTGTCTCAAGATACACACCAGTAATGTTTTTTTTCTGAGCATGTTTATAAAAATTACTTAAATGTCATAATTGAACTATGATCTAATCCTGGTTTACTTTTACATTTAGTCATTTTGCAGATGCTTTTAAAGCGATTTACAATTGGGGAATACATAAAGCGATTAAACTTGAAGAGGCAAACAGACAGAGGAAGTGCCCATAACACCAAGTCTTAGGCATTGTTCAAATAAATACAAGCTAGCAAGGGAAGGAGAGAAAGATAAAGATAAAGATGAAGATTTAGAAAAAGTGAATAATCAAATTTTTGATAAAGAGAGGTGTAGTCTAGGGTTAATCTAAGCCCTGTCTGTGTGTCTGTGAAACCGGGCCCATGTGTTTAGTGCTAATGGCCAATCCAATTATTAATTGGTAAAAAAAAAAATTTATAAGCATCGGTTCAGGCACCGTTTAGGCACCGGTACTGTTTCAAAAGTATCGATTTGACACCGGTATCGAAAAAAAAACCAAACGATACCTAACCCTAGCCTCGACAGGATGTGTCTTGTAAGGAGACTCACTTAGAGCCTACCACTCACAGGCCTACTACACTCCGTACACTGGCATGCTCATAGCGGAGCTCTGGCGAGCGGAGGCCTTTAAAACTCTCTGAGTGAGAGGAGGCCTGACGACACTCACCGAAAGGTCAAGCTCTTGGAGCGGAGGCCTCAACATGACGACTCTCTGGATCAAGAGGAGGCCTGCTACACTCCGTACACTAGGTATCGTACCACACGTGGCGATCTCTCCGGTCTGGTAGACCGCGGGCAGGGTGGCCACCCATGACCGCTCCCCAACTGGTGAGGGATGCATCCGTCACTAGCGTTACGCTGCGACAAAAAGCTCCCAACACCAGGCCTTGAGACAAAAACCAAGGGTTTCCTCTACATGTCTAAGGCACGTAGGCATCGCTGCGTAACCTTAATCATTCGAAGTGGGTTTTCCTCTCGGGGAGAACCCCTTGGTTTTGAGCCACCACTGTAGGGGTCTCATGTACAGCAGGCCAAAAGGTATCACGTTGGGCGCAGCTGACATCAGACTCAGCAGTTTTTTGAAACTGCTTGACAGTGAGTGACCGGCCTTCTCTTACTCTCTTGACTGACGTGAGGATTGACTCGATCCGAGCAGGGGACATACGTGCCTGCATCGTGGTCGGATCCCACACCACGCCCAGATAAGAGGTTTTCTGTACTGGAGAAACACACTTTCCTGACGTTAAGTCTTAACCCCAACTCTTTCAAGTGAACGAGAACGACATCTCGATGCCGAACCGCCATCCGCTCTGATGAGCTAGTCGGGGCGAGAGTGCAAGGCCGAAGGGAAGAACCCGATATTAATACGCTTTGCCCCCAAAGCACATCTCAGGAACTTCCTGTGATGGGGATGGAGTATGCATTTTCTAGATCGCTTGTGACCACCAGTCCTCGGATCTGGTGTGAGACACGTGCTTGAAGAGATTTTTCTGAACTTCAGTCGTGTGACTGAGCGGTTCAGTTAGCTTAGATCTAAAAAGGACGCAACCCCTTTCCCAGAAACAATGAAGTACGGCTGTAGAACCCGGACTCTCGAGACTGGCCTCTGGTGTACTTAGAGCGGCTAGCTGAAGCGGGGGACCAGCAGGAGACGGCCGATCTAGCTGCTCTAGAGACCCCCGAAGGGGTGGCGAGCCTCCCAGCTCTGCTACATTTCTGGGCGAAAGAGACTGAGAGAAGTGCTCGCTGGAGACCGCTGCGCCCTGGAACACTGGCAGGGTTAGCAGACCGATCTCCTGAGGGCACTGAGGAGAGACGGGCACCGTGTAATGCGGTGTACTCTGCTCTTCCCCAGAGGGGCCGGCCCTCAAAAGCCCTGGGCCATTGGCATCAGAACGTTCTAGCCGAAGACTATCCAGTAAAAATGATGTTCCGCAGATCCGTCTTCGGCTCGGGAGCGCCACTCTGACTCCGACTCTGATTCTGGCGAGTACGAGAAGTGACATTCCTTGAATGAGGAGCTAGAACACGACTCCTCTGAGGAAGAGAGGTAACATTGTGCTCACTCGAGAAAATATCCCAAGAGGCTCCTGTATAATATATATTTGTATATCTTTCTCTACATAATATAAATATATAAATCAATATATAAATAAAATAAATACAATAAACATACAAATACGACTATGTATAGTTTATCTGTGTTATTCAAGCCATCTCGGATATTTTCATAATAATTAAGTATAGAAATACAAGTATACAAGAGTTGTGCTTTTAAGTCAGAATGTGAAAACCGCACACTCAGGTTACTATAAAGATTTGTTGGACTTGTATTATTAGAGCTTTTTGAATTGAGTTCATGTGCATTTTCTCAGTCGGGAAATTATTTTGCACGTGCGGTGATGGTGATGATGCTTCTTACGTCCGTTTCAGAGAAACAAAAGGACAAATATTTCAACCGATCGCTCAGGCATGGCACCGAAATGAGGCACCGAAATCGGTGTTCTGATTCAGTTCGGTACATACCGGTTCCATAGGTACCGGTGCCGTGTTGGTACCGAGTTTCAGTACCCAACCGTAGTCGAGGCAGGGGCTGAGGCCCGGGGAATGGATGCGGATGACAGATATGGAGAGTTCGGGTTAGGAGGTGGATCCGTTGCGACTCATCAGATATCGCACTGTTCCCTCCGGCTACGCCTCATCCCTCTGGCTCTGTCAGGCTCCTCCCTCCCTCCGCCTCCACCTTGGTCCTCTGTCGCTCCAGCTCCACCGCGGCCTTGCGTATCCCCACCTCCGCCACGGTTGCCGGCACCATATGCTCCGCCTTGGCCCTTCGGACCATCCCCATCACCCTGACTCAGTGGCTCCTCGTCTCCGCCACCGTCGGTCATCCGTCCCTCCCTTTGTCTACTTAGTCCCTACGTGTGTCTCCTGCCTGCCTATTCTATCATTTACCCTTAAAAACTATTTGCATTCATCTTCATTGTGCGTGTATTTCACCGTAGCGTGACAGCGGTTAACTTGGGAAAACAATTTTTATGGTTTGGGAGTGTTCATATTATGTGGACCATTTACCTGTCCCTGTCATGCAGACCTGGCGACGCTGAACATGCTTTTGTACTGAAACTCAAAATGAATGCCGTAATCAGGATTAGTCAGGATTACTACAGAATGAAAAAGAGATTTTCTCACCACACATGACATTATAAAGTTCAATATTCTCAAAAGGTGGATTTTTTGTCTTGAATTTAAAAGATGGTCCATATCCAAGGAAAATGGTCTGAAAAGAAGATCAAAGTAAGTCACTAAAATACCAAAAAGGTTAACACAACATTTTTAGCTATATCTATGAAAATTGCAATTCAAACACAAACCTGCATGCTGTTGATCTTATTGTCATATCCGTGATCACCAGCAAACCCACATTTCCCATGATTCCTTTTTGATTCATAGAACTTCCTGCATCAGAAAGACACAATCAAAGTAGGTCATTGAGGGTCTTCTCCTCAAAGAAAAACATTCGCGGGAGACATGGAGCAATTTTTCAACTAAATAAATCAAAAGAATCTTTAAAACATACAAGCAGTATGTAAAAGTAATAAAAAACAAAGAAAACCAGTAAATCGTGTTTTTTCCTCCCACTTCAATGATGTCTCAAATATTTATTAGAGTAAGTCACAAGTCAATGACTAGTTAATGTTGCTAACAACAAGTTAGTATTTATAGATGACATGCTTAAATACTATAAGTAGTGTTTGAATTCCTTAGAATAAATCATTTTTTAAAACAGTTCAGTCACTGAACATGCTGGGTGAAGCTATGTGGCAGAGCTAAATGGCATGATTGAAGCACACTAAACCTCAGTATTAATTGTGCTGTAAACGTTTTAAAACTTTTTAACAGTAATTTTTACTCAGTGGAAAGCATACACTACAGAAAATTCAGTGATTCCAGCAATAAGTGTTTGTCCCATGCAGCATCTTCAAATAACGAATGAGAGACTGCTCCTAAATGTTCTATTTAATTTCTTAAAACCTGAGTAGTTAATTTAACTTTCTGTTTCATGCAAAGACCTACAGGCTAGGTGAGACTGCCCAAGCTATAAAGTAGTTAACTTCATGACTTTGGAGCCACCGATTAGACAGGACTATATCTCCAGCAGACTGCTTCAATGCTTTCTTTCATTGGGGTGCTACTGTCAGCCAAACCAAACAGAGGAGGTTGTCAACCCTGCAGTGAGGAACCGTCGCTGGACTTGCCTCTCTGTTTTGCATCCTCATCTATGGTGGAAGTGTTTTAAGCTATTGGCTAATTACAGTGATCTCATCATTTTTCTTTTTTTTTTCTTTTTGGATTTTATAGCTTCCTGTTTTAGTATCAACTGAGAATACAAGGGACTATGGTGTCATTAGAACAGCCGCGATTTCTTTAAGACTGCAAGGGAAGCTCAGCTTCCCCAGCTTCCCTATAATTTCAAAAAATGAATGGTCAAATATATGTACTATTATGTTAACATTTTATTGACTAAAAATGCGTTAAACACGTTCATCTCGAACGAAAACAATTTCGTTCAGAATCAGCTACTTAGGTCGGCTGACTCGATTTTTCTCATTCATTCCCGTACCGTACAGTGCATACTCTGTTGAAGCCCAGCGTCCATTGACTTCAATGGGGCTGCTTTAAACAGTTTTTTTCAGTGCTTAGAAACAAGACGGTCATTGGATAATGCTGCGATTATCCCGCCCATGTCCCGCCCCGGACGCTCAGCGTCTCTGGGATGAATGAGGAGTGGGCTGGCCCGGACTCCGAGCGTCTGCGTGATGATTGGAGGGTCTGTCATCTCTTTTTAATCCACTTTTATGTCCTAAAAACGCTCGTTTTTGGGGTCGACAGCTTATAAAAACGTATTTATTGTTTTTTTTTTTTGCTTGTTTGCTATACACATTGTCACATATCAGCTTTTAGACATTTTTTTTTTTTTTTGTTATAAATAAATGACAAGGAGGCGGCAGCTTCTCGCAATGCAAAGAACGGTTGGTGTGTGGCGTGGGCGTGTCTTCAGATTATGACGCGTATCACTCTGTGTCTCCATTTCCAACTCAGTCCCAT
Organism: Ptychobarbus kaznakovi; assembly: GCA_027422405.1. Classification (NCBI taxonomy): domain Eukaryota; kingdom Metazoa; phylum Chordata; class Actinopteri; order Cypriniformes; family Cyprinidae; genus Ptychobarbus; species Ptychobarbus kaznakovi. The sequence goes on along the minus strand of CM049803.1, from coordinate 6,954,090 downwards.
CGCGGATTTTGCATGTGTAGTCGAAAGACAAACTGCTGCAACCTTCATCGTATATTTCACACAATTTCACACCACATTCATTGTTTCAGTTTAACATAATTCCCACATTTCCTCCCGTTGAGTAAATATATAATATATATATTAGATCGTTTGTTCATTAATTCATATAGTCTGAACTAGCCAGCTAGCAAACTGCACAGCGGTGTAGAAAGGAGCTCTCCTGTTTAAAGCGGCTCAAGTCCTACACCCGTAACACAATGGGCCAAGCCGTTTAAGCAGCCTAGCTCTGCTGGCCATTGAGAGGACACTGGTCAAGTCACTGGAAAAGACGCCTAGTTGGTACGACAGGGTTACAGAGCATTTTCTTGAAAAGGAACTTGAAAGGAAAGAATTTACATATAAATAAATGAATTACATATAAATAAATGACAATTTTTATGATTTAGGCCGAAAATGAGCTTCCCCTCTTTAAAAGATCAGCAGCCGCCACTGCATTAGAAGCATCTAAGGAAAAGGTATAAACTAAAAAGGTATGTCCACCAGGTAACAGTACTCTGTAAAAATAAATATTTCAAAAATACAGACAAAGGAAATTACTTAAATAAATATTTAATATTTTATTTTTGTATTGTTTTCCAACAGCAAAGTATCTGAACAACCTTAAAACAAGACAAATCGACATGACAGGCAAAACTGATATTAATACTTGTTTTCAGAGAATACATCTTGAATTGTTTTCTTAAGCAGAAATCGAAGAACGTTTATGGAGGTTCATGCTTAAAATAAGACAAAATGGTAACAGTTTACAATAAGGTTAATGCATTAGGTATCATGAACTGTGTGTAACAATGAACAATACAGTATTTATCAATCAAGGTTAATTTTTATTTCTACATTAATACAACATTACAAGTTGTGTAACTTAATATTAGTGAATGTATTAATAGGAAATAACAATCAACATAAGTATTCATATAAATTAACATTAAATTTGATTAATCAGCGCTATTAAAAATGTTCATTGTTTTTACATGATACCTAATGCATTAACTCATGCTAATGAAAATGTTCATTGTTTTTACATGATACCTAATGCATTAACTCATGCTAATGAAAATGTTCATTGTTTTTACATGATACCTAATGCATTAACTCATGCTAATGAAATGAACCTTGTACAATAATGTACAATTTAACCAAAAAAGAAAGAAAAAACATATACATATATATATATATATATATATATCAGTATATACACTGCTCAGCGTAAATGAGTACACCCCCTTTGAAAAGTAACATTTTAAACAATATCTCAATGAACATTAAAACATTTTCCAAAATGTTGACAAGACTAAGTTTTATATAACATCTCTTTAACTTATAACATGAAAGTAAGGTTAATAATATAACTTAGAGAACAAAATGTTCAGTTTTACTCAAATTAGAGTGATGCAAAAATGAGTACACCCCACTGAAAGTCTCTGGAGCAAAGCTAAATTTTAGACTACAAATGTCTAATTTAACAAGAATTCAACCACAGGTGAGTCTAATTATTCATTGTTCAGCAGACAGTTGACTATAAAAGGGTGTTACTTAAAGAAAACCCCTTCCCATTTCATGCTGTCAGCAATGGCACCACATGGAAGAGAAATGTCACAAGACCTGAGAAAGAAAATAATTTCTTTACACAAGAAAGGTGAAGGCTACAAGAAGATCAGCAAAGCTTTACTTATCAGTCAGAATACTGTAGCAAAAGTGGTACAAACATTTAAAAAAGATGGAACTGCAGCCATCTCACAGAGACGTCCAGGTCGTCCACGGAAGTTAACACCTTGTCAGGAGCGTCTTCTGATGAGAAGGGTTGAAGAAAATCGACATGCAAGTTCACTGCAGTTATCTAAAGAAGTAGAAAGCCAAACTGGGGTGACTATTTCCCGTGACACAATACAGCGTACACTGCAGAGGAATGGCATGCATGGGTGCCGTCCACGAAAGAAGCCTCTCCAGGCACAAAAAAGCCCGCCTAGAGTTTGCCAGGGCCCATGCTGACAAAGATGAAGACTACTGGGACTCTATACTCTGGAGTGATGAGACCAAGATAAATGTTTTTGGAACTGATGGCTTCAAAACTGTATGGTGTCGCAAAGGTGAGGAATACAAAGAAAAATGCATGGTGCCTACAGTGAAACATGGTGGTGGCAGTGTCCTTATGTGGGGCTGCATGAGTGCTGCTGGTGTCGGGGAGCTGCATTTCATTGATGGCATCCTGAATTCACAAATGTACTGCTCTATACTGAAAAAGAAGATGCTACCATCACTCCGTGCCCTTGGTCGACGTGCACTTTTCCAACATGACAATGATCCTAAACACACATCTAAGGCCACTGTTGGATTTCTGAAGAAGAACAGGGTGAAAGTGATTCAGTGGCCAAGTATGTCTCCTGATCTGAACCCAATCGAACACCTATGGGGAATTCTGAAGAGACAAGTTGAGCATCACTCTCCATCCAGCATCCAATCTCTAAAAGAGGTAATTCTTGAAGAATGGAAAAAGATAGATCTGGCAAAATGTCGCCAACTTGTTCATTCCACGCCTAGAAGAATTGGTGCTGTCATTAAAATCATGGAGGCCATACAAAGTACTAGATTTAGTAGTTTTTGTTGTGGGGTGTACTCATTTTTGCATCACCCTAATTTGAGTAAAACTGAAAAATGTGTAATCTAAGTTATATTAACCTTACTTTCATGTTATAAGTTAAACAGATGTTATATTAAACTTAGTCTTGTCAACATTTTGGAAATGTTTTTTTGTGTTCATTGAGATATTGTTTAAAATTTTACTTTTCAAAGGGGGTGTACTCATTTACGCTGAGCACTGTATATATATATATATATTTAAATATTATGTATTTTTGCATTTTAGCAAATGTACGGATTTTAGCTAATTTTATGGATGTTTACAAGTTAAGTTTTTATTAGAAAATAAATCAAAAGCACTCTTTAAGAAAATAAGTTTTGCATATTTAGTTTTAAGTATCTATCAATCAAAGAAAATTAATGGACATTTTAACCATGACATTTTAATTATTTTATACATGATACTGAAATTAATTATGTGGTAGGTAATTTACCGTGCTATGTGCCATTTCTTCTCAACCATCAAGTGAACCTCCTCGATTCTGTGGTTGCTGGCATAATGCAAACGTTTGGGAAGATGCTGCTTCAAGTACGGTTTGAAGTGCTGGTCTGGCTTTTTGCACTGTAGAAGAACCAAGTTTCATGTTTAGTGAAGAAGAACGGTGCGTTCTGTACTGAAATAACCAGAGTACATTTTAATTGAAACCATTTAAATAATCAGTGGTCCCAAAATATATTGAGACTAAAGTAACAAATTATGCTAGACGTTCCTCAGAACTAACGTTGTTTTTAGGAACTATTTTTTGCAAAGAGTTCTATCCAACTTTTGAGTAGATGTATGACATCACGTCAGTTCTACTCAAGTTCACAGAGGTGTGGTAGCAGAGTAACCACATGTGCAGGTCATCACATTAAGTATGGAGTCTTACTTAATTTTGACAAGAAAAGTGTTTTCTTATAAAAAGGCTTAGTAAAGTATGATGTAAATTTACAAAAGTACACTATTATAAAGTATTTTATAGAAAGTCACTCACCGTAAGGTTTGCTACAATTGCTTTCGCATCATCTAGAGAGAAAAAAGAGAAATAAACTCTAAATAGTTTTTATTCCTGATACATTTAAAACTAATTAATTCCTAGAAATAGTGCACTATACTCTATTCTAATGTCCTCACTAAGTCACATGCTCTCAATAATTTTTTCTCTTGTAACATGACATTTAATTAATATCAACCAATAGCCCACACAGCCTAGGTGACATCAGCCAAAAAGGGGAAAGTTCTTTAGTCACAGGAAGTATTGCATTTTGATGAAAAATTAAGAAAACATTTTTTACATTTTTTCTAAGAACTAATGTGTGCTGATCAGTTGTGTGAAATAAACAAATAATTTACTTGAAATATAACAAAATTACAACAAAAAAATGTGCATGAACCCAGGTTGTTTAATAATAATAATTCCTTACATTTATATAGCGCTTTTCTGGGCACTCAAAGTGTGCATATTGTGCCAGAACGCCCACCACACACCAGCTTACTTGTGGAGAGGAGACACAGGGTGCTTCTCAATTCTTATTTGTGCATCCTCATTTCCTTTCCTTGCTTCCTTTCCTCGCATCTTAGCCCCACCCCTTCAGGATGTGAGGGAAGGATGCACGGAAAAGACGCGAGGACGGAGGAATTGAATAGTGAAATTATATATCCTCGCTACCTTTAGCGTTACTTCAAAACGCCATCAGCTGCGCAAAATGGATCTGCCCTTATGTTGTTAAAGTTTTTTTTTTTTTTTTTATTAATAAAGCAAGATGCCCTGTTAAAATATACAGGTGACATGTATGGTTTATTTCAATTGCAACGGTAAAATAAAATACAAATTATTACAACAGATGAGAAGGGGGAGGAGAATTTACACGTGCGTCAGGTTTTTCAATGAAAAAGACTTCTGCATAGGATACACCTGTGTATCCTCGCTCATAGCTCCACTGTAAGGCTCCTCACTCCTCGTTCTTCGCCTCCTCGCGGTGCATTAAGAGAATTGAGATGTCCTTCAAGATGGCTGAGCTCGATCGGTTTCCGGGTCATAGTATGGAGGACAGAGGAGCGAGGAGGGATATTGAGAAGCACCCACAGTGATGGATCCAATCAGAATATGGGGATGTTTAGGAGGCCATGATGATGGATAGAGGCCAATGGGCGAATTTGGCCAGGACACCGGGGTTACACCCCTACTCTTTGGTGAGCACCCCCTGCTGGTCTCACTAACAGCTCTTCCAGTAGCACCTGGTTTTCCCCAGAGGTCTACCATCCAGGTACTAACCAGGCTCAACCCTGCTTAGCTTCAGTGAGCAACCAGTCTTGGGCTGCAGGGTGATATGGCTGCTGGTTTGTTGATTATTGCTGCTGGTTAGAACACTAAGAGATTAAGAATATATTTACATACAAACGCATTGAGATACTGTATGATGCAACTAGGACAGGGCAGGCTAGAACTCTCATTCTGCTTTTTACTAATTACTAACATTTAGAGTTGTTTGGATTTCGGGCTCGGATTCTTCCCAGGGACCCCGGAATTAGGATTATGTCCTCAGTGTTGGACATGTAAGAGCTCAGGAACTCTGTGCGGTCACAATGAGCTTCCTCCATGCCTGAAGAAAAAAACAAAAAAAACATATTTAGATTAAAATAGTGTCATCCCTAGAAACCCCAAACCAGGTCTAAATGTGGTACCATGGTCTCCAACCAAGATGATATTGACACAACGGTGCAGTTTCATCTGTTTCAAGCCATTCATTAGCTGTCCAATCACCTTATCAATGTCCTTCAGTGCACTGTCAAGCTGCAGAAGGAAACAACATCTGTCTAATGCTCAACATCAAAGCAACACCAGCAACATCAACAGTTTTCATATTTCAAATTAGCTTGAAGCTAATTTTAATTCACACTCTATGGAAAGTGAATGTAATAAGTTTATGCAGTGAGTCTGTATTTGGGCTGCCTTTGTTTGCATTACTGTTAAATGTGCAGCATGATCATATGCTTATGTGAATAAGTGTGTGACTGAAGCAAGTGTGACAATGCCAGTCAACTGGTCTTCTAAGCAATTCAAATGTTTCCTGTACACTCTACTTACCTCAGTGCTGTGGGGTCCTAGTTTGTGGCCGTAGGAATCCAGCTGTTCAGAATGCATTGCATAAACATATGGCCTGCAAATCACAGACACCTGTTACCTTTTAACCCAAAAAAGAAAAGAAAAAGAAAGAAAATCTACAAAAAACAAGCAGTGACAGTGATGCTGTGAAGTTCAACCTTACTATAAGGAAAAGTCTAACCTTAAAGCAAATAAAATGTCATAATGTGACTGTAAATTTATGGTAATTCTGAACTTTTAAGTTAATTGTTCAACCAAATAAAGAATGTTCACAAAGCATTTTGGGGGTGTTATTAGATTACATACTGACCTCTCCGCATCCGGAAGATGAAGCCACTGCAACATGGTCAGAACTCTCCTTTCCAATGGAATACCACTGTTAATGCACCACACATTACAATTGGTAGATAAACATACATTGTATATAGCTATTTAAAGTTTATATAGCTGAAATTTTCTGAAAGTGTCAGCAGGGCAGTACAATTAGGCGAACCTTCAAGTTTAATGCTTGCAGATATGCACGTATGTGGTTAAGAGTCTTAGAGAGTTTATGTAGGATATCAAGGGAGCAGGAAAGATTAGAAACATTATCTGAATCAATCTCTACAGGAAATCCTTTCTACTCTACCATCTCCACTCATCCTGACCTCATGTCCAGTTGTAGCAACATTGGGTAAATGTATGCCTCCTCAAACTATGGCTCAGATAAGATTGGAAAATTTAATTTCCTCATGGTTTGAAGCCAAAGGAAGTAGCTCTGAAAGCACTTTGTCCTTCCACTGTGCTGAATTTGCTATGCAATTGACAAGTGCCTTGCATGTACAGTATGTAGAGCCTTTTCTCACAAATTACTAGCAAAACAGTTCAAGCTGTCTCTGTCTCAGTCCAAGTGAAAAAATGCAGTCTGAAGGCCCTCTGTGAATGAATGCAGATGAGGGACCTTTGTGTTTCAATCCTAGGCAAGTCCAGGACTTGCCAGAGAGCACATCAGAACAAAAACATTCACATGATTTCCTCCATTTTATGAAATCTTGCAATTAACTTGCGATTTTGACTCAAAGTACTTTTTCCAGCTGGACTTGTAACCCGAGGTTGTGGGTTCGAACCTCGGCTCCGGCAGGAATTGTCCACGACTGAGGTGAGACCCTTGAGCAAGGCACCGAACCCCCAACTGTTCCCCGGGCGCTGCATCGTCGGCTGCCCACTGCTCCAAGTGTGTGTGCAGAAAACACATTTCACTGCTGGTTATACTCTGTATAATTGTGTATGTGACAAATAAAAAAATCTTCTTCTATTCTTCTTCTTTTAAGAAAATATGAGTGGTCCTTGCTTGTGCAAAACTTCAGCTGTCAATGCTTTGTATTTTCTAGGATGTTGTGGGTGTTTGTTTTACTAGCCCACGTGCCCACCTCCAAGTCTACATGACATAATGATCCACAGATGTGATAAGTCCTCATTCATTATAAGTGTATGGGATTTTTTCATACATTTAAACATTCACCAGGCTAAAATTGTGAAATGGCACACCTCTCCTCAACGGGCCACATGATTTGAGGTAGGCTACTGCTCATGTCCATAAGATAAACAGTACGGACAAGTTTTTTGATTAATTGATGTTACAGAATTAAATTAATAAAAAAAATTACCTTCAAAAAGACATTGTTTGTATTTGAGTTTGGATCATGTTGACTTACACTGGCCAGAAAAACGTACCACTCTTTCACTCCCTGTTTCACTGCTGTTATCCAGATCTAGAAATGGAAGAAAAAAGAGTTATCAAACAAAACGTGTTGTTCTGAGTCTTCTGTGTAAAAAAAAAAAAGTTTTTCTTTCATATGCCAAAGAAAAATCTCTTAATTCATATATGAACTAACAAATTCTAGGGATCACAATTCACAAATGAGAGACAATTGTTCTATGTGTTGGTAAATTTTCACAAGTGTTTTGGCAAAACTGCAGCGACGAGACTGGATAAGTTCCATCCACGATGGTCTCATTTACCGTCACAGCTCAGTCAGTGGGGTATAGAATCAGCCAGAAGAAATAAAGTTCAGTGAAAATTGGCTCCAGATGTTGGGTTAATAGCTGACAGATGTGTTGGAGATATCCCCTTTGCTTTCATGTAGCTTGCACAAGATCTAAAAAAACATTATGCACATGATCCACTGCTTACAGTTTCAGAACACTGTGCCACTGAGGTACTAGTTATAATTGTCTTGTATCTCTTGCCATGACCAAAATGGTGACATCAATATGGCTCAAAGTAGTCTACATATATGTACATGAGTGTCACTGGACTGCCCTTTGACAGTTGAAGTTTAAGAATATTTCAAATTCAAAGCCATATATGATGCCAAGAAATCTTTCATTTAAGCCATTAGTCAACTAATTATATGTATATGGTATTAATTTAATTAGTTTTAAGTATATAAAAGGACAAAACAGCAAAGAGATCTATATGCACATGTATATATTATGTTTTTCTTTCTTTATAAACTGTATGCAGATATGTTTTAGTTTTTTTATATATCTTTAAAACTGTCAAGCAATCTGTCATTGTAGTCAACACATTATAGTCAACACATTATACAAATATGAATAAACACAATTCATAGAGGCAAACTGAAACACTACAACATGTGCAATTAGACTATAACTATTTAACAATTTGAACTTTTCTCTGAATTCCAATCTCAGTTTTCTCATATTATTTCAGTATGATTTAACCTTCACACTCCGCATGCAAACTTGGATAAGCGCCTTGTAAAACAATGTATATTTATCTAAGTTAACCTTAATGTTAAAACATTACTTCATTTTTGGATGAAGTACCTTCAAAAAAAAAAAAAAAGTACGGAAGGGCAACTCACAGGTTGTCCTCCCCACCATCGATGGTTAAGCTTTTCTTTCCCACGGATGTTAAAGTTGGCATCAAAGCCAGGGTCATGCATGGAGTTACCCACAATTCCATGTGACTCAGGATAAAGCCCCTAAAGCAAAGAAAAAACTAAATAAATATGTTCAAAGCAAATGGTTTAAGGGGCAACAGAAATAATATTATCATGTACAGTGGTGGTTTTAAGCTCTAATATGAACATCAACTTTGTAGAATTAGAATCCTACCAAAAAAAGTGCAAAGAAAAAAATGATTGGCCCCTCTTTTTTAAAGATAAACATCTTGCAGATTCTGCAAGGGGTATTTAAACTTTAAGCAAAATTTAACACAGAGCACAAACTTAATACATACTGTTGTAATTGTATACAAATTTGGGTAGGTTTTGGTGGGGTACACAGGTCTCATGTATGGTGCGTGTGTTCCACATGATCCTACAAGAGAAATTAGAAATTAAGTAATTATTAGAATCAATCAAAGGCATCAGTTTAGTACAATAAATTAGGTAATTTAGCACAGATGGAATACATGAACATGTTCTCTGAACAAGAATGTGCTCTAAGCTTACTTTGTCTGAGATCCTAAGTTTACCACAGGAAAACTCAATTACAAAATGGATTGCTGTAGACTGTTGGCTAGTGTATGAAGTTGGGGGGGGGGTCGAATCAGCATTTTATTACTTTCAAGATTATGAATTGCACCACACAAATTCAGAATGCATTCTGAGTTTAATCTTAAACCTCTGCTGCATGAAGACTACTTGCTGCCAACTCCAAACACACAAAAATACTGAGTAAACATCAAAACGCCCACAACTGCTTGACTGTTTACACCGTTGATAAATAAACTATATGATCACATAGCTCTCTAGATAAAGTTGGAAAGTATAACTTTATCCAACATAAGGCTTACTGAGACATAAGGCTTACTGAGTTTCTCAATATTGGGGATCACCATGCTTCCTCTTTTCATGTAAGATGCACGAAAGCCATCAACAGACAACATGATGATAGGCGGCCGAACAAACCTAGATACACAGAAAGAAACATTAATACACCAATTACAAACAAAACTAAATTAATATTTGTCTTAATTAATAGTGGACAGGTAAGTCTTCAATTTGATTTGAATACTCTTTATAATAACCTTTGATTCTTCCATAGACACTATTCATATGGTTAGGCTCAAAAAGTTACACTTAATGTGCATGCATTAACCCAGTCCTCCCAGATAGGTGTTTGGTCACACAGAAGCCCAATATCCATCTATTAACTCTTCTTTTAACAGCGTTTGCCATAATTCAGCACTTCACAGCATTAAATAGATAAACAATTCCCTCTCTCTAGAATGTAAAGTACAGTTGTGTACCAAGATATAAGTGTTGTGGACTTAGTATTGAATATAAAAGGTGGGATGGATAGGGAGCCCATTCAGTGATGTTTGTCACTGAAATCACAATTGTCTCTCACCCGGCTGGACACTCGTGGTTTTTCATCTCTTCACACTCTTCCTGCAACCAGGGAACATCACCTAATACAGGGAGTCAATAAAGCATGAGGTGACAATAAAACACGTATAATTGTAGTGGTCTGGCAAAACGGTCTTAAGAACTTGATGGGAAATGATTAACCTTCATCTTTCCTTAGGGGCATTTTGACCCAGAATTTGTTATTTTTTTTAAATCGAGTGTTCATTTGAGCGGTACAAGACTTTGAGACTTTTGTTCAACTTTAATTTGGAACACACACAAAAACATTGAGTGGATTCGAGGATTTATGTGGCTGTAATTATATTTTTTTTACAAATCCTTCCCTCGCAGATCATTCAGACCCGAACATAGGCTTTTTTCATTTTATTTTATTTTGTCACACTTGAACATGGATCACACACACAAAAAAAGAAATTTGAGTGGATTCTAGGACTTTATGTGGGTGTAAAATAAGTAACAAATCCTTCCCTTGTGGGTCAATTTGACCCCCCCATAGGAATGATTGGAATGTCGAAAAAGCATTTTTATTTAAAAAAAAAATTATACAAAATCTGACACAATCCAGACAAAATAAATATCCAAACAAAGAGCTGAGAATACAGAAGGCAAGGCAAAAAACACTCACATGCACACAAACACATACATGGTACACGCACACATATTATAACAATAACACGTTGTAAATATACACGAAAAATCATGAAAAAAACTACATTATTATTATTAAGAAAAAATATATATAAATGGATCATATATATAGTGTTCCTGTGGCTCAGTGGTAGAGCATTGCGTTAGCAGCACAAAAGGTTGTGGGTTCAATTCCCAGGGAACACACATACTGACATACTGATTAAAAAAAAAATGTATAGCCTGAATTCACTGTAAGTCACTTTGGATACAAACGTCTGCTAAATGCATTAATGAATGTTAATGGATCAATATAAGCTTTCTGGATGAAAAAAAAAAGTTTCATTTTAGACCTTTGGGTCATTTTGAACCGCAAGGGAAAGATTTGTTACAAAACACGAGGGTTAAAGGTTAAAATATGTATGATACACACTCTGGATCAAAAATCAAGAAAAATCCACTGCTCCAGATGTGTGTTCATGGTGTGTGTGTGTTCACTGCTGTGTGTGTGCACTTTGGATGGGTTAAATAGAGAGCAAAAATTCAGAGTATGGGTAACTATACTGGCATGTCACGTCACTTTCACTTTCAAATAACAGCAATGGGTGATTGTCACTTATAAATCAAAACAAATTCTAAATCCTCCACATTAAACCATTTCTGCTAAACAGTCTGCTAATTACATTCAAATGAAAGGCATGCGATTTTTGTGTTTCCAGTTTGCAGAAACACTCTGAAAGCATCCTACCTTTGCAGAGAGACCTGTAGTTGGTGCAGCAATCTCCTTTAGCCATGCAATCCTCTGAGCAGTGACAGGCATGCTGTTCATTGAGAGTTTCACCACAGCGGTCTTTACTGCACTCAAAGCCCCCGGCTAAGAGCACAAAAAAATCAAACAAAATTTCTTGTAGATAAAACCCAAGCAATGCGAAATTAAAGGAAACTGTTACAGCAGCCTGGCACAAGCGATTTGAAGGATGTCTTTCTTTTGACAGACAAAAAGTACAGTGGGGTCCAAAAGAAAAAAATTCTTCATTAATTTGAGAACCATGAATTTGATAAATCATGAATTTGAAATTGTCTTAATATTTGGTAGGCCTAAAGTTTGTGGAAAAACCTAAAACATGTTATCAGCATGATTTGAGAATGTTCAAATTACATTAGTCACACATTTTCTTATTCAATTAGTGGTCTAACAGTGCAAAATCTTAAATACTTCTAATTCATTTTCCATCATAAAACCTCAGACTTTGTGTTTATCCCAAATAAAAGGAAAAACAAATGTTGATAGGTCTTACCTGTTTTCAGGCAGTGCTCATCAAAGTCTGAGCAACAAGTATTGTATGTTTTACACAGGTTGTCGCAGCGACAGTTTGGGGGTTCACTTTCCACTAGTTCAAAGCACCTGTTTTTACAGGAACCTGACAGGCTGTTAAAAGGGTGGTCAGAAAGAACTTCGAGGACCCGATAAAGTTTAAGGAAGAGAGAAGACACATAGAACATAAAGATTAAAGATATATTTTAAATCTAAAAACACACATCACCAAAAGACAAAATTTGTTATGCTAGTGCAAACATTTGTAAGTGCTCTGCCCTGAAGCTGAAGACACATGTTTTCAGTTCAATCTTACTTACCAGTAAAATCTCAAAGATGGGTAAAGGAGCTAATATGTTCTTTGCGTATCTCAATATTGACTTAGGTTAGAGCAAAGCAAATATTTATTTAATTTCGATCACAGCTGAGAGCAACAAAAAGTGGCTGTTTCATTAAATTCCTTGCACATTACTACTACCAACCTTATGTGAACTGACACGATCACTTGATACAAAAAATGTGTCAATGCATTTATACTGGAACATTTCAATGAACAAATGATATTATTAAGTTAAATTGTAGAATGAACAATGAATCATTGAATGATGGATCAAGCTAAATGAAATTATCTTCTTTTGTGCAAGCTTGACTAAATTATATAAACTAGGCGGCAGATACAGCCTTGAAATGTTTAGAGTGGCATTAGTTGAATTGGGCTTATGTACATAAACGGACCAAATACAGCTGTACAAATGTACAGACATGCTGTCGTCCAAGATACGCAGAAAAACAACTCAAATCAAACCAATGTGAAACCTCTTTAATTTCACATCGTCTGGAGTTAAGTAAAAGTATTAGATGCACACATTTAACACATCATCATAAATGTACATTTCATACATTTTAAGACCTTTCAAACTAAATTTATAATATTTTTTTATTGTCTGAATGCATGTTAACTAGTAAACGTTTAATCATTAAACTTTGTAACAAAATGTGCATATACCAAATTTTTAAAGAGTTAAATCTAGGAAAAAGGAAGGTTTTAAGCAGTTATGCTTAACATTTTTCAGGAAATTCATCCAACAGATTGTGCAAGATGACATTTATGTAATCAATAGAGATGCTTTGACATTATGTCAATCTATAGGTCTACTCTGACCAAGGCTAATTTGGAGTTCCTCGAGCTTACAAAATAGTGGTTTTATAATTGTGATTAACATGAGGTCATAACAGCACTAGAAAATACTTATTTCTTAATTTTAAACATTTTACAAACAAGAAATCACACGAAAGGGGGACATTGACAGAGGGTTACAAAACAGATACCAAAACAAAACAGGAAAAAAAAAATTAGGAAATAAAATAAAGGGGGGGGGGGGTATCTTTTACAATGAGATGCAAATAAATGTACACATGCAAGCACACATAAAAGAAAGAGATAGACTAATATATATATATATATACACATCCCAAATCAAATCTCAAAGGTTACAGAGGGTTACACACTAATCAACCAGTGAGTATGTATATTATCAAGGGGATGGTTAATCAGACTGATTCCAGCTGTAGAGTTTTAACATGTGCAAGGAAAGGCTTACAAATTTAACTAAAAGTACTGTTAGGCCCCCGTAAATAGTGTCTAATCTTCTCTAGTTTCAGTTTCCATTTTAATAAGACTACACATATAGCAAGTGTAAGAAAAGCAACAAAGTTAGAAAAGTGAGTGGGCAATGGATAACCACTAGGCAACACCCAGGGGCGTAGCAGCCATTTTAAAAGTGGGGGGGGGGCAGCTGTCAGGTGAGGTGACCCTCAAAGGAAAATTAATTATGTACATAATATGCAAAGTAAGTACATTCAGGCTCACATAATGAATTCTAAATAGAATACCAATTGGAGTTTTAGAGCACCATAGTTGCAATTTTGGGAACGTGCCATGATGCACGTTCTGATTTTGCTGAGTTAGACGTGCTCCTAGGTCAACATATATTGTTGACCCTGGAACAACATTGTAATCCAAATTTTTGTTTAATTTTGACCATTTCCCTACACCTAAACATAACCTAACCCATGAGTAATTCCTAAAATCAGAGGAAATGATAGATGAATGACACTGATGTACAAGCAACAAACACTGATTGTAAGCCTAAACTTCACAAAAAATATAAACTTGTTAAAATCTGATTGGTTAATAACAATGTTGTTGTTGCACTTGGTAAAATCAGGTTCTGCTGCCATGATAGCTTACAGGAACCTATTTTGTGATATAAATACTCAAATTTGAAAAATAACTTCAGGACTTGGGACTTTGAGACCACTGTGAACATTGAAATATTGTCCATAAAATATATTTATTTTGTAAAAAGTATATTTTTATTTAATATACTTTTTACAAAATAAAGATATTTTATGGACAATATTTAAATTACACTACACTTGAACGATAACTTTTATGAGAGAATGAATGAGAGAATGAGCTTTATTGGCCAGTTATGTTATATAAGGATTTTTTTATAGTGACAGAAGCTCCAAAGTGCAACAGAATGACAACAACAGGACAGGATGCAGATAATACAGGTGCATCTCAATTAATTAGAATGTCGTGAAAAAGTTAATTTATTTCAGTAATTCAACAAAAAATTGTGAAACTTGTGTATTAAATACATTCAATGCACACAGACTGAAGTAGTTTAAGTCTTTGGTTCTTTTCATTGTGATGATTTTGGCTCACATTTAACAAAAACCCACCAATTCTCAACAATTTAGAATATGGTGACATGCCAATCAGATAATCAACTCAAAACACCTGCAAAAGTTTCCTGAGCCTTCAAAATGGTCTCTCAGTTTGGTTTAATAGGCTACACAATCATGGGAAAACTGCTGATCTGACAGTTGTCCAGAAGACAATCATTGAGACCCTTCACAAGGAGGGTAAGCCACAAATATTAATTGCCAAAGAAGCTGGCTGTTCACAGAGTGCTTTATCCAAGCATGTTAACATAAAGTTGAGTGGAAGGAAAAAGTGTGGAAGAAAAAGATGCACAACCAACTGAGAGAACCGCAGCCTTATGAGGATTGTCAAGCAAAATTGATTCAAGAATTTGGGTGAACTTCGCAAGGAATGGACTGAAGCTGGGGTCAAGGCATCAAGAGCCACCACACACAGATACGTGTCAAGGAATTTGGCTACAGTTGTCGTCAGAGAAGTCTTACCTGGGCTAAGGAGAAGAAGAACTGAACTGTTGCCCAGTGGTCCAAATTTCTCTTTTCAGATGAGAGCAAGTTTTGTATTTAATTTGGAAACCAAGGTCCTAGAGCCTGGAGGAAGGGTGGAGAAGCTCATAGATAGCCCAAGTTGCTTGAATTCCAGTGTTAAGTTTCCACAGTCTGTGATGATTTGGGGTGCAGTGTCATCTGCTGGTGTTGGTCCATTGTGTTTTTTGAAAACCAACGTCACTGCACCCATTTACCAAGAAATGTTGGACCACTTCCTGCTTCCTTCTGCTGACCAGCTTTTTAAAGATGCTGATTTCATTTTCCAGCAGGATTTGGCACCTGCCTACACTGCCAAAAGCACCAAAAGTTGATTAAATGACCATGGTATTGGTGTGTTTGTCTGGCCAGCAAACTCACCAGACCTGAACCTCATAGAGAATCTATGGGGTATTGTCAAGAGGAAAATGAGAAACAAGAGACCAAAAAATGCAGATGAGCTGAAGGCCACTGTAAAAGAAACCTGGGCTTTGTGGCACTGCTGAGGTGCAGCAGTGCCACAAACTGATTACATCCATGTCACGCTGCATTGAGGCACGTGTCAGGACCTACTCATTGTCAAAACCATACTTTAGATTTAATACTGTCACATGGAATTGATATTAATGGGGTTGAAGTTCTGCAGCAAAGCGATGATATATCAGATCACTATCTAGTCTTGTGTAAACTCCATATAGCTAAAGCTGTAAATTCAACTCCTTCTTACAAATATGGTAGAACTATCGCTTCTACCACAAAAGACTGCTTTGTAAGTAATCTTCCTGATTTATCTCAATTCCTCAGCATATTCAACAGCGCAGAAAAACTTGATGATGTAACAGAAACGTCTCGGTTACTTGTGTAACCCTCGTTCCCTGAAGGAGGGAACGGAGACGTAATGTCAGTGTGACTGACTAATGGGATCTCGCCCGAGAGCCCAATCGCCTTCGATTGTTAACACAACAAGCCAAAACAAGTTGCGTGTTTCGCAACGCGGTGCGGGTATAAAAGGAGAGCACATGCAAACGCACAACAGTTTTTCGCTGAGGAGCCGAGACTATGTGCCCCGGCCGTACAGCGGTGGTACAGCAACTATGGCGACGGGACGTTACATCTCCGTTCCCTCCTTCAGGGAACAAGGGTTACATTTACATTTATGCATTTAGCAGACGCTTTTATCCAAAGCGACTTACAGTGCATTCAGGCTGTACATTTGTATTGTCAGTATGTGTGTTCCCTGGGAATCGAACCCACAACCTTTGCGCTGCTAACGCAATGCTCTAACCACTGAGCCACAGGAACACAAGTAGGGTTACACAAGTAACCGAGACGTTCCCTATCAGTCAGTCACGTTCGACGTAACGTCAGTGTGACTGACTAATGGGATCCCTTGGAAAACGCCACTATTGCTGACCCCCTCCAGTGCCCTGCAGAAGCCGGCAAGTCCCTCCACACCAGTTGGGATGGAAGATAGGACAGGGCTTAGGCAGAGATGACAGCCACTGCTGTTCCATACAGTGGGTAGGATAACACTGGGAAAGCGTACTCCAAGTACCAAGTCGTGTTTCCCCACAGATTTACCATCTACTGCATCGTGATGTGCTGCAATAGTGCCAACATACACTTTGAGGGTGGAGGGAGACAGCCTTTGCTCCAACCCATCTTGCAGGAAAGAGAGCACGACTGCGATCGGGCATCTACGGGGGTCCTCCCGGCAGGGAGAACACCAATCGACGAACAGGTTCCACTTCAGCCTGTAAGCGTGTCTTGTAGACGGGGCCCTGGCAGAAGTGATAGTGTTTACTACCGCTGGGGGTAGCCCACCTAGAACCTATCCCATCCTATCCCTATCCCATTCCATCCCATCCAGGGACCATACGTGGAGATTCCACAAGTCTGGACGCGGGTGCCAGAGGGTGCCCCCTCTCTGAAAAAGGAGATCCCTCCTCAGAGGAATTTGCCAAGGAGGGGCTGTCGCGAGGAGCATCAGTTCTGGGAACCAAGTCCGATTGAGCCAGTAAGGCGCCACCAAAAGGACTTGCTCCTTGTCCTCCCTGACCTTGCACAGGGTCTGTGCGAGAAGGCTCACTGGGGGAAACGCATATTTGAGTAGGCCCAGAGGCCAGCTGTGTGCCAGCGCGTCTGTACCGAGGGTCCCCTCGGACAGGGAGAAAAACACCTAGCATTGGGACGTGTCCGGGAAGGCAAACAGGTCTACCTGAGTATCCCCGAAGCATCTCCAAATCAGCTGGAGTACCTCTGGCTGACGTGAGAGCTCGTCGGCTGAACGATTGAGCTCGCCTGGGATATGAACGTCGTGAAGCGACCTCAGATGCTTCTGACTCCAAAGGAGGAGATCAAATCAAATCAAATCACTTTTATTGTTACATCACCACAGCACAAGTGCCTTGGTGAGTGAAATTCTTACGAGCGTGCTCCAGACAGTGCAAAAAAAAAAAAACAAAAAACACAACAATTTACATATGGACAGTACATATTTACAGACTGTACAGAAGACAATGTGCAAAATACACATACATATACTCAGTACACAGTGTACTATAAAGACATACTTCGTTATCAACTACACATTATACACCGTATGTACACAATCTATACATAGTAATAATGTGAAGGTGCAGCAGATTATAAATTTACAGCAGATTGGTTTAGCAGCAGATAGTTGCGCAAAGGTGCAACAGATTATACATACGCAATGTCGTGGATGTGCATTGTATGGTGTCCAGTGATGGCAGATGTGTTAGTGCAGTGTGTACGTGTAGTCCAGTTGAACTGTGTTAAAGTGCAGTGCATGGCATGTTGTGTGGGTGGGAGTGTGTTGTAGGGTGGGTTATTTCTGGCTGTTCATTAGCCTGATAGCCTGAGGAAAAAAGCTGTCCCTCAGTCGGCTAGTGCGGGATCGGATGCTGCGGAGACGTCTCCCTGAGGGTAGCAGAGAGAGCAGACTGTGGGACGGGTGGCTGGAGTCTTTGTTAATCCTCCGGGCTTTTCTTGTACACGGCCTGGTGTAGATGTCCTGGAGGGAGGGAAGCTCACCTCCAACAATGTGGCGGGCAGTTCGCACGACCCTTTGCAGAGCCCTGCGGTGCTGTTTCCAAACCAGGCTGTGATGCAGCCGGTCAGGATGCTCTTCACAGTGCAGGTGTAGAAGGATCTGAGGATTCTGGGGCTTGTTCCAAACTTCCTCAGCCGTCTCAGGAAGAAGAGACGCTGATGTGCCTTCTTCAGCACTTCATCTGTGTGAGCAGACCATGTGAGATCCTCAGTGATGTGAACGCCGAGAAACTTAAAGCTGTTTACCCGCTCCACAGGTGTCTTGTCGATGGTGATGGGTGTGTGTTCTCTGCTCTGTCTCCTGTAATCCACCACCAGCTCCTTGGTCTTGTCGATGTTGAGTGAGAGGTGGTTCTCCTGACACCATTTAGTCAGGGTACTCACCTCCTCTCTGTAGGCCGTCTCATCGTTGTCGGTGATCAGGCCTATCACCGTTGTGTCATCAGCAAATTTGACGATGACATTGGAGCTGTGTGTTGCTGTACAGTCGTGTGTGTACAGGGAGTACAGGAGTGGGCTGAGGACGCAGCCCTGCGGAGCACCAGTGTTGAGGATCAGAGAAGATGAGGTGTTGTTGCCCATTCTGACCACCTGACTTCTGCCTGTCAGGAAGTCCAGGATCCAGCTGCACAGAGATCTGTTCAGTCCCAGACTCTGGAGCTTCGCAACCAGTGTGGCACGCACTATGGTGTTAAATGCCGAACTATAATCCACGAACAGCATCCTCACATAGGTGTTCTTATTTTCCAGGTGGGAGAGAGCAGTGTGCAGGGTGAAGGCAATAGCATCGTCTGTGGAACGGTTACTGCGATATGCAAATTGTAGTGGGTCCAGTGAAGCAGGCATCACAGAGCAGATGTGTTCTCTGACGAGCTTCTCAAAACACTTGCTGAAGATGGGGGTCAGAGCAATGGGCCTCCAGTCATTCAAGCATGTGATTTTACTTTTCTTAGGTATGGGCACAATGGTGGATTTTTTGAAGCATGAGGGAACCACAGACAGAGAGAGGGACAGATTGAAAATGTCTGTAAAAACCCTGTCTAGCTGGAAAGCGCATGCTTTGAGCACACGGCCTGGTATGCCATCCGGACCCACAGCTTTACGGATGTTCACCTGTTTGAAGGATCGGGTTACATCCGCGACAGAAAGGGAGAGTGGACTCACCTCCTCTACAGCAGCCGTGGGAGCGCTCTCTGTGTGGGCGGTGTTATCAGCTTCGAAACGAGCATAAAAAGTGTTGAGCTCGTCCGGTAGAGAGGCGGCAATGTTCACAGTAGCTGGTTTATTCCCTTTAAAGCCTGTGATGTTGTTGATGCCCTGCCACATGCTTCTTGGATTATTGTTGTTGAAATGTTCTTCAACTTTGTTTTTATATTGTCGTTTGGCTGCTTTGATGGATCTCCTGAGATCGTAGCTGTTTTTTTTCGATCGTCAGTGTTTCCGGATTTAAAGGCAGATGTCTGCGCTGACAAGGCTGATCGAACAGCGCTGTTAATCCACGGTTTTTGGTTGGGGTAGATGCGGATTGTTTTGGTCGGAACTACATCATCTATACACTTCCTGATGAAATATGTTACGGAGTCTGAATACGCCTCTATGTCATCATCAGACGCTGCCCGGAACATGTCCCAGTCCACGTGATCAAAACCGTCCTGTAGTATAGCGTCCGATTGGTCCGACCAGAATTTGAATTGTCCTGTGCCTCACGTTTCAGTTTCTGCCTATAAGCAGGCAGGAGCAGAACGGAAGAGTGATCCGATTTGCCGAAAGGTGGGCGGGGGAGGGATTTGTATGCATCCTGGAAAGGAGTGTAACAATGGTCGAGTATACGATCTCCACGCGTGTTGATGGTGATGTTTTGAAAGTATTTTGGAGCTATTGTTCTTAAGTTGGCTTTATTAAAGTCCCCCGTGATAATAAAAGCTGCATCTGGGTGCGTGGTTTCCTGCTCACTTATATTCCTGTACAGTTCCCTGAGTGCCTGGTCTGTGTTGGCTTGGGGGGGTATATAAACAGCCGTGATTATGATCACTGTAAATTCCCTCGGTAGCCAGAATGGTCGACACAGAAGCATATGAAATTCCAGATCAGGGGAGCAGAAGGATTTAATAGAGTGTATGTTCCTTTCATCACACCACAAGTTGTTAATATAGAAACAAACACCCCCCCCCCCCCCTCTGCTTTTCCCTGTGAGCTCTTTCGTCCTATCCGAGCGGTGCACGGAGAAGCCCGTGAGCTCGATGGCTGAGTCTGGAACCATTGCAGACATCCAGGTCTCTGTGAGGCAAATAGCACAGCAGTCCCTTGTTTCTCGTTGGTATGAGATGCACGCCCGCAGATCGCAGTTTGTTATCCAGTGACTGAACGTTGGCCAGTAAAATGGTTGGAAGAGGAGGTCGGAAAGCACGGCGTCTCAGTCTGATGAGAACGCCAGCTCGTTTCCCTCCTTTTCGGCGTCGGAGGCGTTTCTTCGGTTGCGCAACCCAGACAAAGGGCTCTGATGCCGTGTCTGTGAACAATCCACCGGCATTCAAAAACTCAAAGTCCGGTTTGCGTTGCGCGACGGAGGAACCAATGTTTAAAAGCGTGTCTCTATCGTAGACAGTTATACTAACAACATCTAACACGCAAAACAACAAAAAAACAAATAAAGCATACGAAAAACTGCAAAGTTTTCCCGGAGCACGCAACACGGCTGCCATCCTCGGCGCCATCTTGACTCAAGATTCAAGATGGCGGGCGAGTTGCGACATGTGACGGGAGCGTAGACCCTACGGTGGTTGATGTACGCAACGGTCGCAGTGTTGTCCGTACGGACCAGTACATGCTTCTCGTGTAGCAGCCTTTTGAAGCTGCGCAGAGCAAGCCATACTACCAGTAACTCAAGGCAATTGATATGCCACTGCAGCTGGGGCCCTGCCCAGAGCCCCGCAGCTGCATGCCCATTGCACATGGCTCCCCAGCCCGTGGTAGAGGCATCTGTCGATACAACAACATGCCTGGAAACTTGCGCTAAGGGAACTCCTGCCTGAAGAAAAGCAAGGTCCGACCATGGGTTAAGGTGTGGCGGCAGGATGGGGTGACTGAGACCCGGTACGTGCCGTGGCGCCATGCCTATCTCGGGACCCGGTCGTGAAGCCAACGCTGAAGTGGTCTCATATGAAACAATCCAAGTGGCGTGACAGTGGCTGCGGATGCCATATGCCCCATGAGCCTCTGAAAGTGTTTCAGTGGAACCGCCCTCTTGCGCTGGAAAGACTCCAGGCAGCTCATCATTGACTGAGCACGCTCTATTGAGAGACATGCTGTGAGGTTGACCGAGTCCAACTCCATGCCGAGAAAAGAGATCCTCTGCATAGGGGAGAGTTTGCTCTTTTCCCGGTTGACCTGAAGCCCCAACCAGCTGAGGTGACTGAGCACCGTATCCCTGTGTTCGCACAACAGTGCTTGAGACTGCGACAGTATGAGCCAGTCGTCGAGGTAGTTGAGAACGCGAATGCCTGCTTCCCTTAGCGGGACAAGGGCTGCCTCTACGACCTTGGTGAAGACACGAGGCGACAGGGATAGCCCGAAGGGGAGGGCCTTGTACTGGTATGCTCACCCTTCGAACGCAAAGCGGAGAAACGGTCTGTGTCGAGGGAGGATCGAGACATGGAAGTAGGCATCCTTCAGGTTGATTGCTGCAAACCAATCGAAAGGAAGGATGCATTGAAAGATGCGTCTCTGCGTCAACATCCTGAACGGAGCTTGTGAAGGGCCCGGTTCAGAGTGCGCATGTCCAAGATTGGTCGTAACCCACCACCTTTCTTGGGTACGATAAAGTAGGGGCTGTAGAACCCTGATTTCAACTCGGCTGGAGGGACCGGCTCTATCGCGTCCTTTGCCAGCAGGACCGCGACTTCTGCACGCAAGACAGGGGCATCCTTGTTCAACATTGAGGTGAACCGAATGCCCCTGAACTTGGGACGACGCCGTGCGAACTGAATCGCGTGGCGCGGGTGTGGAAACGGGGTCTCGTGCACTGCCATCCTCGCCCTCTTGGAACCCGGAGGAAAAGGGGGCCAGTGGCAGAACAGAACAAAAAGGAAACAAAAGATTCTCCACCTGGCCCTCCTCCGGGGGAAGGAGTGGTGTGGTTACCATCTCCTAAAGAGCAGGATCCAGAGGTTTGCTCTTTTCCCGGTTGACCTGAAGCCCCAACAGGCTGAGGTGACTGAGCACCATATCCATGTGTTCGCACAACAGTGCTTGAGACTGGGACAGTATGAGCCAGTCGTCGAGGTAGTTGAGAACGCGAATGCCTGCTTCCCTTAGCTTTCCTGTGGCCAGCTCCACGCTGCGGCCGTTGTGAAGGCTGCTGCTGTGGCCGAGCTGGAGCAGAGGTGGAGGCAGCAGGATGGCGCCGGGGCAGGATGTGACGAAACGCCTCTGTCTGCTTCTGTGCGGCAGAGAACTGTTGGGCAAAGTCCTCCACCGCTTCGCCGAATAGGCCGGCCTGGGAGATCGGGGAGTCCAGGAAGCGATGCTTGTCGGAATCCCCTCATATCCGCCAAGGTCAGCCATAGGTGGCGCTCCTGGACCACTAATGTGGACATCGTCTGACCCAGGGCCCGTGCTGTGACTTTTGTCACCCTTAGGGCGAGGTCCATCGCTGTGCGCAGTTCCTGCAACACACCTGGGTCAGCACCACCCTCGTGCAACTGCTTCAACGCCTTGGCCTGGTGGACTTGCAGGAGGGCCATGGCGTGCAGGGCGGAAACGGCCTGTCCAGCAGCACCGTAAGCCTTGGCCGTTAGAGCGGACGAGAACTTACAGGCCCTGGACGGAAGGCATGGATTACCCCTCCAGGCGGCGGCACCTTGCGGGCAGAGCTGCATGGCAATAGCGCGCTCGACTGGGGGGATCTCCATATACACTTGAGCCGCTCCACCGTCGAGGGTGGTGAGGACGGAGGAGGCATTAGACCTGTTTCGGGCAGAAAAAGGTGCCCTCCAAGACCTAGTCACTTTCTCATGCACTTCTGGGAAGAAAGGAACCGGAGGCGGTTGCCGGCGATCGGCCTGCGCCCCCAGGAACCAATCGTCCAGCCTTGAGTGCTTGGGAAAAGGCGGAGGCCTCCAGTGCAGCCCGACGCTCTCAGCGGCCCGGGAAAGCATAACAGTCAGTTCTGGATGTGACTCGGGCAAACTCTTCCTGACGGAGGCAGCGCAGCCGAATCATCATCTCCAGAACCTAGCTCATCCCCCGATGCAGCGATCGATGTCCTGTCATCTGCTGGTGCTCCGAACGAGATGCTGGACCCCGCCCTGTCCGAGGACCCCGCGAGCTCGTCCGGGAACACAAGATGGTGTGATGTGCTGGAGGAGTGAGAGGCCCGCGGAGAAGTACTCGACGGGGAAGCTCTCACTGTGATCCTCAAATCACCCTGACCATGAGCCGAAGTAGCCCTCCGAAACCCGGAGGAGCTAGAACGGGGCAGGGCAAGGGGGATACCCCCCTCGTTTGGCGAGGAGGTATCTAAAACGCAGCATCACGATGGTCATGTTACCGCAATGAGAACATGACTCATCCACGAGTGCTGCCTCAGCGTGCTGATAGCCCAAGCACGAGGGACAGCGATCGTGACCATCAGATGAAGCCAGGAAACGACCACATCCAGAAACACACGAGCGGGAAGCCATCTTTAAAAAGACACCCGTCGCTCGTGGAGCTCTTTTAGATTTGCTCTTTTAGAATACTCTTTGAAAGTGCTGAAGCGCCCAGGGGAGGTAAACATTTTTACAAGCAAAGTCGCGTATTTGTAAAAATCTAAAAAAGTGGCTTCTCGGAAGGTTATACATAACATTTAGCTGTTCAAATGAGGCAAATGTGCCTTCGATGTAAAGATCAGCTACAGAGTGGAAACCTTGATTCCTCCAGTAAGCATAAGCACCATCCAGGGTAGAAGGGAGAAACAACGGATTAAAATGTTCTGTGCCTTTTTTTAAGTTAGTAAATTTGGAAGTCATTATGAAATAATTAATTTTACTGATTAATCGAAAGCCTCCACTCTAAACAGCTCAAAATGCTACTTATTTTCCAGCACTATAAATGATGACGCAACTAAGAATAGACCAATCACAATTCACTCCACAAAATATTAGAAATATATCATCACTATCGATTACATTTTAAATTTCTACCAATTTAAGGTGTGCTAAGGTGAGGTCTAGAAAATTCCCCAATTGAGCCATTGGACTTTACACCGACACCCAGTTTGCTGCCACTTAGCAGTTAATTATTGATCTGTGTATCTAATATGGCAGACCCCACTTATGAATAGCAGTCCACAGAAATAAAAGGCAGCAGTACATAGATAGAACTTTTACATATTTGGCTCCCAAACTCTGGAAAAGCCTTCCTGATAACGTTCGGGGTTCAGAGTTCAGACACACTCTCTCTCTGTTTAAATCTAGATTAAAGATACATCTCTTTAGCTAAGCATTCATATAATGCATCTCATAATCTTGTACTGCAGTTATATCTGATCAAACGCACATTATTTTGCTTTAGCTTGGGTTGAACAAATATTTTTTTGCTTGGATGGAACAACAGCTATGCTAATTATGTCTCTATTTGTTTATCTGTTTCTGCGACTAGGAATTACACAAGCTTCAGTCTGGATCCAACCCTTAAATGATCTGAGATGACCAAACACTTGAGAAAAGATGATGCCAACCCCTCAGAGGACATCAGAGGAAGCCAAACCTCAGACAATATAAAGAATTAAACAAATTTTGCCATAAGTTATATATATTAAGTATCTGCAATATATAAATCTATTGTGGAAACTTAATTTCCTGTAAAGCTGCTTTGCAACAATTGTATCGTAAAAAGCCCTATACAAATAATCTTGAATTGAATGTAATATACAATAGAGACCTTATGTCACTGAACACCTTATTTTCTCATATGTATGTTTTAATTAGCATACTGAATGCACATTTAGTATTAAATTTAAACCCATAAAAGTTGTCAATTCTGCCCGGCTGCAACCACTGAAGTCATGTTTAACATATTAATTGCAGAAGGCTTAAATTTATAATTGTAGGCTATAGTAATTTATACATTGAGCACACATATTATAATATAAACACATTCTGGTATAAATAAGTATAAACCCACATCCTGAGAAAGACTCATCTGATGATCCTGCCTTGCCGGACCGTCTGACCACATAAGCCTCACACACAGGGCACCGCGAGAGAAGATATAATACGGAGAATACCTGCATACGGACACACCGTGAGAGAAGACAAATATCGCCGAAAACATGGGTAAAGATAAAGCAATTGCATCACATTCAACTTTTGACTTTAAACTAAATTTAAATGCGAGTCAGTTCACATATTTCAACATATAGGACGACCAAGAAATTGCAATAGCAGCTTATTATACTTAGCTTTTATGTCTGCGACCAAGAGGAAAGATCAAACTCCAAAACAGTCGAATATTTATATTTGCAGCTGCCAATAAAACTACCTTGTAAAAGTTTTCATGGACCGTATTTTGCTACTAAGTGAACAAATAAGAAAAAAATAGAGTGGAGATTCGAGGCATATTAATTACATCTATAAAATGCAGTAAAAAGTCGACCGAATAAACCTTCTGACAAATAGAATACGTAAACATTACATAAATACCAAAACCATCTTGTCATACCCATTTCAGTCGCAGCATGGTTGATGTGTGCCTGGTCCCTGCCACACCGAGTGAGTACTCAAAACTATGGCACTATATTCCCTTTTATTTTACTCTCAACACCCTCACAGCAGGAAACACGAACTACGTCACATCTGGCAAATATTCGATTTCTACACGTGGGCGGGAACCGACCGATCGCAAAGACCCGCCCTCCTTAGTTACCGTTGCCTTCCCCGACAAACAATGCAGCTCTCACTCTGTCTACATCGTGTTCTCACCAGGTTCTCACGCAGTGAAATACATCGCAGAGCAAAGAGGAAACTGACAACGTGCAGACAGACAATACAGAGCAGGTTACTTCTGGTTTGAAACAAGGTCTCAGGACTCTCAAAGAATCTTTAAAGAAATTCAAACAATAAATACCGTTATGTGGCTCTTCAGTGTGTCGTGACAGATCACTGCATTGCCTCAGTTCAAACACGTGAACCGATAGTCTTTTCATATTTACGTAAAGCACGAAATTAACATAAATAAATATCAGAAAGTATTTTATTTCAACCGAACCACCCACTGCGTTTAAAAAAAATAACATTGGGGATAGAGAACCATGGAAAATGATTTACACAAAGACAATGCTTGATCCAGTTCATTTTAAAGACATTGTTAACAGTGTTAAAATCTAAAGCATTAACTCCTCCTTCTGATACATTTCTAATTATTGTTTGTCTTTTAACGTACTCTGTCTTGCCCCTCCAGATGAATTTAGGGTGAATTAAGGGTGATTGGGACATAAGGTCAAATGGGACAGTATAACTATACAGAGTTTATTTCCTCACCTGATAAGTACATTTTTTTTTTTTTTGCTGTGAGTCCTTACTGTGAGACTACATAAATCAAAATTGCATGCTTTCATTTGTGTGACATCATAGGTGGGCGGGGAAAACATCAAAGAGGAAGTTGATCCTTCAACGCATGAGGTGAGGTAAATGACATAAGCTTCAGCTAGTTTTCAAAATAAGGTCATACAATTATTATAGCTAATATATAGCAAAAACCTATAATGGAAACATGAATATGATGTACTACTGCAATAAAAACAATACAAATTGTGTTAATATCATGTTTCTATTTTAAGAATTAGAGTGGTATTATTTTGTCCCATCCACCCAAACGCAATTTGCAATATAATGATGCTGTTTGAAGAGATGTTTAGGAAATGACAAATAATGAAAATGTACATGAACTGTAATTTTGTAACAACATACAACTGGAAAATCATGTGTAATCTCCTCAACATAGTTACATTTACATTTATCCATTTTGCAGGCACTTTTATCCAAAGCGACTTATAGTAGATTTAGGCTATACATTTTATGTCAGTATGTACAATCTATAATCTAGTATCTATAATTTAATTTTAGAATGCTTTTTGATTATTTCTTTGCCTCAAAATTAACAAGAACTGTGTTGGTGTTAACAATGACATATTATTTATTTCAATAGGTTTTGAAAGCTTGGGTCGACTGCTCCAAAGCAAGTTGGAACAACTTGTCTGGACCCTACAAGATGATCATCTCTGATGCAGCCCATCTCTTGCTGTTTTGTTCACATCTGTTTTTTTTCTGGTTTTAGGTGTAATAAACACTTAATATTGTAACAATGTTCTCCAAGTGTTGAGTTGAGATGAAAAGAATGGCTAAAATTACTTTTGTGCCTCACTCACGCATTCTAAAATTGCTTGCTCTATATGTGTAATTTCTACCAACATTGTATTCAAAGGTTTTCTTCATAGAGACACCTTCCAGTTCAATAACTTTTGAAAAGAGGCTCACACCGTTACAAAACAAGTTTCTAAATATTTATCTGACCTTGTAGAACATATCAGAAGTCTTTAAACTACAAGTATTTGCTCTAAATGATACATTTCCAACATATCTCTGGTCTATGGGTTTCTCCATAGAGGCGACTTCCAGTTCAATAACTTTTGAAAAGACCCTCACACCGTAACAAAACAAGTTTCTAATATTTATCTGAACTTGTAGAACATATCAGACATCTTTAAACTACAAGTATTTGCTCTAAATGACACATTTCCAATATATCTCTGGTCTATGGGTTTCTCCATAGAGACACCTTGCAGTTCAATAACTTTTGAAAAGAGGCACACTTCGTTACAAAACAAGTTTCTAATATTTATCTGACCTTGTAGAACATATCAGATGTCTTTAAACTTCCAAGTATTTGCTCTAAATGACACATTTCCAACATATCTCTGGTCTATGGGTTTCTCCACAGAGACACCTTCCAATTCAATAACTTTTGAAAAGAGGCTCACACCATTACAAAACAAGATTCTAATATTTATCTGACCTTGTAGAACATGTCGGAAATCTTTAAACTACAAATATTTGCTCTTAATTATAAATTTCCAACATCTCTCTGGTCTTTGGGATTATTCATAGAGATGACTTCCAGTTCAATAACTTTTGAAAAGAGGTGCACACCGTTACAAAACAAGTTTCTAATATTGATCTGACCTTGTAGAACATATCAGAAGTCTTTAAACTACAAGTATTTGCTCTAAATTATACATTTCCAACATCTCTGTTTTCTATGGGTTTCTTCAGAGAGAAAGAAAAACCTCTAGTGTAGGTTGTTGATATTTACGAAAGTAACAAGCCCATCATATTGCTAAAAGTTGACCTGTTTATCAGAAATATACATCATGTCTGTACTGTACATATACAAATTAAGAATAATAAGGAGTTACTCAGGAATAAGGAGTTTCGCAGTCCTTGCCGTGCCATCTGCTCCCATGTGCTGTTTAAAATGACACATGTGGTTTAGGGCGTAGTTGGTAGATTTGCACCCTTCATATTAAGTACAGCTCTTAAATAGAACTCAATAGTTTAAAAATGATACAGCATTTTGAATCAAACGTCAATTTGAATCAAAATACTTTAATATATTGAGGACAGCATTTACAAATACAAATATAATTGTACAATTATGCATTCAGATTTTTGCTTTGATATGTGATCCATAACCATGCATTGGTCAGTTTTTGTAATTCATTGGGATGTAACAGGTACTCCAGTTCCTTCCTCTGAAACTTTTCAGCTCTGTATGTGGTTTCTTCCATAGAGTGTTGACCTATAAGGACATACAGTAAATAATAGTGTACCTTAATATATGCAATAAATAAATCGTTTTCATTTTTGTATAATGACTTCATTACCTCTTCCTCTACATTGAGTACCTTTGCAAGCTGACATGCATCAAAACTTGAACATTTCTTGCTCTGTGTCACATATGTGTGGATCCTTTTTGGGGGGAACATGTTTTTTTTTTTTGTGGAACAGAAACTAATTTGGAATTGGTGGATGGGAAATGTTCCTCCTTCATCCAAGTATCTTGAAACTGATCAAGGTTCATAGGGGGCTCAGGTTGGAGCAATAGCTTTTGAGGAAGGTTATGCTCCTTCTTGCTCCTTCACCTCTTGCATGACCTGCTGAATATAAGTAGAGACTGATGATCTGCCAATGATGTATGTCTTCTGTCTTCACTTTCACACATTTCCCAGTCTTTAGATTGGGTAGTTTCTTCCAGTGTATCCTCTTTGGATCTTGAAATTAGACTCTCCAATATACAGACTTTCTTTGACAAGGTTTGTGATTTGTGGGGTTGTGAGCAGGGCACATAATGCACGGAACACTATTCTTGATTCAGTCATGTTGCTGGCATTTTGGAGTCTTGGGAAAGCATACGTGGCAAAGTCTCTCAGTCCTTTGTCATCTGTTTGCCTACAGATTGCCTGTCTGACAGCTTTCAAAATGTGCGCAGAGCAAATGTGCAGAACTCATATGCTCTGTTGAGGTAAGAGCTGATGTGATGTTTGTTGGAAGCGTATACACTCAAATATAGTAGAACACTAAAAGACTAAAAATAACAAAAACCTGTTCCTTGTTTGCTTATTTGAGTTTTCTAAAATAAAAGAAGATAAAACAATACAAATATTTAGTTTTTTTACTCAGTTGTCATTTGCATTTGCAAATTTTATTACACTATAAAACCTGATAAGTTGAGAATATTCAAATTAAATGAGTTTGTTTACTCATACGTTTTGTGGTAATCAGTTGGCTCAAATTGTTTAAGTTAGTATAGTTTAACATTTTTGGGACAAGCGGGCGGGGCTGAGAGCCGTGGGAGCCACCAAGCCTCACTTTCATGGTTCTCAGTCCCACCCCATCGATTACAATGATAATTATGTAATTATTCATTTAATAAAATTTAAATTAATTTTCAGGACACTGCTCCACTGATCATGTGCTGGTTACGCCACTGCACACCTCGGATCACTTCCTGCTCACTCTTAACCTCAATATGGTTCCTGACACAACACATACCCCTCCACATGTCATCTTGTGATGTAAACTAGGCCCACTTTCACCCTCTCGGCTCTCGGCTTTACTTTCATCTTTGATCTTGTTTAGACACTGTCTGCCCCCTGTCTTCCAGGTCAGCCTGTACCACACCTTCTGTTCTTTGGATGTCTGATGTTCTCCACAAGCATCGTTCTAGCTCAGGGTTGCAGAAAGGGTGTGGCACAAATAAAAAAATCCTTAATGTGTATCGGTCACTCGTTTCTTCCTTCTCTCCTAATATCTCCACTGCTAAAGGGACATACTATAACAGCTAAATTATCAATTCCTCTAACTCTCGCATGCCCTTTAAAAAAATGTCCTCCTTTCGATGTTCTCCTCTTCCCCCTCCTTCATCAACTCTAACAGCTAACAACTTTGCCATGTTCCTCCTTAATAAAATTACAACCATTAGTGCACAATTCTCCACACCACAAAATGTCAAACACATCTTACCAGCAAACAAACACTCGTTCACATCCTTCTCTCCACTCTCTAAGTAAGAAGTCTCTAAACTCATCCTTTATAATCATTCTACAACTTGTCCACTTAACCCTATTCCATCTCACCTCCTTCAAGCCATTTATCCTGTAGTTATACTGCAATCACTCACATATTAACACATCCCTTCACACTGGTGTTTTTCGCTCAGCATTTAGACAGGCTCGTATAACCCCATTACTAAAGAAACCCACTCTTAACCCAACTCTTTTAAATAACTACAGACCAGTTTCCCTTCTTCCTTTCATTGCAAAACTCTTGAACGAGTTGTGTTCAACCAATTCTCTGCCTTTCGCACACAGAACAACCTCCTCGACAGCAACCAGTCTGGTTTCAGAAGGGGACATTAAACCGAGACTGAGTCTTGCTCTCAGTTGTTGAAGCCCTAAGACTGGCAAGAGTGGTTTCCAAATCTTCATTACTTAACTAGCTCGATCTGTCTGCTGCTTTTGATATGGTTAACTACCAGATCCTCCTGTCAACCCTATTGGCAAAGGGCATCTCAGGAACCGCAATCCAGTGGTTTGAAAATTACCTCTCAGACAGGTCCTTCAAGGTATCTTGGAGGGGTGAGGTGTCCAAGTCGCCACATCTAGCTGCTGGGGTGCCTCGGGGCTCAGTTCTTGGTCTACTTCTCTTCTCTGTCTACATGGAATCACTGTCTACATTTTGTCATTCAGAAACATGGCTTTTCATATCACTGCTATGCTGATGACACTCAACTCGAACTTTCGTGCCATCCTGATGATCTGATGATAGCTGCTCACATCTCAGCTTGTCTGACATTTCTTGCTGGATGAAGGACCATCAACTTTCATCTCAACCTAGCCAAGACAGAACTGCTTATGGTTTCAACAAACCCATCACTTCATCCCAATTTCACTATCCAGTTAGACACATCAACCATCACTCCTTCAAAAACAGCCAGAAACCTTGGAGTTGTGTTCGATGATCAGCTGAATTTCTCAGACAACATTGCTAAAACTGCCCAGTCCTGCAGATTTGCTTTATTCAACTTTAGGAAGATCAGAAGATCAGGCCCTTTCTTTCAGACATGCTTCACAACTCCTTGTTCAAGCTCTTGTTCTGTCCAGGCTGGACTATTGCAGTGCTCTCTTGGCAGGTCTTCCAGACAGTTATATTAAACCTGTGCAATTAATCCAGAACGCGGCAGCAAGATACATTTGCAATGAGACGAAAAGAACGCATGCCACTCCTCTGTTCATCAATTTGCACTGGCTAACAAAAAACAGCTCGCATAAAATTCAAGACATTGATGTTTGCCTACAGAACCTCCTCTGGCTCTGCACCCCTTTACCTAAATTCACTATTTCAGACTTATGTACCCTCTAGAAGCTTGTGTTCTGCAATTGAACAACATATTATTGTGCCATCCTATAGAGGCACTAAATCACTTTCACAGACTTTTACATTAACTGTGCCCTCCTGGTGGAATGACCTGCCCAACTCAATTTGAGCTTCAAGAAGCAGCTAAAAACACACCTCGTCCATCTATATTTGACCCTCTAACTCTTAACACATATATAATATATATATACTTTACATATATAAAAAAACACCTTGTTACATGTACTGCACTAGCAAACCACAGCTTGTCATAGCACTTGCATATTATTGCTCTTTTGTTGGTTTTGATTAGGGATGGGCGAATCGATCCTAAAGTATCGATACTTTCGATACTGATGTTGTATGGAAATGATCGATCCTCACATAAAAATATCGATTCTAAAGTGCATTTTTATGTAACCACTAATTTTATTTATTAAGAAACTCGGTGCATAAAATAAGCTTCTAAATGGAAAAATAGACTATATTAGCGAACAATTGTGTTGGATAGAGCTATTTCTCCTGCTCATGGAAACACACGCAAATGCTGAAAGACAGAACCAATCAATCACAGACAGCGTTCGCTGCGGACGCAAGCTCAGTCAGTGTTTGTTCAAATAGAGCTGTGTTTCCCAAAAGCATCAGAAGCATAAGTAGATCATAAGAAACCATTGCCACATTATTACATTACATTACATATCATTATTGCTATATATAAAATTAATTCTGAAAAATGTATCACGATTTCTACACAAATATGAAGCAGCAATAATAATCAGAAATGTTTCCTGAGCAGCAAATGATATTAGATTTATTTCTGAAGGATTATGTGACACTGAAGACTGGAATAATGATGCTGAAAATTCAGCTTTGATCACAGATGCATTTAAAATTATATTTTAAAAATAGGCCTACATTAAAATAGAAAATAAATTTCACAATATTGCTGTTTTTACTGTATTTTTGTTCAAATAAGTGCAGCCTTGGTGAGCATGAGACTTATTTAAAAAATATTACAAAATCTTACTAACCCCAAACTTTTGTGTACATGTAGCCTAATATTTATTTTAAATAGGTAATTGTGTAAGTAAATTTAAACTGTTGTTAAAAGTTCAAATGGATTCTGTTATGTTCTGTAATTGCTGTTAATAAATCTGTCAGAAAAAAATATGCTAAAGTTTTACCTTTAGGAGTACAGCATTCTGGCAGCCTTTTAAAAAATGAACCATGGTTTTATTTCAGTAACCACAGTTTACCACAGTATTTGTAGTAAAACTGTAACCACAAATGTACCATTATGGCGCTTATAATAATAATACATTTTAGTACTTATTGTATGTAACACCATGTTTATTTTTCATGAGGTACCCTCAAAGGTGCACCTTTGTAACTTATCTATACCCTTAAAGCATGCATGCTTGTATGGTACTAATATGCTCCCTTTTAGGGGTATAGGTGCACCTTTGAGGTTACTGCCCCAGTAAAGGGCTAAAATACAATTTTAGTATTTAATTTCTGACAGTGTAAACAAAAAAGGCCTGTGAAATGTAAAAAAAAACATGGCTTTAAATGTTAATTATAATTACTGATTATATTCTTATAAATTATATATTTAATAATTTAAAAGATAATTTTAGTTTACAAGTATCGGTATCAGTATCGATATCGACGATACTGGGCTTGAAAATATCGGTATCGGATCGAAAATAAAATAAGAGGTATCGCCCATCCCTAGTTTTGATTGTGTCTATTGTCATAGCTTGTAAGTTTCTTTGAATAACAGCATCTGCTAAATATTAACATAAATATGTAGTTTGCTTACTTAAACATCCTGCTCACTGCACTATTCACTCTAGTGCTAGTTGTCAATAACATATGCTAATGTGATAACAAAAAACACTCACAGCATTCATTTACATGT
The DNA here is from genome assembly GCA_027422405.1 of Ptychobarbus kaznakovi. Lineage (NCBI taxonomy): Eukaryota > Metazoa > Chordata > Actinopteri > Cypriniformes > Cyprinidae > Ptychobarbus > Ptychobarbus kaznakovi. Next base: position 6,919,780 of record CM049803.1, on the reverse strand, counting down.
AAATAGCTTAACATTTGCTGTATCCTGAACCTAACCACAGGCTCTACTCCTTCACGACAACGGTAACACTACAAAACCAACATAACAGAAACTTCTGTAAATCCTGAAACTGGGAAGTGGATTTCTAGTTCCCAGCATGCTTTGCATAGAGCTAGATCAGAAGTGTAAATTTGGAAATTAAGTGCTGCTTAATGTGTTTTTTAATAAAGGGAAAGACTTTGTAAAGTTTGTTGTTCAGCTATTTTTGACATTTAAAGAGTTTTTGTTTATGCCGATTTTTGAGGTTACCGTTATTGTGAAGTGTAGGCTTTGTGGTTAGTGTATGGCACATGAGTTAAATTGCTTGATCCCAATGGCCTAAAAACATTTTTGTGTGGCTCTAGCGCATTCACATGTTGCAAAAGTTTCAATCAGTATGCAAAGAATGGAAATGTTTTTACTTTTTGTTAAGTAAAATAAATCAATTTAAGACCTGTCATTTGACTTTTAAAGTCAGCATTTCAGTTATTCACAATCAGTCATGGAACATTTTTGTGTTTGATGACAGTTACTAACAGTCTAAGCACAAGCTCCACTCTTCACCTCAATGGTTAAATAAAAAAAATGATGTTGTACTTTGAATATAAATTATATTCAAAGTAAGTAAACATTAAACTCTAACAGGTCTTTCCATTTTCATAAAAATGCTGAAAAGTCATGCAACTCTGCAAGGGAACCAATCTGAACAGCAACAGTACTGGTTGGATCTCTGAGTGAATTATGTTGAGAACATTCACAGAATAACCTCGTCCTCCGACACGGTCATAACATGATCATCGCTGCTCTGTCTGCTGCTTCCTGACGCGCTGATCGGCAGAGTCGTGCTGCCGCCATCGCATTCAAAGCGGAGTTAAACACCTTCTACGCCGCTTTGAATGCTGCAGTGCTGCATGGTAAGCGGCAGAGCGGCGTGACTGCGCTGAGTGGCAGAGTGCCATGCAGCAGCACGTCAGGAAAACAGCAGACAGAGCAGCATGATCATGTTATCACCATGTCAGAGGACGAGGTTCGGAGGGAACTAAAGAGAGTGAACGTCAGGAAAGCCGCTGGACGTGATGGGATTACTGGCCATGTTCTGAGGGCCTGCACTGATCAGCTTGCTGGTTTGTTTACATCCATCTTTAATAAGTCCCTCGCTACCTCTGTGGTTCCCACCTCCTTAAAAAAATTCTGTCATCATCACTGTGCCTAAGAACAGTAAACTCTCTGGTCTGAATGACTATCGTCCAATTGCCCTCACATCAATAGTCATGAAGGTTTTTGAGATCCCTGTTATTTTGGATCCTCTTCGGTTTGCCTATCACCGAAATAGATCTACTGGCGGTGCCATCTCTCACGTCCTGCACTCTTCCCTCACACACATTGACAGCAAAAATGGGACCTATGTAAGTCTGCTATTCTTTGACTATAGTTCAGCTTAAAATACTATAGGCCCCATCAAGCTGGCTTTTAAATTCACAGACCTTGGCCTAAACTCTTCACTCAGCGACTGGATTCAAGATTTTCTCACCGGCAGACCTCAAGTGGTGAAAGTAGGCCAGTTCACCTCCAACTCCATCACCCTGAACATAGGAGCCCCACAGAGTTGTGTCCTGAGTCCCCAGCTCTACTCTCTCTACACACACGACTGTGTGTCCTCTCACAGCTCCACTTCTATTATCAAATTTGCTGATGATACCGTGGTTCTGGGCCTCATTTTCAACAATGATGAAACCACATACTTGGATGAGGCAGAGAGACTTACAGTACATCTTGCTGCCAGGACAACTGTCTCTCTCTGAACGTGAGCAAAACTAAAGAGCTGATCGTTGCCTTCAGGCAGAAACAGCAGCGGCCCTACACTCCTCTTGTGATCAGTGGGACCCCTGTGGAGAGAGTGAGCAGCTTCAAGTACCCCGGAGTAAACATCACAGAGGACCTGACTTGGACTACACACATTCAACCTCAGGTTAAGAAAGCCAGGCAAAGACTGTACCATCTGCAACAGTTAAGGAAATACAGGGTCTCACCAGCAATCCTGAAAACTTTCTATTCAGGGATCATAGAAAGTTTATTGATTCTGCACTCAGTGTAGTATGGAAATGGCTCCAACCAGGACTCCATAGCTCTGCAGAGTTGTGCGCTTAGCCGCTGAGCGCATCTCAGGGTCTGCTCTCCCCTCTCTGCAGGACATCTAGCTCAAACGCTGCAAAAGCAGAGCTGCTAAAAATAATCAAGATCTCAAATCCACCAACTGGTAAATCTTTTTCTTTTTACTGCCATCAAGCTTCCGACATTTGAGGCAAAAAATCGAAAAAACCGAGACTAGGAGGGCTCTTCCCTTAGGCCCCACCATCTCAAAGTCAAAAGTCAAAGTCAGCTTTTTACTGCACATTAACGTACATCAGAGAATTGAAATTTGGTTACTCAGCTTACTCCCTGGTGCATACGATAACACTAAACACTACAGTAAACACAAGAATGACGATAAGTACAAATCATCTATATATATAGATAAATTTCTATACATATATCATATAATATAATATACCACACAGTACATACAGAAAAATGCAACTATTACAATATACAAAAACTGAGAAAAAAATATAATAAAATAAAAATAAAAGAATAATAATACAAAATTGATAAAGTGGCATAAGGCACTTGGGATCAGGAAATAAACAAACAGTGCGGCAAATATCAATCTGGTTGCAAACCCTTCAAGACTATTAAAAGGCAAGAGCATCTTAAGGCTCAGGCCCCTAAACTCAAACTCAACCTCATAACATAAACATTACTCCATTTAATAATCAGTAAGATATTCATTATTCTCCACCATCCCTATTTCTGCTATGTACTGTATATCTTTTGAAAATCATATTTCCCATGTTACAAAAACAGCATTCTTCCATTTTAGAAACATTGCCAAGCTACAGAACACGTTAAGTGTTTCTGATGCAGAAAAGTTAGTTCATGCATTCATGACCTCTAGACTGGACTATTGTAATGCACTGCTAGGTGGTTGTCCTGCATCTCCAATAAACAAGCTACATATAGTACAAAATGCTGCGGCTAGAGTCCTTACCAGGTCAAGAAAATATGATCATATTACTCCAATTTTACAGTCTCTGCACTGGCTACCTATTAAGTTCCGTATCAGTTACAAAATATTATTACTTGCCTATAAGGCCCTAAATGATTTAGCTCCTGCGTACCTAGCTAATATTCTATCACGATACAATCCAACCCGCTCCCTAAGGTCGCAAAACTCTGGACTCTTGGTAGTACCTAGGATAGCAAGGTCCACTAAAGGAGGTAGAACTTTTTCATATTTGGCTCCCAAACTCTGGAATAGCCTTCCTGATAACGTTCGGGTTCAGACACACACTCTCTATTTAAATCTAGATTAAAGACACGTCTATTTAGCCAAGCATTCATATAATGCATCTCACAATCTTGTACTGCAGTTATATCTGATCAAACGCACATTATTATGCTTCAGCTTGAGTTGAACAGATAATTTCATCCAGGGTTGTTCCTGGATGGAACAACTGCTACGCTAATTGTCTTTATTTATTTATCTGTTTCTGCAACGGGATTAACATTACACAAGCTTCAATCTGGATCCAACCCTTAAATGATCTGAGATGACAAAACACCTGAGAAGAGATGATGACAACCCCTCGGAGGAACTCAGAGGAAGCCAACCATCAGTGATTATACTGAATTAACCAAATTTTGCCATAAGTTAATTATATTGAGTTTCTACAATATAAATCTATTTTAGAAACTTAATTCCCTGTGAAGTTGCTTTGCAAAGATTGTATCGTAAAAAGCGCTATACAAATAATCTTGAATTGAATTGAATTATACTATCCTGTACATTTTATCCTTCTTTATTTTGTATTCTTATTTTCTACTTATTTTTTCATACCTATATTTATTTATATTCTCTTGTGTTTATGTTACATATAATTGCACTGTCTATGGAGCGGACCTGACTTACCTGTCACTGCTGATTATATTCTGTACAATTTGTGTATGTGACTAATACAAATCTTGAATCATGAGAATATGTGAAATGAAACTGATGGGATCTCATTAAGTTAGCATGATTTTTACTCATCGGTACAATTAACTAAATTTAAGTTCAAATAAACCAGTTCAACTCTATGGAAATATGTGTCATAATTTCATTAACACTTCAGCTGGTATGTTTGACAACTCCTCCAGTGGCATCAAGATAGAGGGCCACAGGAGACCTACTTCGCAAATGATGCACAAGAATGCTGAGGCCACACTCTGTGTACAAATGAACAATGAACGGATTCATACTGAAAAGCTGTATGTAGCCTGGTATTCTGAAGTATTTTGTGCCACATTCCTTGAGTAGTGTCTGCAGTAGGTAGATTTCCATGAAGATGTCAGAGTGAATGGATTGCTTTTTCCTCATTTCTGAACCTATTACTTTCAACACTTTTTTATTGAGACATTCAGTCATGTTCCCAGCAAGCAGTTGCTCTTTTGGTGTGGACTGAAGTGTGCTGTAATAAAGCTGACTGGGTCCATGCGTTAGGGCCTTTGCTATTTTTCCTCTTTTTTGGTTGGTTGCTGGCCTAGCCTTTGTCTCTGAAAGTTTGTGTTGTATGTCTCCAGTTTTTTAGACTAACAGATTTACATCTTTGCCCAGTGCAGTAGGATTATTTTTGATTGTGAAACAGTGTCATTCTGTGTCAACTCAACCAGAGGCCCCCGGCTCAAATTTTTGATTTTGCTAATATTTTTTCTGAAGAAAGATAGACATGTATAGTGATGAAAGCCAAAATATTAAATGTCATGGATGAATATTTACTGAATAATCCACTATTTTGTAGATGGGGGTCAAAATGTCACCTGAGATTCAGAGCCAAATTACAGGGGGTAAAAATGGCTTTAGAAAAATGGCAGCATCATAATGTATTTTTTACACAGAGATTGGTAGGTCTGTGAGTAAAATTTGTTAACTTGAACAATCTTTGTTGAATTATGTGCCAATGGTGACCATTCAAAAATGGGGAAACAGCACTTTTCTAGTTTTTTTCTCCAAAGCTTGCATGGCTATAACTCAAGAAGTATAAAATATATATTGATGCCCTTTTACATATTGGGTCTTAATAAACATTCCTTTTGGCATCTTAACTTGTAAGGTCCTATATAGTTTGGTTCCAGAGATATTGGAATTGTATCATGCTTCAGGAGTGAATTGTTAAAATGTACACATTTTCAGTGGTCAAAAAACAAATATGGGTCAATTTGCAAAAATATGATACTTTTTTCCTTTTAAAGAGGAATGTCCGAAGAACAAATAATGTTTAAACTAGAGATCTATCTCCTTTAGTTCTGTCAAAACAACTGCATTGAACATACCTGTCTGAGTACCATAAATATTATTTTTGTAAAGTTAGCATGCCCATAACTCAAGAAATATTAAAAAAAATATCACAATATGATTTTAGATTCTAGTTCTTAATAAACTTTTATTTTGGAATCTTCTTTTTCAAGGCCCTACATTGGTCAATCCCAGAGATATGGGGAGCTCAATGAGGTGGCCTAATCTTATCTCACATTTTTTTGACAGAGGTTTATTTATTTATTTTATTTCACCTCTAAACATTGTCTCCAAAAATTTACTCCAGGTTCTCCCTCCTGTACTTTCAAGGCCTCGGATGTATGCTTGAGACCCTCTGAGTCAATATCTAGCTCCTGGTATATAGGTTTTGAGGCAAAAGCTGTCTCTCTTTCCAAAAGATTTATGTTGTTAGATCGAGTACCCACGCTTAGACAATTCAAATCCAGCCCTAGACGACAGATCCCATCAGAAAATAACAGTTTGTCCGGTAACAGAACAACTAGTCAGCAGAGCTGTCGCTACCCAAACCCTGTTTACAGCAAGTGTTGTCTGGTACCCAAAAATAATAGAACGACTTTTAACAGTCTTATATCAGTCAAGAAGTTGACCTAGGGAAGCCAGAGAAGAGCGGAAGCAGGAGACGAAGTGATGATGGTAAAAAGTAGTTTATTGAATAATCTCAGTTGCATTTGTCTCAATGCTCAGACTTCGTCTGATGAGCACAATTTCAACTAGTATTATACCAAACTGATTCACAACAACATCTCATAAACCTTGAGTTTCTATAAACATTCACTGCTATCTCTTATCCATACAGAAACAGTTAATTAAATCCAAACAGTTAATTAAACACCACAATCCTAAAATTGAACAATAATAGAAATGCATAAGCAATAAAAATAATAAGAAATATAAAATATAGAAGTATAGTGCAATTAATAATAAATAAATTAATAAATGTTAAAAGACTTAATGATTTAAATAAAAATAAATTATAATTATATCAATGTCTAAAGACTAATGATTATATTAATAAATTATTAGAAATGAATAAATTAACACATAATGTTCAATAAATGAATATATGTTCATTGCATTGTATAATACAAAATTAGGAGTAAAGCTTGAGTACATGATAGATGTTTCTTATGTCATTTGCAAAGCAGACGACAGATTTCAATGTGTTAGAGCTCTTTTGCAGAGCAAGTTATGTTAGAGCTTCAATGCACAGACTCACTGGTTTAGAGCTTCTAGACACACTAACGCTGTGTTAGTGAAAAAAGCAAATGAAGAGAATGCAAGCCTGAAAAGCTTCTTTCTCAGTGAGAGAAAGTTGGTTGATGCAATTTTAGGAGTAAAGCTTGAGTATATGAAAGATGTTTCTTTCCCATTAAATGAAATGTTATTTGCAATATAGAAGACAGATTTCAATGTTTTAGAGCTCTTTTGCAGAGCAAGGTATGTTAAGGCTTCACTGCACTGAATCACTAGTTTAGAGTGTCTAGGATCACTAATGCTGTATTTGTGCAAAAGAAGCAAATGAGAGATTGCAAGCCCACATATGCTGAAAAGCTTCTTTCTCAGTGAGAGAAAGTTGCTCAATGCAATTTTAGGAGTAAAGTTTCAGTAGATGAAAGATGTTTCTTATGAAATCAAATGTTATTTGCAATGCAGAAGAAATATTTCAATGTGTTAGAGCTCTTTTGCAGAGCTAGGTTATGTTCGAGCTTCAATAACCAAAATCACTTATTTAGAGTTTTAAGGATCACTAATGCAGTATTAGTGTAAAAAAAGCAAACGAAAGAATGAAAGAAGGAAGCTCACATATGCTGAAAAGCTTCTTTCTCAGTGAGAGAAAGTCGCTCAATACAATTTTAGGAGTAAAGATTCAGTACATGAAAGATGTTTCTTATGAAATGAAATGTTATTTACAATGCAGAAGAAATATTTCAATGTGTTAGAGCTCTTTTGCAGAGAATGTTATGTTCGAGCTTCAATGCACAAAATCACATGTCCAGAGTTTCTAGGATCACTAATGCTGTAATAGTGCAAAAAAAGCAAATGAATGAGAGAATGCAAGCCCACATATGCTGAAAGGCTTCTTTCTCAGTGAGAGAAAGTTGCTCAATGCAATTTTAGGAGTAAAATTTCAGTACACGAAAGATGCTTCTTTCTCATTAAATGAAATGTGGTGTGCAATACAGAAGAAAGATTTCAATGTGTTAGAGCTCTTTTAAAGAGCTAGTTATGTTTGAGCTTCAATGGACAAAACCCCTTTTTAGAGTTTCTAGGATCACTAATGCAGTATTAGTGCAAGAAAAAGCAAATGAATGAGAGAATGCAAGCTCACATATGCTGAAAAGCTTCTTTCTCAGTGAGAGAAAGTCGCTCAATGCAATTTTAGGAGTAAAGTTTCAGTACATGAAAGATGTTTCTTATGAAATGCAATTTTATTTGCAATGCAGAATAAATATTTCAATGTGTTAGAGCTCTTTTGCAGAGCAAGTTATGTTCGAGCATCAATGCACAAAATCACATGTCCAGAGTTTCTAGGATCACTAATGCTGTAATAGTGCAAAAAAAGCAAATGAGAGAATGCAAGCCCACATATGCTGAAAAGCTTCTTTCTCAGTGAGAGAAAGTTGGTTAATGCAACTTTAGGAGTAAAGCTTCAGTACATGATAGATGTTTCTATCTCATGAAATTTAAATGTTATTTGCAATACAGCAGACAGATTTAAACGTGTCAGAGTTATTTTGCATGTATATTAAAGCTTCAATGCACACAATCACTTGGGTAGAGGTTCTAGGAACACTAATGCTGTGTTAGTGCAAAGATGCAAATGAAGAGAATTGCAAGCCGAAATAGCTTCTTTCTCAGTTAGAGGAAGTTGGTTAATGCATTTTTAAGAGTGAAAATTGAGTGCATGATAGATGTTTCTTTCTCATGAAATGAAATTTTATTTTCAATATAGAAGACAGATTTCAATGTTTTAGAGCTCTTTTGCAGAGCAAGGTATGTTAAGGCTTCACTGCACTGAATCACTAGTTTAGAGTGTCTAGGATCACTAATGCTGTATTTGTGCAAAGAGCAAATGAGAGATTGCAAGCCCACATATGCTGAAAAGCATCTTTCTCAGTGAGAGAAAGTTGGTTAATGCAATTTTAGCAGTAAAGTTTCAGTACATGAAAGAAGTTTCTTATGAAATGAAATGTTATTTGCAATACAGAAGAAAGATTTCAATGTGTTAGAGCTCTTTTGCCGAGCTAGTTATGTTCAAGCTTCAATGCACACAATCACTTGTCCAGAGTTTCTAGGATCACTAATGCTGTAATAGTGCAAAAAAAGGCAAATGAGAGAATGCAAGCCCACATATGCTGAAAAGCTTCTTTCTCAGTGAGAGAAAGTTGCTCAATGCAATTTTAGGAGTAAAGTTTCAGTACATGAAAGATGTTTCTTATGAAATGAAATGTTATTTGCAATGCAGAAGAAATATTTCAATGTGTTAGAGCTCTTTTGCAGAGCTAGGTTATGTTCGAGCTTCAATAACCAAAATCACTTATTTAGAGTTTTAAGGATCACTAATGCAGTATTAGTTCAAAAAAGCAAATGTAAGAATGCAAGCCCACATATGCTGAAAAGCTTCTTTCTCAGTGAGAGAAAGTCGCTCAATACAATTCCAGGAGTAAAATTTCAGTACAAGAAAGATGTTTCTTTCTCGTGAAATGAAATGTGGTGTGCAAAACAGAAGAAAGATTTCAATGTCTAAGAGCTCTTTTAAAGAGCTAGTTATGTTCGAGCTTCAATGGACAAAATCACTTTTTTAGAGTTTCTAGGATCACTAATGCAGTATTAGTGCAAAAAAAGCAAACGAAAGAATGCAAGCTCACATATGCTGAAAAGCTTCTTTCTCAGTGAGAGAAAGTCGCTCAATGCAATTTTAGGAGTAAAGATTCAATTCATGAAAGATGTTTCTTATGAAATGAAATTTTATTTACAATGCAGAAGAAATATTTCAATGTGTTAGAGCTCTTTTGCAGAGAAGGTTATGTTCGAGCTTCAATGCACAAAATCACTTGTTTAGAGTTTCTAGGATCACTAATGCTGTAATAGTGCAAAAAAAGCAAATGAATGAGAGAATGCTAGCTCACAAATGCTGAAAAGATTATTTCTCAGTTCATATTCTCGCGCCGATCATGATGAGCCTAATCATTTTGTTTGAAACAATTTTTGAGAGCGAGGGTTCCAAAATTACAGATGGGTTACATAAATTATGACTCATAAACTGCATAACATGGAGAATAAGCATCGGAGGGGAAACTGAACACCTGAGGGAGGAGCCTAAGTGGGCGGAGTGTGCAGACGTGCGTTTGTCACTTCCTGGATGCTTTTGGTGGAATTTCCGGAAATGGCTTGTGTAATTCAACTGGGCACTGCTTGGCGATTTCAAAGTCAGAAAACATTGACCGATCGGAGTGAGATGGGTATCAGCGCGTTGGTCTGGCTCTCCAGAGTATATCGGTGCCTCAATTGTGGACGTGCCGTTCATATTTATTTTTTATTTTTATGATTTTGATTTTGCAACCGATCAGTTACGGCTGTTACCCATGTGTTGTGTTGACTGATAACCAGTGTTGGGAAGGTTACTTTGGAAATGTAATAGGTTACAGATTAAAAGTTACCCTACTTAAAATGTAATAAGTAGTGTAACTTTTCAGTTACTTTATAAAAGTAAAGTAACTGATTACATTTGATTACTTTTTGATTACTTTTCAAAATTTCTAAGGTTTTCCACTGTTAATCATTTTCAAACATGTAAAGCAGGCAGGGTTAAACTTACAGTAGTGTTTAACACTAATTACAGTCAGACTTTCGAAAGCCTTCATCACTTGAATTAAGATGATAATATTTAAATTTTAAAGGAGACATTGGATGCAAAATACCTTCATTTGCATATACATGTGTATTTGCAGTGTGTGGACACAACAACCCTGCAATGGTAAAAATGCACTCCTTTTTTAATCCCCCCAAAGCCTAAACAGTCTCAATTATCAAGTCATTTTGATTTTGGAGTGAATAACCAGCGCTCTCTCCACCCTCAATACCACGACTGAGGTGAGACCCTTGAGCAAGGCACCGAACCCCCAAGTGCTCCCTGGGCGCCGCAGCATAAAAGGCTGCCCACTGTTCCGGGTGTGTGTTCACGGTGTGTGTGTGTGTGTGTGTGTGTGTGTGTGTGTGTGTGTGTGTGTGTGTGTGTGTGTGTGTGTGTGTGTGTGTGTGTGTGTGTGTGTGTGTGTGTGTGTGTGTGTGTGTGTGTGTGTGTGTTGTGTGCTGTGTGTGTGCACTTGGATGGGTTAAATGCAGAGAACAAATTCTGAGTATGGGTCACCATACTTGGCCACACGTCACTTCACTTTCACTAAATTAGTTTGTTTTGCTGCGCAAATCATTTTACTCTTTCTGCTTTCTGAATGAGGGAAAATTCAAGGCAAGTTTTGTTAAAAAGTTAAAACTAAAGGATGGATCAGCAACCATTGTTCATGATCCAGCTGCACCTCCAGAAGAAGTAAGTCTCCCACTTTATAGTTTTTATGATTATATGCAAATCGCCTTTGCTCTTCCACAGAAGAAAGGGGTGAGCAGAGCTCATTAGCATGTAAAGAGATATACACCGAAAGAGTCGCTGTGTTCTTTACACGCCCACCGAGACCCTTTCAAGATTACCTAAAGAATCATACCAACTTGTGGAAAATGGGCATCTGATGTCCCCTTTGAAGCACAGCCACTCAAAATCAGACTTACTTTAAAATCATTATGAGGTTAAATACAGATTTAAAATCATAACACGAAATAGTTTAATAGCTATGATACTGATTTTGAAATCAAATCGTTGCATAGCTTATGACATGAAACACTGGAATCTAATGATGCCTTAGAAAAACAGTTAATCTTAAAAAAAGCATATACATAAACCCATATAGGAAATATAAGACTTATCGGAAAATGTTATAAACTTCTGAAACATTGGTGCTTCATTTTTAGAGCAGTCACTGCAATTTATGAAAAGAAATCAATTAAATCTTATTGTGAGTGTGTGGAAAAAAATCAGATGTAACCCTCTTTGTAATCCTTAACATTTTCATAAGTAACTGTAATTTAATTACACAGCTTTTCTTAGTAACTGTAACTAATTACAATTACTTTTATTTTGTAATTAAATACATAATTCCGTTACATGTAATAGTAATCCCAACACTGCTGATAACCCATGGGTAACCTGTAGCTGGGGGGCCAGCGGAGCACTTCCTCACCCCCTTTAGCCCTGTTTTGCACCATTGTGAACGTTAAGGGCTGATGTGCCAGAGCGATTGTTTTCCTATTTTGCCATTTTTCACAATTTTTAAGCCCATCGGTTACCCAGTCGAAAGGGGGTCATAAAGTGGATTTTAAAAA